>OX402534.1:16481290-17081290 GCA_948098885.1 Drepanosiphum platanoidis
AATGGATTCGCCAAGTCTCGGGGAAGGTTTTGAGCTATAGTACGTCTCGAAAATCCAACCCTAAGTGGGTTAAAAATGGAAAAATGTAAATCGTCGCGAAAAAACCACGTCACCTCCTGAACTCCTGGTACCAAATTTTCGATTTTTCGATTTTTTTCCGTTTTGCAGTCAAAATAATAGTAATAATAAATAATAGTCATAAAAAAGCCCTTTTTTTCCGTTTGTGAGCGGATATCTCGATAAGTACTCGGTGGATTTAAGTTTAGTTTTCACCAATGGATTCGCCAAGTCTCGGGGAAGGTTTTGAGCTATAGTACGTCTCGAAAATCCAACCCTAAGTGGGTTAAAAATGGAAAAATGTAAATCGTCGCGAAAAAAACCACGTCACCTCCTGAACTCCTGGTACCAAATTTTCGATTTTTCGATTTTTTTCCGTTTTGCAGTCAAAATAATAGTAATAATAAATAATAGTCATAAAAAAGCCCTTTTTTTCCGTTTGTGAGCGGATATCTCGATAAGTACTCGGTGGATTTAAGTTATGTTTTCACCAATGGATTCGCCAAGTCTCGGGGAAGGTTTTGAGCTATAGTACGTCTCGAAAATCCAACCCTAAGTGGGTTAAAAATGGAAAAATGTAAATCGTCGCGAAAAAAACCACGTCACCTCCTGAACTCCTGGTACCAAATTTTCGATTTTTCGATTTCTTTCCGTTTTGCAGTCAAAATAATAGTAATAATAAATAATAGTCATAAAAAAGCCCTTTTTTTCCGTTTGTGAGCGGATATCTCGATAAGTACTCGGTGGATTTAAGTTATGTTTTCACCAATGGATTCGCCAAGTCTCGGGGAAGGTTTTGAGCTATAGTACGTCTCGAAAATCCAACCCTAAGTGGGTTAAAAATGGAAAAATGTAAATCGTCGCGAAAAAAACCACGTCACCTCCTGAACTCCTGGTACCAAATTTTCGATTTTTCGATTTCTTTCCGTTTTGCAGTCAAAATAATAGTAATAATAAATAATAGTCATAAAAAAGCCCTTTTTTTCCGTTTGTGAGCGGAT
Organism: Drepanosiphum platanoidis; assembly: GCA_948098885.1. Lineage (NCBI taxonomy): Eukaryota > Metazoa > Arthropoda > Insecta > Hemiptera > Aphididae > Drepanosiphum > Drepanosiphum platanoidis. Next base: position 16,482,349 of record OX402534.1, read on the forward strand.
ATCTCGATAAGTACTCGGTGGATTTAAGTTTAGTTTTCACCAATGGATTCGCCAAGTCTCGGGGAAGGTTTTGAGCTATAGTACGTCTCGAAAATCCAACCCTAAGTGGGTTAAAAATGGAAAAATGTAAATCGTCGCGAAAAAAACCACGTCACCTCCTGAACTCCTGGTACCAAATTTTCGATTTTTCGATTTCTTTCCGTTTTGCAGTCAAAATAATAGTAATAATAAATAATAGTCATAAAAAAGCCCTTTTTTTCCGTTTGTGAGCGGATATCTCGATAAGTACTCGGTGGATTTAAGTTTAGTTTTCACCAATGGATTCGCCAAGTCTCGGGGAAGGTTTTGAGCTATAGTACGTCTCGAAAATCCAACCCTAAGTGGGTTAAAAATGGAAAAATGTAAATCGTCGCGAAAAAAACCACGTCACCTCCTGAACTCCTGGTACCAAATTTTCGATTTTTCGATTTCTTTCCGTTTTGCAGTCAAAATAATAGTAATAATAAATAATAGTCATAAAAAAGCCCTTTTTTTCCGTTTGTGAGCGGATATCTCGATAAGTACTCGGTGGATTTAAGTTTAGTTTTCACCAATGGATTCGCCAAGTCTCGGGGAAGGTTTTGAGCTATAGTACGTCTCGAAAATCCAACCCTAAGTGGGTTAAAAATGGAAAAATGTAAATCGTCGCGAAAAAAACCACGTCACCTCCTGAACTCCTGGTACCAAATTTTCGATTTTTCGATTTTTTTCCGTTTTGCAGTCAAAATAATAGTAATAATAAATAATAGTCATAAAAAAGCCCTTTTTTTCCGTTTGTGAGCGGATATCTCGATAAGTACTCGGTGGATTTAAGTTTAGTTTTCACCAATGGATTCGCCAAGTCTCGGGGAAGGTTTTGAGCTATAGTACGTCTCGAAAATCCAACCCTAAGTGGGTTAAAAATGGAAAAATGTAAATCGTCGCGAAAAAAACCACGTCACCTCCTGAACTCCTGGTACCAAATTTTCGATTTTTCGATTTTTTTCCGTTTTGCAGTCAAAATAATAGTAATAATAAATAATAGTCATAAAAAAGCCCTTTTTTTCCGTTTGTGAGCGGATATCTCGATAAGTACTCGGTGGATTTAAGTTTAGTTTTCACCAATGGATTCGCCAAGTCTCGGGGAAGGTTTTGAGCTATAGTACGTCTCGAAAATCCAACCCTAAGTGGGTTAAAAATGGAAAAATGTAAATCGTCGCGAAAAAAACCACGTCACCTCCTGAACTCCTGGTACCAAATTTTCGATTTTTCGATTTTTTTCCGTTTTGCAGTCAAAATAATAGTAATAATAAATAAAAGTCATAAAAAAGCCCTTTTTTTCCGTTTGTGAGCGGATATCTCGATAAGTACTCGGTGGATTTAAGTTATGTTTTCACCAATGGATTCGCCAAGTCTCGGGGAAGGTTTTGAGCTATAGTACGTCTCGAAAATCCAACCCTAAGTGGGTTAAAAATGGAAAAATGTAAATCGTCGCGAAAAAAACCACGTCACCTCCTGAACTCCTGGTACCAAATTTTCGATTTTTCGATTTCTTTCCGTTTTGCAGTCAAAATAATAGTAATAATAAATAATAGTCATAAAAAAGCCCTTTTTTTCCGTTTGTGAGCGGATATCTCGATAAGTACTCGGTGGATTTAAGTTTAGTTTTCACCAATGGATTCGCCAAGTCTCGGGGAAGGTTTTGAGCTATAGTACGTCTCGAAAATCCAACCCTAAGTGGGTTAAAAATGGAAAAATGTAAATCGTCGCGAAAAAAACCACGTCACCTCCTGAACTCCTGGTACCAAATTTTCGATTTTTCGATTTCTTTCCGTTTTGCAGTCAAAATAATAGTAATAATAAATAATAGTCATAAAAAAGCCCTTTTTTTCCGTTTGTGAGCGGATATCTCGATAAGTACTCGGTGGATTTAAGTTTAGTTTTCACCAATGGATTCGCCAAGTCTCGGGGAAGGTTTTGAGCTATAGTACGTCTCGAAAATCCAACCCTAAGTGGGTTAAAAATGGAAAAATGTAAATCGTCGCGAAAAAAACCACGTCACCTCCTGAACTCCTGGTACCAAATTTTCGATTTTTCGATTTTTTTCCGTTTTGCAGTCAAAATAATAGTAATAATAAATAATAGTCATAAAAAAGCCCTTTTTTTCCGTTTGTGAGCGGATATCTCGATAAGTACTCGGTGGATTTAAGTTTAGTTTTCACCAATGGATTCGCCAAGTCTCGGGGAAGGTTTTGAGCTATAGTACGTCTCGAAAATCCAACCCTAAGTGGGTTAAAAATGGAAAAATGTAAATCGTCGCGAAAAAAACCACGTCACCTCCTGAACTCCTGGTACCAAATTTTCGATTTTTCGATTTTTTTCCGTTTTGCAGTCAAAATAATAGTAATAATAAATAAAAGTCATAAAAAAGCCCTTTTTTTCCGTTTGTGAGCGGATATCTCGATAAGTACTCGGTGGATTTAAGTTATGTTTTCACCAATGGATTCGCCAAGTCTCGGGGAAGGTTTTGAGCTATAGTACGTCTCGAAAATCCAACCCTAAGTGGGTTAAAAATGGAAAAATGTAAATCGTCGCGAAAAAAACCACGTCACCTCCTGAACTCCTGGTACCAAATTTTCGATTTTTCGATTTCTTTCCGTTTTGCAGTCAAAATAATAGTAATAATAAATAATAGTCATAAAAAAGCCCTTTTTTTCCGTTTGTGAGCGGATATCTCGATAAGTACTCGGTGGATTTAAGTTTAGTTTTCACCAATGGATTCGCCAAGTCTCGGGGAAGGTTTTGAGCTATAGTACGTCTCGAAAATCCAACCCTAAGTGGGTTAAAAATGGAAAAATGTAAATCGTCGCGAAAAAAACCACGTCACCTCCTGAACTCCTGGTACCAAATTTTCGATTTTTCGATTTCTTTCCGTTTTGCAGTCAAAATAATAGTAATAATAAATAATAGTCATAAAAAAGCCCTTTTTTTCCGTTTGTGAGCGGATATCTCGATAAGTACTCGGTGGATTTAAGTTTAGTTTTCACCAATGGATTCGCCAAGTCTCGGGGAAGGTTTTGAGCTATAGTACGTCTCGAAAATCCAACCCTAAGTGGGTTAAAAATGGAAAAATGTAAATCGTCGCGAAAAAAACCACGTCACCTCCTGAACTCCTGGTACCAAATTTTCGATTTTTCGATTTTTTTCCGTTTTGCAGTCAAAATAATAGTAATAATAAATAATAGTCATAAAAAAGCCCTTTTTTTCCGTTTGTGAGCGGATATCTCGATAAGTACTCGGTGGATTTAAGTTTAGTTTTCACCAATGGATTCGCCAAGTCTCGGGGAAGGTTTTGAGCTATAGTACGTCTCGAAAATCCAACCCTAAGTGGGTTAAAAATGGAAAAATGTAAATCGTCGCGAAAAAAACCACGTCACCTCCTGAACTCCTGGTACCAAATTTTCGATTTTTCGATTTTTTTCCGTTTTGCAGTCAAAATAATAGTAATAATAAATAATAGTCATAAAAAAGCCCTTTTTTTCCGTTTGTGAGCGGATATCTCGATAAGTACTCGGTGGATTTAAGTTTAGTTTTCACCAATGGATTCGCCAAGTCTCGGGGAAGGTTTTGAGCTATAGTACGTCTCGAAAATCCAACCCTAAGTGGGTTAAAAATGGAAAAATGTAAATCGTCGCGAAAAAAACCACGTCACCTCCTGAACTCCTGGTACCAAATTTTCGATTTTTCGATTTTTTTCCGTTTTGCAGTCAAAATAATAGTAATAATAAATAATAGTCATAAAAAAGCCCTTTTTTTCCGTTTGTGAGCGGATATCTCGATAAGTACTCGGTGGATTTAAGTTATGTTTTCACCAATGGATTCGCCAAGTCTCGGGGAAGGTTTTGAGCTATAGTACGTCTCGAAAATCCAACCCTAAGTGGGTTAAAAATGGAAAAATGTAAATCGTCGCGAAAAAAACCACGTCACCTCCTGAACTCCTGGTACCAAATTTTCGATTTTTCGATTTTTTTCCGTTTTGCAGTCAAAATAATAGTAATAATAAATAATAGTCATAAAAAAGCCCTTTTTTTCCGTTTGTGAGCGGATATCTCGATAAGTACTCGGTGGATTTAAGTTATGTTTTCACCAATGGATTCGCCAAGTCTCGGGGAAGGTTTTGAGCTATAGTACGTCTCGAAAATCCAACCCTAAGTGGGTTAAAAATGGAAAAATGTAAATCGTCGCGAAAAAAACCACGTCACCTCCTGAACTCCTGGTACCAAATTTTCGATTTTTCGATTTCTTTCCGTTTTGCAGTCAAAATAATAGTAATAATAAATAATAGTCATAAAAAAGCCCTTTTTTTCCGTTTGTGAGCGGATATCTCGATAAGTACTCGGTGGATTTAAGTTTAGTTTTCACCAATGGATTCGCCAAGTCTCGGGGAAGGTTTTGAGCTATAGTACGTCTCGAAAATCCAACCCTAAGTGGGTTAAAAATGGAAAAATGTAAATCGTCGCGAAAAAAACCACGTCACCTCCTGAACTCCTGGTACCAAATTTTCGATTTTTCGATTTCGTTCCGTTTTGCAGTCAAAATAATAGTAATAATAAATAATAGTCATAAAAAAGCCCTTTTTTTCCGTTTGTGAGCGGATATCTCGATAAGTACTCGGTGGATTTAAGTTTAGTTTTCACCAATGGATTCGCCAAGTCTCGGGGAAGGTTTTGAGCTATAGTACGTCTCGAAAATCCAACCCTAAGTGGGTTAAAAATGGAAAAATGTAAATCGTCGCGAAAAAAACCACGTCACCTCCTGAACTCCTGGTACCAAATTTTCGATTTTTCGATTTCTTTCCGTTTTGCAGTCAAAATAATAGTAATAATAAATAATAGTCATAAAAAAGCCCTTTTTTTCCGTTTGTGAGCGGATATCTCGATAAGTACTCGGTGGATTTAAGTTTAGTTTTCACCAATGGATTCGCCAAGTCTCGGGGAAGGTTTTGAGCTATAGTACGTCTCGAAAATCCAACCCTAAGTGGGTTAAAAATGGAAAAATGTAAATCGTCGCGAAAAAAACCACGTCACCTCCTGAACTCCTGGTACCAAATTTTCGATTTTTCGATTTCTTTCCGTTTTGCAGTCAAAATAATAGTAATAATAAATAATAGTCATAAAAAAGCCCTTTTTTTCCGTTTGTGAGCGGATATCTCGATAAGTACTCGGTGGATTTAAGTTTAGTTTTCACCAATGGATTCGCCAAGTCTCGGGGAAGGTTTTGAGCTATAGTACGTCTCGAAAATCCAACCCTAAGTGGGTTAAAAATGGAAAAATGTAAATCGTCGCGAAAAAAACCACGTCACCTCCTGAACTCCTGGTACCAAATTTTCGATTTTTCGATTTTTTTCCGTTTTGCAGTCAAAATAATAGTAATAATAAATAATAGTCATAAAAAAGCCCTTTTTTTCCGTTTGTGAGCGGATATCTCGATAAGTACTCGGTGGATTTAAGTTTAGTTTTCACCAATGGATTCGCCAAGTCTCGGGGAAGGTTTTGAGCTATAGTACGTCTCGAAAATCCAACCCTAAGTGGGTTAAAAATGGAAAAATGTAAATCGTCGCGAAAAAAACCACGTCACCTCCTGAACTCCTGGTACCAAATTTTCGATTTTTCGATTTTTTTCCGTTTTGCAGTCAAAATAATAGTAATAATAAATAATAGTCATAAAAAAGCCCTTTTTTTCCGTTTGTGAGCGGATATCTCGATAAGTACTCGGTGGATTTAAGTTATGTTTTCACCAATGGATTCGCCAAGTCTCGGGGAAGGTTTTGAGCTATAGTACGTCTCGAAAATCCAACCCTAAGTGGGTTAAAAATGGAAAAATGTAAATCGTCGCGAAAAAAACCACGTCACCTCCTGAACTCCTGGTACCAAATTTTCGATTTTTCGATTTTTTTCCGTTTTGCAGTCAAAATAATAGTAATAATAAATAATAGTCATAAAAAAGCCCTTTTTTTCCGTTTGTGAGCGGATATCTCGATAAGTACTCGGTGGATTTAAGTTATGTTTTCACCAATGGATTCGCCAAGTCTCGGGGAAGGTTTTGAGCTATAGTACGTCTCGAAAATCCAACCCTAAGTGGGTTAAAAATGGAAAAATGTAAATCGTCGCGAAAAAAACCACGTCACCTCCTGAACTCCTGGTACCAAATTTTCGATTTTTCGATTTTTTTCCGTTTTGCAGTCAAAATAATAGTAATAATAAATAATAGTCATAAAAAAGCCCTTTTTTTCCGTTTGTGAGCGGATATCTCGATAAGTACTCGGTGGATTTAAGTTTAGTTTTCACCAATGGATTCGCCAAGTCTCGGGGAAGGTTTTGAGCTATAGTACGTCTCGAAAATCCAACCCTAAGTGGGTTAAAAATGGAAAAATGTAAATCGTCGCGAAAAAAACCACGTCACCTCCTGAACTCCTGGTACCAAATTTTCGATTTTTCGATTTTTTTCCGTTTTGCAGTCAAAATAATAGTAATAATAAATAATAGTCATAAAAAAGCCCTTTTTTTCCGTTTGTGAGCGGATATCTCGATAAGTACTCGGTGGATTTAAGTTATGTTTTCACCAATGGATTCGCCAAGTCTCGGGGAAGGTTTTGAGCTATAGTACGTCTCGAAAATCCAACCCTAAGTGGGTTAAAAATGGAAAAATGTAAATCGTCGCGAAAAAAACCACGTCACCTCCTGAACTCCTGGTACCAAATTTTCGATTTTTCGATTTTTTTCCGTTTTGCAGTCAAAATAATAGTAATAATAAATAATAGTCATAAAAAAGCCCTTTTTTTCCGTTTGTGAGCGGATATCTCGATAAGTACTCGGTGGATTTAAGTTATGTTTTCACCAATGGATTCGCCAAGTCTCGGGGAAGGTTTTGAGCTATAGTACGTCTCGAAAATCCAACCCTAAGTGGGTTAAAAATGGAAAAATGTAAATCGTCGCGAAAAAAACCACGTCACCTCCTGAACTCCAGGTACCAAATTTTCGATTTTTCGATTTCTTTCCGTTTTGCAGTCAAAATAATAGTAATAATAAATAATAGTCATAAAAAAGCCCTTTTTTTCCGTTTGTGAGCGGATATCTCGATAAGTACTCGGTGGATTTAAGTTTAGTTTTCACCAATGGATTCGCCAAGTCTCGGGGAAGGTTTTGAGCTATAGTACGTCTCGAAAATCCAACCCTAAGTGGGTTAAAAATGGAAAAATGTAAATCGTCGCGAAAAAAACCACGTCACCTCCTGAACTCCTGGTACCAAATTTTCGATTTTTCGATTTTTTTCCGTTTTGCAGTCAAAATAATAGTAATAATAAATAATAGTCATAAAAAAGCCCTTTTTTTCCGTTTGTGAGCGGATATCTCGATAAGTACTCGGTGGATTTAAGTTTAGTTTTCACCAATGGATTCGCCAAGTCTCGGGGAAGGTTTTGAGCTATAGTACGTCTCGAAAATCCAACCCTAAGTGGGTTAAAAATGGAAAAATGTAAATCGTCGCGAAAAAAACCACGTCACCTCCTGAACTCCTGGTACCAAATTTTCGATTTTTCGATTTTTTTCCGTTTTGCAGTCAAAATAATAGTAATAATAAATAATAGTCATAAAAAAGCCCTTTTTTTCCGTTTGTGAGCGGATATCTCGATAAGTACTCGGTGGATTTAAGTTTAGTTTTCACCAATGGATTCGCCAAGTCTCGGGGAAGGTTTTGAGCTATAGTACGTCTCGAAAATCCAACCCTAAGTGGGTTAAAAATGGAAAAATGTAAATCGTCGCGAAAAAAACCACGTCACCTCCTGAACTCCTGGTACCAAATTTTCGATTTTTCGATTTTTTTCCGTTTTGCAGTCAAAATAATAGTAATAATAAATAATAGTCATAAAAAAGCCCTTTTTTTCCGTTTGTGAGCGGATATCTCGATAAGTACTCGGTGGATTTAAGTTATGTTTTCACCAATGGATTCGCCAAGTCTCGGGGAAGGTTTTGAGCTATAGTACGTCTCGAAAATCCAACCCTAAGTGGGTTAAAAATGGAAAAATGTAAATCGTCGCGAAAAAAACCACGTCACCTCCTGAACTCCTGGTACCAAATTTTCGATTTTTCGATTTCTTTCCGTTTTGCAGTCAAAATAATAGTAATAATAAATAATAGTCATAAAAAAGCCCTTTTTTTCCGTTTGTGAGCGGATATCTCGATAAGTACTCGGTGGATTTAAGTTTAGTTTTCACCAATGGATTCGCCAAGTCTCGGGGAAGGTTTTGAGCTATAGTACGTCTCGAAAATCCAACCCTAAGTGGGTTAAAAATGGAAAAATGTAAATCGTCGCGAAAAAAACCACGTCACCTCCTGAACTCCTGGTACCAAATTTTCGATTTTTCGATTTCGTTCCGTTTTGCAGTCAAAATAATAGTAATAATAAATAATAGTCATAAAAAAGCCCTTTTTTTCCGTTTGTGAGCGGATATCTCGATAAGTACTCGGTGGATTTAAGTTTAGTTTTCACCAATGGATTCGCCAAGTCTCGGGGAAGGTTTTGAGCTATAGTACGTCTCGAAAATCCAACCCTAAGTGGGTTAAAAATGGAAAAATGTAAATCGTCGCGAAAAAAACCACGTCACCTCCTGAACTCCTGGTACCAAATTTTCGATTTTTCGATTTTTTTCCGTTTTGCAGTCAAAATAATAGTAATAATAAATAATAGTCATAAAAAAGCCCTTTTTTTCCGTTTGTGAGCGGATATCTCGATAAGTACTCGGTGGATTTAAGTTTAGTTTTCACCAATGGATTCGCCAAGTCTCGGGGAAGGTTTTGAGCTATAGTACGTCTCGAAAATCCAACCCTAAGTGGGTTAAAAATGGAAAAATGTAAATCGTCGCGAAAAAAACCACGTCACCTCCTGAACTCCTGGTACCAAATTTTCGATTTTTCGATTTTTTTCCGTTTTGCAGTCAAAATAATAGTAATAATAAATAATAGTCATAAAAAAGCCCTTTTTTTCCGTTTGTGAGCGGATATCTCGATAAGTACTCGGTGGATTTAAGTTATGTTTTCACCAATGGATTCGCCAAGTCTCGGGGAAGGTTTTGAGCTATAGTACGTCTCGAAAATCCAACCCTAAGTGGGTTAAAAATGGAAAAATGTAAATCGTCGCGAAAAAAACCACGTCACCTCCTGAACTCCTGGTACCAAATTTTCGATTTTTCGATTTTTTTCCGTTTTGCAGTCAAAATAATAGTAATAATAAATAATAGTCATAAAAAAGCCCTTTTTTTCCGTTTGTGAGCGGATATCTCGATAAGTACTCGGTGGATTTAAGTTATGTTTTCACCAATGGATTCGCCAAGTCTCGGGGAAGGTTTTGAGCTATAGTACGTCTCGAAAATCCAACCCTAAGTGGGTTAAAAATGGAAAAATGTAAATCGTCGCGAAAAAAACCACGTCACCTCCTGAACTCCTGGTACCAAATTTTCGATTTTTCGATTTCTTTCCGTTTTGCAGTCAAAATAATAGTAATAATAAATAATAGTCATAAAAAAGCCCTTTTTTTCCGTTTGTGAGCGGATATCTCGATAAGTACTCGGTGGATTTAAGTTTAGTTTTCACCAATGGATTCGCCAAGTCTCGGGGAAGGTTTTGAGCTATAGTACGTCTCGAAAATCCAACCCTAAGTGGGTTAAAAATGGAAAAATGTAAATCGTCGCGAAAAAAACCACGTCACCTCCTGAACTCCTGGTACCAAATTTTCGATTTTTCGATTTTTTTCCGTTTTGCAGTCAAAATAATAGTAATAATAAATAATAGTCATAAAAAAGCCCTTTTTTTCCGTTTGTGAGCGGATATCTCGATAAGTACTCGGTGGATTTAAGTTTAGTTTTCACCAATGGATTCGCCAAGTCTCGGGGAAGGTTTTGAGCTATAGTACGTCTCGAAAATCCAACCCTAAGTGGGTTAAAAATGGAAAAATGTAAATCGTCGCGAAAAAAACCACGTCACCTCCTGAACTCCTGGTACCAAATTTTCGATTTTTCGATTTTTTTCCGTTTTGCAGTCAAAATAATAGTAATAATAAATAATAGTCATAAAAAAGCCCTTTTTTTCCGTTTGTGAGCGGATATCTCGATAAGTACTCGGTGGATTTAAGTTTAGTTTTCACCAATGGATTCGCCAAGTCTCGGGGAAGGTTTTGAGCTATAGTACGTCTCGAAAATCCAACCCTAAGTGGGTTAAAAATGGAAAAATGTAAATCGTCGCGAAAAAAACCACGTCACCTCCTGAACTCCTGGTACCAAATTTTCGATTTTTCGATTTTTTTCCGTTTTGCAGTCAAAATAATAGTAATAATAAATAATAGTCATAAAAAAGCCCTTTTTTTCCGTTTGTGAGCGGATATCTCGATAAGTACTCGGTGGATTTAAGTTTAGTTTTCACCAATGGATTCGCCAAGTCTCGGGGAAGGTTTTGAGCTATAGTACGTCTCGAAAATCCAACCCTAAGTGGGTTAAAAATGGAAAAATGTAAATCGTCGCGAAAAAAACCACGTCACCTCCTGAACTCCTGGTACCAAATTTTCGATTTTTCGATTTTTTTCCGTTTTGCAGTCAAAATAATAGTAATAATAAATAATAGTCATAAAAAAGCCCTTTTTTTCCGTTTGTGAGCGGATATCTCGATAAGTACTCGGTGGATTTAAGTTTAGTTTTCACCAATGGATTCGCCAAGTCTCGGGGAAGGTTTTGAGCTATAGTACGTCTCGAAAATCCAACCCTAAGTGGGTTAAAAATGGAAAAATGTAAATCGTCGCGAAAAAAACCACGTCACCTCCTGAACTCCTGGTACCAAATTTTCGATTTTTCGATTTTTTTCCGTTTTGCAGTCAAAATAATAGTAATAATAAATAATAGTCATAAAAAAGCCCTTTTTTTCCGTTTGTGAGCGGATATCTCGATAAGTACTCGGTGGATTTAAGTTATGTTTTCACCAATGGATTCGCCAAGTCTCGGGGAAGGTTTTGAGCTATAGTACGTCTCGAAAATCCAACCCTAAGTGGGTTAAAAATGGAAAAATGTAAATCGTCGCGAAAAAAACCACGTCACCTCCTGAACTCCTGGTACCAAATTTTCGATTTTTCGATTTCTTTCCGTTTTGCAGTCAAAATAATAGTAATAATAAATAATAGTCATAAAAAAGCCCTTTTTTTCCGTTTGTGAGCGGATATCTCGATAAGTACTCGGTGGATTTAAGTTTAGTTTTCACCAATGGATTCGCCAAGTCTCGGGGAAGGTTTTGAGCTATAGTACGTCTCGAAAATCCAACCCTAAGTGGGTTAAAAATGGAAAAATGTAAATCGTCGCGAAAAAAACCACGTCACCTCCTGAACTCCTGGTACCAAATTTTCGATTTTTCGATTTCTTTCCGTTTTGCAGTCAAAATAATAGTAATAATAAATAATAGTCATAAAAAAGCCCTTTTTTTCCGTTTGTGAGCGGATATCTCGATAAGTACTCGGTGGATTTAAGTTTAGTTTTCACCAATGGATTCGCCAAGTCTCGGGGAAGGTTTTGAGCTATAGTACGTCTCGAAAATCCAACCCTAAGTGGGTTAAAAATGGAAAAATGTAAATCGTCGCGAAAAAAACCACGTCACCTCCTGAACTCCTGGTACCAAATTTTCGATTTTTCGATTTTTTTCCGTTTTGCAGTCAAAATAATAGTAATAATAAATAATAGTCATAAAAAAGCCCTTTTTTTCCGTTTGTGAGCGGATATCTCGATAAGTACTCGGTGGATTTAAGTTATGTTTTCACCAATGGATTCGCCAAGTCTCGGGGAAGGTTTTGAGCTATAGTACGTCTCGAAAATCCAACCCTAAGTGGGTTAAAAATGGAAAAATGTAAATCGTCGCGAAAAAAACCACGTCACCTCCTGAACTCCTGGTACCAAATTCTCGATTTTACGACTATTTTCCCGTTTTACCGTCAAATAATAGTAATAATAAATAATAGTCATAAAAAAGCCCTTTTTTTCCGTTTGTGAGCGGATATCTCGATAAGTACTCGGTGGATTTAAGTTTAGTTTTCACCAATGGATTCGCCAAGTCTCGGGGAAGGTTTTGAGCTATAGTACGTCTCGAAAATCCAACCCTAAGTGGGTTAAAAATGGAAAAATGTAAATCGTCGCGAAAAAAACCACGTCACCTCCTGAACTCCTGGTACCAAATTTTCGATTTTTCGATTTTTTTCCGTTTTGCAGTCAAAATAATAGTAATAATAAATAATAGTCATAAAAAAGCCCTTTTTTTCCGTTTGTGAGCGGATATCTTGATAAGTACTCGGTGGATTTAAGTTTAGTTTTCACCAATGGATTCGCCAAGTCTCGGGGAAGGTTTTGAGCTATAGTACGTCTCGAAAATCCAACCCTAAGTGGGTTAAAAATGGAAAAATGTAAATCGTCGCGAAAAAAACCACGTCACCTCCTGAACTCCTGGTACCAAATTTTCGATTTTTCGATTTTTTTCCGTTTTGCAGTCAAAATAATAGTAATAATAAATAATAGTCATAAAAAAGCCCTTTTTTTCCGTTTGTGAGCGGATATCTCGATAAGTACTCGGTGGATTTAAGTTATGTTTTCACCAATGGATTCGCTAAGTCTCGGGGAAGGTTTTGAGCTATAGTACGTCTCGAAAATCCAACCCTAAGTGGGTTAAAAATGGAAAAATTTGGAAATCGTCGCGAAAAAATGACAACACCTCCTGAACTCCTGGTACCAAATTCTCGATTTTACGACTATTTTCCCGTTTTACCGTCAAATAATAGTAATAATAAATAATAGTCATAAAAAAGCCCTTTTTTTCCGTTTGTGAGCGCATATCTCGATAAGTACTCGGTGGATTTAAGTTATGTTTTCACCAATGGATTCGCTAAGTCTCGGGGAAGGTTTTGAGCTATAGTACGTCTCGAAAATCCAACCCATATGGGACAAATAGGAAGTCCGTCCCCCGTCCTGCTGCACAGGAGGTGCCGAATCGATGTCCCACGATCGGCCAAAAAACCAAGAGGACCGCTAGAAAAAAGACATTCAGTTGAATGGACACGACCTTTGTCAATGTTTTCTATTAAAATAAATATCATTAAATCTATCCAGATGTTAATCATTCCTTTATATTATTTATAACACGTTTTTGTAATCTAAAAAAGAGTCGAAAACAATATATCCATTCGATTTAGTATTGGTTAAATGATTCAGAATTTTCGTCAAGCAAATAATATTGTTTTCGATTTCTAATCGAATTCACTTCAATGATAATAAAATAAAAGCGTTTCACATAATATTACCTCTGGCTTTAGTGTACAGTTCTTTGTACAAATAGACATTTAGTGCTAAATAACACGCTCTACTGAATATATCTGAAAAACATTCGAAGAACATGTAATTAATCATAACGCAATATTTTTATATTGAACTTATTTGTCCGTACAAATAAGATTACAAAATCATATTTTCATTAAGAATTTTACCAATTTTCAGAGATTCATACTATTTAAACCACAAAATTTTATATCCTTTCAATGAAGATTCGAGATATTCTTATTTTTATTAATAATTGAGGAAATTTTTTTACATTTTTAACCATAAAAATACAAATTCATCGAAAACGTTAAACTCATTACTGACTTATTGATACAAATAAACCGATATAATGGTGATTAAAAAATTGTGATCATAATTATTATAAAAACACATCATTCTAAAACCACTAACTATCTCGCCTAAATACTACACCGACATCAGCACTAAAGTATAGGATTCAATTTATTATATTGATATACGTTACCGAAATCATCTATCCCAAATTTTAAAAATTGCATCACATCTGAAAACAAACACACGTCCTTTTAACAATGATTGTGCAACAATGTCATAGAGTACGGATAATGTACTATAAATAAATGGTTATGATGTTCATAGAATTCATAATAATATCGACGAGTTTGAATGTGAGAAACTGACAGGCATCAGGTCTTACCATAATGACGATGTTTTCTTACATTACTTATGTCTTCCTCGTTGAGACTTTGAACACCTAAAAGTAATGAATAATTAATTTTATTACCGTTTACGTACAACTTGACCATTTAAAACGATAGCGTCATAAACAATATGACGTCTAATAGTAAATACCAAAACATGTTTCATAACATGAAGTACAGTGGTATTAATTATCAAAAATACCTGACACTATTTTTCTGTTTCAAGTCGGGAAAACGTATTGAATAGCGTTTTTCATAGGTTTTTTAGATTGCATTGTTGATTTTATTCAAACCGAATGCAAAAGAGTTAATCATTTATTATTCTGTTGTTGAATCTAATGTATTAATCATATATTTTAAGAACATATTATATTCATAAATTAATTGTTTCAATATTACCATTAAATGTTCCATAGAGTGATATTGCAATAATCAACAACATGTTTGAAAAACTATTCCGTATTTTATCACTATGCTTCATACGGGTTTATTACTGCAACTATGACATACCTTATTTATGAACTTTCATGTTTTGGGACTTCAGTAAATATTGATTCATCACAATCGAAGTCGACAATGTAAATTTACAAGTGTATGTCTTTTCAAATGAATAATTGTTGCATTTTTTCCACACACACGACGCAGTTTTAAAATTTATTAGATGTTTATTTTTATTAGTAAACCTACACATAGCTGTATAATGTGACCTGTATTTGTACGGTGGCTTTTGAAAACATACAAGACAAAGAACAAGTTAAACAATTTATGAAAAACAACAAAACTCGTGTCACTTGATTGCCATAATATATGTACAATACATTTTATTCGTTTTGAAACATATTAGTCCATTTTATACAAACAATAAATTATATTACATTAAGTAACAATCATCTTATGTTTATTTTGGTTTGAAATAATTTGTCCAATTAACCTAAAACATAGAATATGAGAGTTAAATCCAAGAAAATTTTGTATTTGATAGTATATTACTTTAAGATTAAAGAAATTAGACACCAAATACTCAGGAAGATTTGGTTTCAAGTAATTCATAATTTCTTTATCGATAAATTGGTATGGATCTTCTGTAGCTACAAAAAAACATTTCATATACAATAGCCCTTGAATATTTTATTTTGGAACATGAAAACGAACGTGAACAATTATTTAGTTCACTTGTCAATATAATGACACACTCGTGAAATCGATTGATCGTATAATTCAGATTTCTTATATAATGAACGGAGCACGTCGTTGCTCTAATAACGTTGGTAAACTCGATCAAGAGTGTAATTTATTGATTCCAATTGCAAATTATATACTATATCACGAGTCTGATACTATATAATTCTAGTTATTAAGTCTAAACTGTGATAAAGCCCAAGTTCTAACTAAGATGAAAAAAAAAAACAATTTTTAATTATATTGCATATAGATAAACAATTTATACATCAAATTGTAGAAAAATCTATTCGTGATTACATCATATTTTAATGACTTTAAGTTTTCATGTTACAAATCCAGCTCAAAAAATCAAAAAATTACTCTGTTCATTATTTTTTTTGGTGGCTTCCTGTAAAAAATGTAAACTCGAGTTATAAAAGAGAGCAAAAGTTATTTCAAAAACAAAGCTATCAACTTACTTCAGAGATGTTCCCCGCTTCAGAATGATCGATATAAAATAATAATTAACAATTTGAATGCTTGTCATTTAATAATTATCAAATATACAAAATAACAATCTATAACTAACAAGTATAGGTATATTAATTGACAATATATTTGATAATCAATCAATTATATAAGTTAGCACTTTTAAAAAGTGTTTTTTATATTTGGAATTTCACAAAAATATGATTATAAAATTTGTGTAGAATTACAAAAAAAATAAAAACAGACCCAAAACTCACCACACTTGCCAAAAAGGCTACATAGTGCATTCTTCCCTGATTGTGTCTATAAATAAAATTGAAATCCAAAAACATTATTAATTAAGTTTAAATATTATATTATATAGTTATTATTAGAACTGTTCACCAACACTTGATGTTCCTTAAAAAATACATAAAATATTCATAAATCAATATTGATATCAAACAATATATTCATCATTACATATTTATTTTTGATGGTAATTTTCGAAATTTCTGTGAGCATTAAAAATCATGGCGATAAGAAACATATGTAGATTTTTGATACTAATGTGTTTTAACAACAATTTATATATGTTATAATACAAATTACAAATTAAATAAAAATACAAATTACCAGATTTCTTTGACTTTAATTTCTTTTCTTGAGACGTTTGCTGTGTCAGATATCAATGTTTTTGTTTTCGATTCAGTTAAAAATTACTTAAATGTTAGGGCCCGATGAGATTAAAAACTTACTCTTTTTAAAGCCTTTTTTTTATATTCATCGAAAGCTAGATTCGTATAAAAATAATAATGTATTAATATTCTGATTCTATTTAGAATAATATTCTGTATCATGCAATACACGTGTATTGTATATGTTAATATATGTATTTTGGTATAGTTTTTGTAATGAAAATGATAAGTAGTAAGTTATTACCCATTTTGGTAAAACACAGATTTAAATTTTTTTTAATTACCTTTGCATTTTAAACGAAATGTATGGATATTAATATGACTGTTAGTAAATGTATTTACGTACCAATAGTCTTTGCATATGTCATAAGTTTTTGAAAGTTGTGTTGCAAAATTTTTAACCATACGAATGTCTCATATAATATCAATTTCATGTGGTTGATATTTGATTCATCTGAGGGAGCTTGCGTCCAGGATTCGTTGTATACCGCATAGTCTAGATGTTATAAACAAATCAATTAACTCATTAGAGACGAATAAGAAAATGAAAATACAGTTTCTTCATGACAATTGTGGTTTTATTTGTTTTTCTACTAAATTGATCCAGTGTCCGTTCCATGAACACAAAGTGACACATGACTTTGGTTATTTGTATTTATAGTAAACTATGAAGTATTAAACAATACACTTACATCTAATCAACGAGAGTTTTCTTCTATCCTCAATTTCGTATATATCTGAAAAGTCTTTGGTTTTATAATATTCGAAGAAAATATTGAGCTTTAATTTTTGATATGTGAGCTAAAAATGAACTAATTGATTACTTGTGAATCAATCAAAATTCACCATGCTCATATCGAGAATACGTGAGCACTAAGGTTCTCGTAAATTGACTTATCGAGTAATCGAAAATCTTCCTTAAATTTTAGGTTATAATTGCATAATTTACATAAATTTTTATTTTTGTAAAATACGCATAACGATACGTATTATTATAAAATATATATATTTAGCTACAATATTGCCTCTTCAATGATATTTATTACGGTTATTTGATTTACGAAATTAATCATAACTTCATAATTTAGTTTAAAATATATAATACTCGTAATTATTTATTAAAAATGATTATCATATCAATAACTTATTCATAGATCAGTTAATTTGAGTAAATATTTAAACATTATAATTTACTTGAAAACTTATTATCATCACGTTCATTAGAATATCCTGTAAATAATATTTGAGTTCTATTAAAAACATCAATTTTAACACTTATTAGTAGGTTTTTAAGAATATGCAGGTACTTAACTTTATTTATTTATGTAAATATGAATTTAATTGATTATTTTAATGGTTGTTTCACTATTTTCTGTAAATGTAACAGACTGGGTATAACGATATGCATCTTTTGAAGATATATCGATATAATTGATGAAACATTTAATTGTGATGTATATATTTATTCCAAGATTAAAGGAATTTGATATTTTAATGTTTATATTCAAATTTTCCTTGTTCAATTGTAGTGATAACTATATGCTATACAGTCTGTTACAACCAGATAACAAATGGAAAAAATGTATTATAATATTCTGCTAATTTATTAATATTTAAGATCAAATAATACAATTGTTTTAACTACAGTTTTATAAAACGTACATTTTAATTAATACTCATAATACATACCTAGAACTGGAAACAGTGAATAAAATTTATTTCTGAATATACTTCCTAAATCACTAAATTTTCCATTAACCATTGGAGTCCCTGATTTAAAAAAATAATAATTAATTAGGATTTAGTAACTGCAACTATTTTTAATCTCTTCACAATAAGATAAATATCACACAATTTTACTTACTACTTTTATCTGAGATTAAAAAAAAATAACATACAATTATAAACACACAAGTTATAAGATTAATGCCCCTATTAGTAACAATATGGACTTTCTTTTTAATAAAAGAAGAAAAAAAATTAGAAAAAGAATTAAGCTTAAAGAAATTTATAATATTTATAATGATTTACATACTCGTGAGTTCATTGATCATATAAGCATCTATATATACTTCATTGGCTTCCACGAGTAGTTTTTTCAATATTTCTACTATCTCTAAGTGTATAAATGTATTCCTCGGATAATTCACCAATTTTGGAATTTGTTTTAATGGAACTGATTTTCAATTAAAATTGTTTTTATTAAAATAACTCTATTTATTGAAAATAATTATATAACAACAATAAAGAATACAGTTTTAGTTGAAAAATGCAATTTAGAGTAAATATGTTTAAACATTAAAATAAGTTATAATATGTAATGCATTTGTACACAATAAAACAATTTTAGGAAAGGTAATATTTAGGCAAATTAGGAGTTTAATTTTTTTTGTAATTGACGTTTCTGAGTAATGTATTAAAAATCCAGTATAACACTTCCAAACCTATGGTAGGTATTGATTAGATATTGATAAGATATAGGTGATATTGTTGAATTTAGGTGGAATTGAAACTCAAATGATTATTAAAAAAATTAAATATGATTAGGCTTATTAGATATTTCTAAACAAAACTTTTCGAGGATCCAAAAACACAAAATTTGTTACATAATTTTTTTATATTATTTCTACGTACGAAAAACTTACATTCTGTTTCATCTAATATATAAGCCATTACTTTAAATGTATCCAAAAAAAATGATACCAAAATTTCATTTAACAGTTGGTCTGAAATTAAAGTATAAATCATTAATTATAGTAAATTAACTAAAAAATATAATTAAATCTTTTAATAGAATGTTCAAAATAATAAAAATGAAAAGGATATCATATTCTAATAAAGTACTATGGACATTACTCACATAGACTCATTTGGTAAGAGACAGGTTTCATTAAAATTAAATGAAATATTACATTAAATCACAGAAAAATAGAAGATTTCAGGTAATGATTTATTATTTGATACCAAAATAAGTGGTGAATTGTAATATAGCAAATAAAAGATAAGTACATACACCTTCAAAAAAATTAATCACAAAGTTTAAAGCTTTTTAGAACCCGTGTAATAAAAAAAAAGGGGGGTCAGTGGGATACAAGACCCAGATGAGATACAGACTCAAAATCTAAAAATTTAGCTGAAATAGTACTTAAAAAATAAATGTGTATACAAACATTTATCAATTTCTTTCTTGGCCTTCAGCATTCTGTTAAGTTCGACTAAAAATAAACAAATGCATTTTAAGTGAATTAAAAATAACATCATATGAAAGATACAACATTTTAAAAATAATTTAAATGGGTACCTACGTACTATAAACGTAGTGAGATCATTACTAAATAATTTATAAATCAAATTAAAGATTTCTTTTGAAACTAAGCCTAATAAGTTGATAAATGTTATCTTTGGAATTGATGAAATTAAGTACTTTTCTATTATAGTATTGTAGTAGATAAGGCTTAATTCTTTCAAATGAAAATGTTAAATTTGTTTAAAACTTTGAAGTCTTAAATAAAACTTACCAGTATTTATTGAAAGAAATAAATTTCCAAATTGTTTGAACAATGGATCCTTCAATAATTTTGTATTGGTGATTACAACAGGATTTGAGACTAGAAATAAAAACATTGGATTAACATTTTAGATAACAGAATTATGATTTATTATTTATAAATCATAGAAATATGCCTTAATGAAAATTAAATGTTAACTTACGTTCTTTTATGGTGTCGTAGCAAGTATTGTAGGCAGAAAATGTCAATTTTGATTGAAATTCGTCCCTAAATTCATTTACAATTTGGACTTCTAAAAAAAAAATAGAAAAACTCAGTTGAATGTGGAAATATTCTTTCGAGTTGAGAACAATGTTTTTTCCTAAATTGTAAATACTGATCATAATATTTAGAAAACTCAAAAGTGTTAAAACCAAACAATATTTGACAATCTATAAGATTTACAAATTACTAATTTGAAATAATCATCTTGTCTACTGACTATGATACAGATAGATGAAAGAAAGACATCTTGTTAGTTATGTTATGATATACAGTAATGATTTCCAAAACATTTGCAATTTTTTTTCTATCAAAGATTCTTTCATAAGAAGAAGACCTATAAGAATAGAAACTCAATAAATATTACACTGGTATTTGTAAACTAGTAAAATAAGTAATTATAAAATTGAAGTCTCCTTTAATTCAATAATTTCTCACAATGTGTCTTTTAACATTCAATCCATCATGTCAATAAATTCAACACTAATCGTGTTTCCAACAAATTTACATAATCAATCGGAGAGACATGATTATTTAGTATTATTTTAATTCTTTGTTTCCCCATTGTTTATGAATGTAAAATTATTATAATAACACTGTTGTAACTCATCTAAATTATCACAAAAATAAGAAAAATAATTTATTTTTAAAATCAACATGAAACATACCCTTTTCTGTATTCCATAGATATTGATTTATACCTCTCTTAATTATGTCGGCCGCTGAATTTCTTAATTCTGATTTGTACACATTAGAATTACTGTTCTTATGAAAGTCTAAGAAGAATAAATATAAAAAGTAACAATTAATAATTTTACAACAATAACTTGTGTACATTTAAAAATTACCAATAATTTTTTTATTAGACATTGTCAAGTCCTCGAAACTGAATACTGATGTCATTTCAACTAAAACAATATTATTATTAAAATGATAAGATTAAAAGCTCATGTAAGCTACAGATGACAGGTGATTGAAACTAATAATTTAGTTATTTGGATTTGATATCAACCTATCATTGTACTAGATAAAACGATTTGAGTGAAATATACTTATAATGTGGTAGGGTGGATTAGAAAAAGAATGTTTGTATATTTCCATGTCTAAATAGAATTTCTACCATAATCTATCCAGAAGTTATCAATTCAACCAACTATTCTAGTCAAAACCTCGATGAAAGATAAGAGAATAATAAATAAAAACACAAACCACATATTATGATAAAAGCAATAGCTTCCTACTTTCCTACTCATAATCAAATACTATCGGAAAACAAAACGAAACAAAAAGAAAAAAAAGAGTTTTGAAATATATTTGGGATCAAAAAACGACGAATTTATTAAAACAAGTCAAGGAAATATAATGCTCTCATAAATTGATTATAACAGTTTTTTTATATACTTACCGTTAAACAAACTAAACATATTCGAATTGTATTGAATTGCATCGTCTAAGTTTTTTATCTTTTCATTCTCCGGACAATCATTGTAAGGAGCAACTATAACATAAAAACAGTTTTTAATTGTATTACATATTTATACTTTTTATCAATTTTAGAATATCCAAAACCAAAAACCATTTCAATAAAGGCAGTATCAATATCTTGTATATTATGTGGTTGTTTTTTAATGAATGAATACAAACTGAAAGCATTAACGACAACGGAAAACTCAACAAATACCCTTTGATTTATAATATATTGATAAAAAAAAGCTTTTCAATTAATTACCTCGCGTTTTGTTGTACAGTTCTTTATACAAATATACATTTAATACCAGATAACACTGTCTATTAAATGTATCTGAAACAATAATAATTTATTAAAACGTAACAATCTAAAAATTGTAAAATAAGTATGAGATTTCAATTATTATGCGTTACCGAAATCATCTATTCCAAAGTTTAAAAATTGTGTCATATCTGAATACAAATACATGTCTTTTGAGAATTATTGATCAAAAAGTTAAAATAATGTACCATGTATAAATGGTTATGGTGTTCATAGAATTCATAATAAAATCGACGAGTTTGAATGTGAGAAACTGACAGACATCAGGTCTTACCATAATGACGATGTTTTCTTACATTACTTATGTCTTCCTCGTTGAGACTTTGAACACCTAAAGGTATTGAATACTTAATTTGATTACAGTTTCCGTACAACTTGACAATTTAAAACGATAGCGTCATTAAAACAATATTCAATTGACGTCTGAAGTAAATACCAAAACATGTTTCATAACATGAAGTACAGTGGTATTAATTATCAAAAATACCTGACACTATTTCTCTGTTTCAAGTCGGGAAAACGTATTGAATAGCGTTTTTCATAGGTTTTTTAGATTGCATTGTTGATTTTATTCAAACCGAATGCAAAAGAGTTAATCATTTATTATTCTGTTGTTGAATCTAATGTATTAATCATATATTTTAAGAACATATTATATTCATAAATTAATTGTTTCAATATTACCATTAAATGTTCCATAGAGTGATATTGCAATAATCAACAACATGTTTGAAAAATTATTCCGTATTTTATCACTACGCTTCATAAGGGATTCTTACTGCAACTATGACATTTCTTATTTAAGAACTTTCATGTGTTTTGGGACTTAGTAAATATTGATTAAGCATAAATCGTCACAATCGAAGTCGGCAAAGTAAATTTAAAATGTATGACTTTTCAAATGAATAATTGTTGCATTTGTTCCACACACACGACGCAGTTTTAAAATTTATTAGATGTTTATTTTTATTAGTAAACCTACACATAGCTGTATAAAGTGACCTGTATTTGTACGGTGGTTTTAGAATACAATCAAGACAAAGAATAAGTTAAACAATTTATGAAAAACAAAAAAACTTGTATCACATGATTCCCATATATGTATAATACATTTTATTCGTTTTGAAACATATTAGTCAAATAAAAACAATAAATAATAATACATTTATAATGTTATTAATAATAATTTATTAATAATTTTTATAGTAATAATCGTATTTTGTAATATATAAATATTTTATGATTTGAAATAATTTGTCCAATCAACCTAAAACATAGAATATGAGAGTTAAATCCAAGAATTTTTGTATTTGAATGTATATTACTTTAAGATTAAAGAAATTAGACACCAAATACTTAGGAAGATTTGGTTTCACGTAATTCATAATTTCTTCATCAATAAATTGGAATAGTGGATCTTCTGTAGCTACAAAAAACAAATTATATACAATAGCCCTTGAATATTTTATTTTGGAACATGAAAACGAACATGAACAATTATTTAGTTCACTTGTCAATATAATGACACACTCGTGAAATCGATTGATTGTATAATTCAGATTTCTTATATAATGAACAGAGCATGTCGTTGCTCTAATAACGTTGGTAAACTCGATCAAGAGTGTAATTTATTGATTCCAATTGCAAATTATATACCATATCACGAGTCTGATACTATATAATTCTAGTTATTAAATATTTAAATCTCAACTGTAGTAAAGCCCAAGTTCTAACTGAGATGAAAAAAAAACAATTTTTAATTATATTGCATATAGATAAACAATTTATACATCAAATTGTAGAAAAATCTATTCGTGATTACATCATATTTTAATGACTTTAAGTTTTCATGTTACAAATCCAGCTCAAAAAATCAAAAAATTACTCTGTTCTTCATCCTTTTTTTGGGGGGCTTCCTGTAAAAAATGTAAACTCAAGTTATAAAAGAGAGCAAAAGTTATTTCAAAAACAAAGCTATCAACTTACTTCAGAGATGTTCCCCGCTTCAGAATGATCGATATAAAATAATAATTAACAATTTGAATGCTTGTCATTTAATAATTATCAAATATACAAAATAACAATCTATAACTAACAAGTATAGGTATATTAATTGACAATATATTTGATAATCAATCAATTATATAAGTTAGCACTTTTAAAAAGTGTTTTTTATATTCGGAATTTCACAAAACAATGATTATAAAATTTGTGTAGGATTACAAAAAAAATAAAAACAGACCCAAAACTCACCACACATGCCAAAAAGGCTATATAGTGCATGCTTCCCTGATTGTGTCTATAAATAAAATTGAAATCCAAGAACATTATTAATTAAGTTTATATATTATATTATATAGTTATTATTAGAACTGTTCACCAACACTTGATGTTCCTTAAAAAAGACATAAAATATTCATAAATCAATATTGATATCAAACAATATATTCATCATTACATATTTATTTTTGATGGTAATTTTCGAAAATAACCATCAGTATTAAAAAACATAGCGACAAGAAATATGTGTAGATTTTTGATACTTATGTGTTTTTACAAAAATTGATATATGACAAAATAGAAATTACCCGACTTCTTTGCCTTAATTTTTTTATCTTGAGACGTTTGCTGTGTCAGATATCAATGTGTTTTTTTTTCGATTCAGTTAAAAATTACTTAAATGTTAGGGCCCGATGAGATTAAAAACTTACTCTTTTTAAAGCCTTTTTTTTATATTCATCGAAAGCTAGATTCGTATAAAAATAATAATGTATTGAACGATAAATATTCTGTATCATGCAATACATGTGTATTGTATATGTTAATATTTGTATTTTGGTATTGTTTTTGCAATAAAAATGATAAGTAGTAAGTTATTACCCATTCTAGTAAAACACAGATTTAAATTTTTTTTTTATTACCTATGCATTTTAAACGAAATGTATGGATATTTATATGACTGTAAGTTAATGTATTAACGTACCAAAAGCCTTTGCATATGTCATAAGTTTTTGAAAGTTGTGTTGCAAAATTTTTAACCAAACATATGTCTCATATAATATCAATTTCATGTGGTTGATATTTGATTCATCTGGGGGAGCTTGCGTCCAGGATTCGTTGTATACCGCATAATCTAGATGTTAAAAACAAATCAATTAACTCATCAGAGACGAATAAGAAAATGAAAATACAGTTTTTTCATGACATGGTTACAACAATGTGGTTTTATTTGTTTTTCTATTAAATTGACCCAGTGCCAGTTCCAAGTACACAATGATGACTTTGGTTTTTTATATTTCGTGTATTCTATACAGTATGAAACAATACACTTACATCTAATCAGCGAGAGTTTTCTTCTATCGTCAATTTGTGATATATCTGAAAAGTTTTTCATTTTATGATATTCAAAGAAAATAGCTAAAAACCTTTGAGCTTTAATTTTTGATATGTGAACTTAAAAATGAACTTATTGGTTACTTGTGAGTCAATCAAAAAAAATAAATATTTAACTCAAAAACGATTTTATAGAGGAAAATAGTAGAGACTGACTACCCCGCTCTTTTTTCGAATTTAATTGTTTTTCGGCATATTGATTTCAAATTGACAAAAAAAAGTTCAATAAAAGAGTGTTTGATGTATCTCATCTCTACCTCACCATAATATTTATTACTATTAATATTTGATGGACAAAATTAATCATAATTTCATAATTTAGTTTAAAATATATAATACTCGTAATTATTTATTAAAAATGATTATCATATCAATAACTTATTCATAGATCAGTTTATTTGAGTAAATATTTAAACATGATAATAATTTACTTGTAAACGAATCATCATGACGAGTAACAGAAATTCCTGTAAATAATAATTGAGTTCTATTAACAACATCAATCTTAACACATATTAGTAGGTTTTTAAGAATATGTTGTTCATAAAAAAGAACAATTGTTTTAACTACAGTTTTATAAAACGTAAATTTTAATTAATATTCATAAAGTCATAATAAATACTTTTAACTGGAAACAGTGTATAAAATTTATCCGTGAATATTTTTTGTAAATCATTAAAATTCCAAAAAAGCGGCAGATTGACTTTCCCTGAATTCAACAATTAAAAATTAATTAGGATTTCGTAACTGAAACTATTTTCAATCTTATCACAATAAGATAAATATATTATGACATATATTTGTTTTATTTTTTACAAAATAAACTACATGTAACAAGCATGAAATTGCATTTTCGTATAGTTAATTATTGGTTCGAGATCAGGTATATGAAATTAATGGATAGGTGATTAATATAACAATAAATTATTAATAAAATACAAATGTTTTAAAAAATATATTTTTTGTACAATATTTTTTATTTGATAGATGGTTTTCCCAAAACAAATTATAAACCTACAAGTTATAAGATTTAGTGCCCCCATTAGTAATAATATGGACGTTCTTTTTAATAAAAAAAGAATTAAGCTTGAACAAATTAATAATATTAATAATGATTTACATACTTGTTAATTGTTGTATCATATAAGCATCTATAAATACTTCATTGGCTTCCACTAGTAGTTTTTTCAATATTTCTACTATCTCTAAGTGTATAAATGTATTCCTCGGATAATTCACCAATTCTGGAATTCGTTGAAACGGGACTGTTTTTCAAATAAAACAGTTTTTATTCAAATTACTCTCATTATTGAAATTAATTATAAAACAACAATAAAGAATACAGTTTTAGTTGAAAATTGCAATCTAGAGTAAATATGTTTAAACATTAAAATAAGTTGTATGTTTGTAATGCATTTTTACACAATCAAAACATTTTAAGAAAGTAATTTTTAGTTTTCCTCTGATGAAAAGCCCCATTCTTTATCTACTATTTGATAATCATATTTTTTATAATTCTTTAGATTCTCACTAAACTATTATGAATATATTGGTTATAAAAATCTGGGCGTTTCAAATTATTTTTTTTATATGAATGAATTTAACAACACCTGTGATTACAGGCAACAAATGTTGTCTAGTTAGGAAGTCATATTATTCAAATTTCACATAACTTTCCAGTTAATCAACAAAAATAGCAAAATGTTTCTGTTCATAATCATTAGATAAAAGTTGATGAAAATGTCATCGAAATTTAATTTTCTAAAGCTCGTTTGAAGAATTTGGCAGGAATTGAAACTCAAACAATTATTAAAAAAATTAAATATAATCATGGACTTTTGATATTTCTAAATAAACCTTTTCAAGGAACCAATAACAAAAAATTTGTTACATAATTATTTAATATTATCTCTACGTACGAAAAACTTACTTTCTATTTCGTCAAGTATATAACATATTCCTTTAAATGTATCCAAAAAAGATGATATCAAAATTTCAATTAAATATTGGTCTGAAATTAAAATATAAATTATTAGTTGTAGTATATTACCAACAAATATATTTAAATCTATTAATACAAGGTTCAAAATAATAAAAATGAAAAGGATATCATATTCTAATAAAGTACTATGGACATTACTCACATAGACTCATTTGGTAAGATTTCAGGTTATGATTTATTATTTGATACCAAAATAAGTGGTGAATTGTAATATAGCATATAAAAGATAAATACATACACCTTCAAGCAAATTAATCACAAAATTTAAAGCTTTTTAGAAACCGTGTAATAAAAAAAAGGGGTGTCAGTGGGATACAAGACCCAGATGAGATACAGACTCAAAATCTAAAATTTAGCTGAAATAGTACTTAAAAAATAAATGTGTATACAAACATTTATCAATTTCTTTCTTGGCCTTCAGCATTCTGTTAAGTTCGACTAAAAATAAACAAATGCATTTTAAGTGAATTAAAAATAACATCATATGAAAGGTACATTTTAAAAATAATTTAAATGGGTACCTAGTACCCACATACTATAAACGTAGTGAGATCATTACTAAATAATTTATAAATCAAATTAAAGATTTCTTTTGAAACTAAGGCTAATAAGTTGATAAATGTTATCCTTGGAATTAATGAAATTAAGTACTTTTCTATTATAGTATTGTAGTAGATAAGGCTTAATTCTTTCAAATGAAAATGTTAAATTTGTTTAAAACTTTGAAGTCTTAAATAAAACTTACCAGTATTTATTGAAAGATATAAATTTCCAAATTGTTTGAACAATGGATCGTTCAATAATTTTGTATTGGTGACTACTACAGGATTTGAGACTAGAAATAAAAACATTGGATTAACATTTTAGATAACAGAATAATTATGATTCATTATTTATAAATCATAGAAATATGCCTTGTTGAAAATTAAATGTTAACTTACGTTTTTTTAAGGAGTCGTAGCAAGTATTGTAGGCAGAAAATGTCAATTTTGATTGAAATTCGTCCCTAAATTCATTTAATATTTGGACTTCTAAAAAAAAAAATAGAAAAACTCAGTTGAATGAGGAAATATTCTTTTGAGTTGAGAACAATGTATTTTCCTAAATTGTAAATACTGATCTTAATATTTAGAAAACTCTGATGTGTTAATACCAAACAAAATTTGACAATCTATAAGATTTACAAATTACTAATTTGAAATAATCCTCTTGTCTACTGACTATGATACAGATAGATGAATGAAAGACATCTTGTTAGTTATGTTATGATATACAGTAATGATTTCCAAAACATTTGCAATTTTTTTCTATCAAAGATTCTTTCATAAGAAATAGACCTATAAAAATAGAAACTCAATAAATATTACACCGGTATTTGTAAACCAGTAAAATAAGTAATTATAAAATTGAAGTCTCCTTTAATTTATTAATTTCTCACAAAGTATCTTTTAACATTCAATCCATCATGTCAATAAATTTAACATTAAACCTTTTTCCAACAATTTCCCTAATCAATCGGAGAGACATGATTATTTAATATTATTGTAATTCTTTGTTTCCCCGTTGTTTATGAATGTAAAAGTATTATAATAACTGTTGTAACTCATCTAAATTATCACGAAAATGAGAAAAAAAATTAATTTTTTAATTCAACATGAAACATACCTTTTTCTGTACTCCATAGATATTGATTTATACCTCTCTTAATTATGTCGGCCGCTGAATTTCTTAATTCTGATTTGTACACATTAGAATTACTGTTCTTCTGAAAGTCTAAGAATTATAATAACAATTAATAATTTTACAAAAATAACTTGTGTAAATTTAAACATTACCGATAATTTTGTTATGAGAAATCGTCAAGTCGTCGAAATTGAATACTGATGTCATTTCAACTGAAATAGTATTCTTATAATAATTATGACATTTATAAGCTCTGATAATATACAAATGAGTTGTGAATCAGTGCTGGGATTGTGGCGATTCGCAGTTGGATGGAGCAACCCTTCTTTTTTTTATCTTACCCTTTCTTATATTTTTAAATTTCACGGAGGGGACGGTAAGGTCCCCCATCTAAATTATTATTGAAAAACTTTTAAAACGTTTATTTACTATTATGTATTATCAATTCGAATAAATTTAATATTTTCGTTTGGGTTTTCAGTTCTTTTTTTTCACCATTATCAATTTTTATCAATATCGGGAAATCTGTACTCATCCCAGTTTATTGTATATTGAGATAAAATTTAAAAATCTAGATCTGGATCATCGGTAACACTGTTAACAGTACATAAATCTCATAATAATAGGTATGCTCGCGGTCGGTTTTATTGATTATTTGTGATGGCGATTATATACACACATGGATTAATAAAAATTTATTATAATAATTATATACTGTTTCTTTTTTCTCTAATAATTGATAATTGATGATTGATAACAGTGAAAACTGTATGTCATGCGTTTACAAAATTATAAATGTTAAAATTTTTGTTTAATAAAGTATTGCACCATAAGTATTAAGTCCTATAATATTATCTATTGCAATAATAACTGAAAATGGCAACCAAATCAAAATAAGCTTTGCAAAACTAGTCTTTACTATTATTTTAAGGTGAGTAACATTATTTATATTTCATGAGAATGCATTACTACTATATTTTTAAATTATAGAAAAACTATGAAAAGCAAAAAGAAAAAAACGCATATGTTGAATCTGTTGATGATGAACTTGGGACAAATGAAAATACCAACATTCAGGAATTATCGATTAGAAGGTATTTTGCTCTCATAAATTGATTATAACAGTTTTTTTATATACTTACCGTTAAACAAACTAAACATGTTCGAATTGTATTGAATAGCATCGTCTAAGTTTTTTATCTTTTCATTCTCCGGACAATCATTGTAAGGAGCAACTATAACATAAAAACAGTTTTTAATCGTATTACATATTTGTACATTTTATCAATTTTAGAATATCCAAAACTAAAAACCATTTTAATAAAGGCAATATCAATATCTTGTATATTATGTGGTTGTTTTTTAATGAATGAATACAAACTGAAAGCATTAACGACAACGGAAAACTCAACAAATACCCTTTGATTTATAATATATTGATAAAAAAAAAGCTTTTCAATTAATTACCTCGCGTTTTGTTGTACAGTTCTTTATACAAATATACATTTAATACCAGATAACACTGTTTATTAAATGTATCTGAAACAATAATAATTTATTAAAACGTAACAATCAAAAAATTTTAAAATAAGTATAAGATTTCAATTATTATACGTTACCAAAATCATCTATTCCAAAGTTGAAAAACTGTGTCATATCTGAAAACAAATACATGTCTTTTGAGAATTATTGATTAACATCAAAAAGTTAAAATAATGTACCATGTATAAATGGTTATGCTTATGATGTTCATGGAATTCATAATAATATCGACGAGTTTGAATGTGGGAAACTGACAGACATCAGGTCTTACCATAGTAACGATGTTTTCTCATATTACTTATGTCTTCCTCGTCGAGACTTTGAACACCTAAAAGTAATGAATACTTAATTTGATTAACATGTCCGTAAATCTTAGTAATGAATTACAATGTTTTATGAAGTCAAGCGAATAATTTTAATGTTTACCCAATTAACTTAATTAAAATAACAATTGATAATATTATTACCGAAAATATTATTATCGCCTAAAGTATCACTGCACAGAATAGCGTTTAAGTGAAGACAAATATGTTAATCCTTCAGAATTCCTCACAAAATTGTTTCAAAAGTGTCAAAACACTTCAACTAGTTTTTTTTTAAGTTGCATCAGTGATTTTATTGAAATCTAATGAATAGGAGTGAACTATATGATATATATTAATCGATGTATTAATCAAAAAATATAAGATTGTATATTTTACATTATACATTTTACAATATATACTAGTCTAATTCTATCAATATTAATTACCGTTATAGACTCCATAGAGTGATATTGCAATTATTAACAACATTTTTGAGTAAGAATTATTCCATATATCACTGTCTAGAAATACAATGATATCCTATGGGCTAGAACAGGATGATTGCGGTAAAATGATATCATTATTTATGAATTATATAGGTTAAGAATATTTAGTTAATATCGATTAATCGTATTTGTTCTCAATTACAATTGACACATGTAAATATTATACATAATATTAATATTGTTTAATAAGATAATTTATTGTGTTGTTTTCTACACACTTGTCACTGTTATAGCATATATTAAATATTGTTTTTCAGTACTTACATAACTGCGCATTTATTTAAGGTTGAGTTTTTTTCAGTGCTGACGTGGCTATAAATAATGGCCTAAATTTAAAAAAATTTCCTAAATTTCATTTACCCATACAGTTAGTTACATCTCTATATTATCATTATGATTATAATTTTTTAAGAGACAATTGAACTTTTTGATAAGAGAGAGATTATTATAAATTATGTTATTGAAATAGTGTACAATGTACATATTATTATCCGGCTTTCAACAACATGTTAATATGTAAAATATGTTGAATCAGTTAAAAACAAAGAATTATTGGAACAAAAAAGATTAAAAAGGAATACTCAGACCGTTACGCAGGAATGTGAAATTTGATCTGATCTTTCATTAATTTGTTACGGAATAAAACTAATGAATAAGATCAAGTTACAGTTTGTACCAATGGCGAGATGCAGAAGTGAGGATTTTATAACGGTTAAGTAGGTGACCATCAGCGTGAATGTTTAGTGTCCATCTTAATGAATAATAAATGTGTAATTAATATTAAAAATGAATAACTCATCGATTCCTGTTGAAATATAAAGTGTTATTTATTCATCACATTATTAATACGAAAATAATTTATAGTTTTATCTATAAAAGTCTATTTCCAATAGATAGACAGGTGTAATTTTACATTTTTTTCTTACCATAGCGATGTTATTAAATCGAAAAATCCGTTACATAAGATTCGCAAAGTATTGTTAGGTACACATAGAAGTTTATTTGATTATTTAATTTGGTAATTATTATTAAGTTATTGAGTATTTGAAAATAAATAAATTTTAGTTTTTCTATAACTTCTTCCGTGACGTCTTCGCATGCTATTTAATAATAATTAATATTATTTCGTGAAAAAGTTCTCCAAGTCATTCTAGAATTAATAATATAAAAATTAATTCAAAATGAGAATCAGAGGAACCATTGTTTCTATGTTTAATTACTTTCACAGTGAGGAAAAATGCCCAAACCGAGCTATTGATTCTAGACAAAATAATTTTTTTCATTGCTTCTTGATCTTCGTGCCATTGGGATTCAACTGCAATAGATTGAGATTTTACGTGCATAGAGAAACAATAGTAAATCATATTAGTTTATCCAGTATATTGAAATTGAGAAAATCAAAATAACAATGAATTTCTTTTATGCCCTTATCAATACCGCGAGTTAAATCGATTGTATAGAATGTAGCTCTCCAATATTAAAAACTAGAGTGTAGTGGTCTCTATAACAATTGTTAATTTTAGTTAATAGTATAATCTATAAACTATAATAAAAAATAATCTATCGTATCACGAGTCTTGCGATACTCAATTTGTATTTAAACTATTTAGTTTATAGTGTAAGCGACATGCGGTGGCTATAATTCTATATTAATATAGAATAGTGAGAAAAAATATTACTTGAATTATTTTAAAGTATTTCTAATTTCCATAATGAATTCACATTATTTTGATTTTTTATTATTAATAACAGATTAAAGAATCAAACAATAAATTACCGAGTTTGTTTTTATTTTCTTTTTCTTCGGGGACTGTCTATACAAAGGAAAAAAATGTATTGACGTGACAAAAGTTCAGTTAGCTATGAGAAAACAAGTTTTTGTACAAACACTAAGAATATCGACTTACCTCACAATAGGTTCCCGGTTTGATTAAAATAATATGATTAATTATATATTTAAATATATGTAATTATATAACTAATAAATATTCGAAATTATTATCTAATCGATTAATATATTATATTAAATAACTATATGTTATAATTTATAATATACGAACGATATGCATTGAGATAAATAATGCTTATTGTTGCACAAGCAAATAAGTATTGCTTAACTATCTCGATGATGATATGATTGGGTACGTTGTCAAAATCAATGTACAACTATACAATATTCACAGCAAGCAAATCTATGTTACATTCAGTCTTGCATTACTGAATGGTTTGAAAAATGTTTGACAGAAAAAAATTATCTCTGAATTAGCTAAACAAATAATTTGTCATTCATAGTATGATTTATCATTATTTTTAAATTAAAACATATACATATGAATAAAATAATAATAATACGCACAGAGCTCATCTGATCCCATCATTTAGGTTTGATAATAATACAAAAATAGTTAAATTATCTCATAACTCACCAATCATGCATATCATTAGCCATCTTTTTAACTTCACAAAATATTAGTCAAATTAGATTCCAAAAGATGTTTTAAATGAAAATATTGTGAGGATTAAAGCTGTCAACCTACCCTCGTTGAAACCTTATCTGAAAAACAACAAGTGGAATATTAATGTCTCGAAATTGCTATTATAAATTACAATTAATTGATTAGATTAGTACTTTTAATGACTTGAACGGTAATATACCATTAAAACAATATACCTATTTATTTATTTAATTGTTTGTGACATTTTTTTGTCAATGGAATAGATTACGAGTCAGCAAAGTTTAGAACAATATTCAAGTGGAATTTGATGTGCGATTGAAAAATAAAAATAAAAATTCAAAATAGATAGTTTGTCGCACATATAATGTTTAGGAAACCCCTATTATCGACGAAAATCTTAGGATACAATTTAAAATTAAATAAGGTAGTGAATATCCTTTAACCGTAAGAGTAAAAAATGTTAAAAATGAATTTTTTTAAGTGAATTAAGAAAGTAAATATGTATATTATACAATTGTTTGATATCAATATTTTGTTGCAACAATATAAAATACAAATATTATAGATCTATAAATTACCAGATTTCCTAGACATATTGCCACTCGATTCACTCAATTCACCTGATACCTATATGAATTAGTTAGAAAATTATCTTTTGAACCGTTGCTGTAGTGTTACTTGTACGCAAACTTACTTGATCTGGATGATTATTTCTAAAATCTTCAAAGACTAGAAAAGTTTAAAAATATAAACTCATTAATGATAAACATCCAGAACCTTGCTATTCATATATTGTAACTATGATACAATAATAAGTTGATGTGAATTTTATATAATGATTTCGATAAAATAATCCCCTGTAAACCAATTACGATGAAATACAATTTTCAATTTATTTTATACAATTAAATAAAACCATTTAACTTGACTGTGCATTTGAAACTAAATGTCTGAATTTTAATATGACTTATACTAAATATATTTACATACCCCAAATCCTTGCATATGTCATCATTCTACTAACGTTGTGTTTTATAACCGTCAGCCACAAATGTGATTCGTACAAAACTAATTTCATGTGGTTCATGTTAGATGCATCTGGAGGAGCATACGTCCAGGAGTCGTAATTCTTCGTATAATCTAAATATTATTAATCAATAGTGACGAATAAAGAATTACATAGGTAAAATAATATTTATTTATTTAGTGCACCATGGTGGAATGTAAATACCTAGTGCAGGTGCATTTTATTTTCAATATATTAAATAGTATTATATAATACACTTACATCTAATTAACGACGGTTGTATCCTAGCGTCTTTAAATAAATCTGAAATGTTTTTCGTTATAAGATATTTCTTTGAGGAAATCACAATTGTTAAGTCCGTGGCAATCATTTTTTCTATTTATGTTAACATATATCTGTTAAGTGTTGAAATATGCTTATTTACTTGACAATATATCAGGCTCAGATTTGAGGACACTACCTGTAAATATTATTAATATACTATTAAATTAGAATAATCTCGTCGCTCCTATGTAGCTTATACGACAAAATCCTTAAAAATAAAAGTATTTCATTGAAATTAATAGATTATTAATTATTTAATAGATAAAATTGTATTTATATATAATGCAAATTGAGAAAAAAAATGTATAGTAATTAATTATAAGGCGCTATATCCATAGGTTTGTATTTGTCTATGGTCATCAGTCACTCATCACAAACTTAGATATATCTAAGTTCGTCTGACGAAGAAATAATAATAATAATGGTAATAAACTGAATATAAAACGGCAATTGAGCAACACTCGTTAATTTAATAAAAGTTAGCTTGTCATTATATAAATATTTAACGGTATATAAAATAATTTAATCGTGTCAATGCCGTTATAATTGTTTGTATTGTGTCTTGTTATTATTTCCATGCGTTGTTTATTCTTTTTGTACGACAAATGGTCACTTGTTCTCATCTCTCGTTACATCGGTACCAACGGCCCCAACCGCTAGTGAGGAGCCGAGTTGGGACATTATAACATTACATAAAATTATTTAATAATTATAATTACTTAGTACCTTCTTCTGAATTGAAACCCAATTCGTTTTGAAGTTCTTTTATTAATGTTTTATATTTAGCCATTGACTGATAAGTTGCATCTAAATAATCAACAATTAATTCATTATAAACACAAACAGTTTATAATCTCATCACTGTAAGGCCCTCCGCACACTACGCGATTCACACGCGACGCAATTTACCAACGATAAGTGCGATAAGTGCAATTCATGCGATTTGTGCGATTTGTACGAATTTTATGTTGAACGCCTCCATGATATAATCAAAATATTAAACAAATTAAATAAAATCGCATGCAACACGCGCGATACGACTACCAGGCGACTAGCACTGTCAGTCGCGCGTGTCGCCAGTCGCTCGCGTCGTTATCAAATTGCAGTGTTAGTGGTTCCCCATTTACTTTGCTAGGATATCGCGCGTGGCAAAAATTGCGTCGCGTGTGTATCGCGTAGTGTGCGGAGGCCCTAAAAGTGTAAAATATACATTTTATTGCCTGTTACCATCATCATTTACTAACTAACTAACAACCCAAACATGAGATGCATTATATTATGATATCTATACTTATTATAATATTAATACCTTTATCAAACAGTGAAATTAGTTTATTGATCAATTTGTTCATGAAATTTAAATACTTCGATACGAGTGAATCAGAATGGACTAAATAAAACACAATATAATTTATTAGTCAAAATTTAAAATCAAAAACAATACTTAATATTGTCCCAATAAGTTATGTATATTATTATCCTCCACTATTTCACTTACTAGCTGGACCTGAAAAAAAATGTACATAATAAATTATTAAGTTTATTATAAATTTATAACATTTGTAAATATTTTTTTGTAAAATAAAATGAAAAAATTAAACGGTGATAAACAAATTTATAAAAATCAATCGATTTACATACCTGCTATATTGCATAATAAATACGTTTCTTGAGTTACATCAACTAAGTTGATGACTAGTTGTTTGAATATCAGTAGAACTTCGGCGCGTACATTCGTCTCACGCGGAAAATTCTCCAACTCTGGAATTTGATCCAATGGAACTGTTTTTTGAATTACAAAAAAAAGATCCATGTCATTAAAAGAGTTTAAAATAATATATTTTTATTTCAATATCGCAAAACGTATAACATTTAAAATATAGGTAATCGTATTTTATTTACAATTGATTTTAAACGTTTAAAATGTATAAGAAAACAAAATGTCAATTTTTCTCCGATGAAAAACAAAAATATAGTATTAAATATATTATGATTAGTGATTATTTCAATTTTTGTCTGTCATCTCGTTTTTAACTAGATAAATAATTGAGACTATTGAGACAATTTAAAGAACGTCTTCTGAAGAATCAACTAGACAAACTATTCTTTCAGAAATACTGAAGTTGATGATTGAACCAAAAAATCTTCTAATTAAAACATTGATTACATACCAAGATGAACTTTTTTTTACATTTTTGGAATAATGATAATAAATAATAATTTGAAAATATTAAGTAAATTGTTTTTTTCTGGGTCTTATTATAAATTTCTTTTATTCATTTTCTTTTTTTTTTTATTGTCTTCATCAAAAGATAAAAAGTCATATTCACATTAAACTATTAAAATAATAATAAATAAGAACATCTATGTCTCAATTTTAGTGATTCTCGAATCAAAGAATATTGAAAAATATTGTATTTAACACCTTACATAAGTATGTAATAAATAATAATATACATTAGTTTTTACACTATTTTTAAATACTTCATGCTTTACTTACAATGAATGTTAAAGAATACACAATAAACTGCTTCATATATACTTTTTAAAGCTGTAGTTAAAACCGATTGTAAATGTGTATCTAAAATTTAAAAAAAAGAAAGAAAATATGTGTAATTATGTTAGCTTAAAAATAGTTTTATGTGTTAATAATATGTACCGAACTATAAATATGCAAAGGTTATCACATTCTGGTAAAAGCATCTTGAATTGTTTAAAAGCGTTGACGTTCAATTGATGTAAAAAAAAAAAAACTTAGGCCATATTTAATTGGCTAATGTTAAATTGAGTTGCGTTGCACTGTGTATTACAAATACTTCAAAAGGTAAAAATCACAATAACTAAAACTTTTTATGCAAAAGTAGATGATAGATATATTAGTATACAAACATTTTTCAATTTTCTCTTTGGCCTTCAGAATTTTATTAAGTTCATCTAAAATAAATGCAATTATTATTAGAAAGATAATTAAAACATTAACATGATACAATAGATGCCTACTGGCTACTTGTGAACCCGTAAACCCCCTTCTGAATACGGTATATATACATATATAAAATCTTTATACGATCGTGCGTGAACCGCTTAATTAATTTTTTTAAAGTAAAAATAGTAAGTTTGATTAATTTTATAAGATGAAAAAAACTTGCCAGGCGTCATTAAAAGCAAAAAATTCCCATAAGATGTTGCCACTGGATCTTTAAATTTATAATCGGAAACTGCTTCAGGACTAGAGACTAAACATAAAAATATTATAACAACATTTTATATAGTTAATAGAATTTTATTTAACTCTTCATTAGTCACCAGTCACCACGAGGTATTTCAATATCATAAATAAATTAAATACGTTAAATTACGTGGTTTAATAAAATTAATATTACAACTCAAATTAATTTTTTTTGTTTTATAATTTTATTGTAAGCCAGAAGTGTTAATTTTGTATCATTTCAATCCCTATATTAATCTACAATCTACAAGTATAAATATTTAGTGGTAGAATCACTATATTAATTATTAGCAAAGGTTGATATTCCAATTAATATAGAACAAATGATGAAATTTTCTGGTGAAATATTTATGAAAATAACAATGAACTATTGAAAAATTACAAATACTCGCTTATCGAAAAAAATATTAAAATCTATGAAATTGTTAATTTCAAAAATAAATTTAATAACTGGAGTATTATATTACTCCGGTTGACTAAAACTGTTCAGATAAATAAAGTAACTAATGAAAGGATAACCATCATAGAAGCACTTATCTTTAAAAATAAAACATTGACTTACGGTCATTTAAGGTATCATAACAAATATTGTAAGCCGCAAGTGTCAACTTTGAACCATTCGAATCCTTATATTCATCTATGATCTGTATTTCTAAAAAATAAAAATCAACACATTCAATTATTTAATATTTAAATATTGTAAATTTAATTTCAATCGAAATAAA
The DNA here is from genome assembly GCA_948098885.1 of Drepanosiphum platanoidis. Classification (NCBI taxonomy): domain Eukaryota; kingdom Metazoa; phylum Arthropoda; class Insecta; order Hemiptera; family Aphididae; genus Drepanosiphum; species Drepanosiphum platanoidis. The sequence goes on from OX402534.1 coordinate 16,521,515, forward strand.
TTATCATAAAGGTTAGGTTTTATAATGTTGCAAAAATCAAATCATTGCATATCCGGGAATAAATATGTAAACTAATACCACCGTCGACGAAATGTGTGGAATATAATATTTAAAATTATTAGAACTTGCATAGTGAAAATGTAGTGTTTAAAATATACCTATAACGTTTCACTAACTGAAACCAACTAAGCTTACACTGGCCGTCTGCTCCGGTGCACGTCACCGACTTGACTGATCGTAGACACTCTGCTTCGGCCGCGACTGCTGTACTTTTGCGCGCCGCTCGATCGGTATCGGTCGAGTTGCGCGCGCAGCTCGACAGCCATTGGTCGGGCGGCGCGAGCAGTTTGGCTTTCACTATAGTCGCGCGTCACCCACGCACAATTTGACTGAAGCGAATTCTCACTTATTCCGATTTAGCGCATTGTTATTACTATTTATTACGTCGTGATTATTATACTGTTGTTGTACATCATCGTCGTCATTATTTTCATAATTATATAATTGTTACATTTTAAGTAGGTTCACAATTACCTACCAATTATTCTGATACCTGTATGTATGACGACTAACGAGGTTATGTTGACCATATTACTATGATAATCCCTTCGGTGGAGATAAGACGATAACGGATCATTAGAGTTAGACAGTGGCGTATTTAGGATTTTGTCAAGGGGGGGGGGGATACACGTTGGCAAAAATATAATTTCGTTCTGTATTTCTATAATACATAACATTATTATACCTATCGGTAAAAAAAAGACCAGGGGGGGATCTATCCCCCATATCCCCCCCGTAAATACGCCACTGGAGTTAGATATTCGATTAGAGGGTAATAAAAAAGTCGTGCACTGAAACGGGCCGTCGCGCGACGGCGATGAAATAAAAAACCAACAGTCGTCGGCTTGGTTAACAAAAGATAATCGCGTATAATAAAATGAAATACAATGCGTTTCGTATTTATCGAAATAAAAATATGATTTTTTTATACCAAACCAGATGCTTTTGTACCTACTACAAATAAAATAATACTAATTTGAAACGAGTTATAACGAGTTGATTCACTCCTACATTCATTTTTCTGTTACAAATGAATAAAAAACGAGTTATTTAATTCAACACGAAACCTACCTTTCTCTGTACTCCATAAATATTGACTTAAACCTTTTTTAATTATGTCAGACGCTGAATTTTGCAGTTCAGATCTATACACTTTAGAAGTACATTTAGACTTGAAGTCTAATAACAAATAAAAATTGTAATTAATTTCACGAAAAAGGATTGTTTACATTTTATACATTACCAGTAAGTTTTTTATGAGAAGTCTTCAAGTCATTAAAATTGAATATTGACATCATCTCCACTAAAACAACAGTATCTTAAGAAATTGAAAAACTAAAGAACCTGCCAAACTGTAGTAGTTCATTTTTCACTGTGTTTTATTATTATTATAATAATAAAATTATATAAAACTATAAAAATATTAGAATAATCAATTTTTAATTATAATTTTACAATTTTTCTGCCGTTTTTGGTGGAAAATCTTATCTTGTTGGTGCTTTTGGGGGTTGATTTCAGAAACACTTCTTTTTTTTTATTGAGGATTATATAATAATTTTATAATATTTATACCAAAAAATGTAGAGCTCAGACTTTAGTTTTTGATACTAACTGTTAAGTATACGAAACATTATTGAACTGTATTGAACAGCATCATCTAAATTTTGAACAGAATCGTCCTCTGTGCATTCATCATTCACGTTATCTAAAACAAAATAATCCGTTATTTACAGTAAACTTTTGTACCCACTCGTTTAATCTATGGTCGGTATAATATTCCGTTTACACATAAAAACATCAGGAAACTAAGAAAATAATTTCTACTCTAAATTATTTAAAATCACCTCTGTTTTTTTTGTAGAGTTCTTTGTATAAGTAGACATTTAATACCAGATAACACTGTCTACTAAATGCATCTGAAAATTAATTATCGATCTATTATAGTCAAACAATCCAATATATATAACAAAAAAGTAGGTACTTATAGAACGAAAATAATACGGTACGTTCTTTTAAATAACAATGATATTTAACGCTAGTGAATTTACATAATTATATAGCTATCTTGCTTATGCATAAACCACCTGTATTAGCTCATAAGTATAACGATTATTCATTTATCATACATTACCAAAGTCGTCTATTCCAAATTTTAAAAATTGTATTACATCTGAAAAATAATATATAATATGAAGTATTATAGTGTATTAATGACACAAATGTTACAATATGACGTGTACAATACAAATACGGTTTTTGATGAAGTAAACAAGAGAGAATGTTGTGAAGTTAACGATAACATCCTTACCATGATGACGTTGTTTTCTCATAGAGATTAAGTCTTCCTCGCTGAGACTTTGAACACCTAAAAGTATGGATTAAGTAACATTATAAACACTTGAGTATGACTTGACGATTAAATACCATAACATAACATTGTAATATTATGCAGTGAATCCCGAGGTCATTACACGGTACCCATTCAATTAAATAGACTTTTAATTTACAAATATATCGAAAAATTAGTTAAACTGTGAAATGCGACTGCAACGGATTAAGTCAATAGGAGGGCAATATTTTTGCCCCTTAAAACTCGTAGTTTTTCTTTTAAATTATTAGAGAAAACTCATTAAACATTTTTTTTTAGATTCTTTTGTTGATGATTTTAATGCTGAAAAAAAATGGGAAATAATTATGTGGGTACATTAAGATTAATCCCATGCGTAGGTAGGCAATTGAATATTATATAAATTCTTAAATATTGATTACCATTATAGTGTCCAAAAAATGATATTATTGTTAACAAAAACACAAATTTTAATGACATTTTTTAAAATGATTCCATATATCGTCTTGAATTACAATGATTTTCTATGGATTTAACTAGATGTTGATTGATGCAAATCTGAAACTCTGTAATAAAAATGTATTTCTATAGATTATGAATTTTAAGTAAATATTGATTACATTTACAGCACCTTAAAATATTTACTCACGACGAATATGTCGGTATACAGTTCTAATTTTTTTTAATTTTGACTTATTTTCAAACCAATGGAAATTAAGTCATAATTGTATGTTATTAAACTAAAATAATTTGTATCAGTACAGTCTGGTGACCAAAATATAAACCATTTCGGAAATTATTTATTTGTTTACGATTGTAAACGGATCATATACCCTTTTGAGAAATGTTTACAAGTTATTTGTTCACAATAATAAATTATTCAATAAATCTTAAAGTAAAGACAGATGATAAACATGGTATAAATTATAAAATAAAATGAACACGTACAACAAATTGTGAAAAGGAAAAAAACCATGATCTGTGTGGAATAATATATAAAACGAATTATAACATTTATAAATAGGTACACACTACACACCAATGCTACCAAATTACCTGCGCACGGTTTGAAGTTCTGCATTACGATATATCTTATATCCGTCTGTTTCAGGGAAAGTCCGCCATTTTTTTATTGTTCATATAAATGATTTTGCTTTCTCCACGATCAAACTCAATTGAAAATTTTACAGTCATACACAATTTATGGAGAATTATTTCAATAATATAATATAAATTATTTTTGATTTATTTCTAAATAAATGGAAATGCAGTCATCGTTATAAATCATTTTAACTAAAATATTTTTCTTCAATACATCTGGTGACCTACTTTTAAACGATTTCGAAAATTATAAAATACAACGCGGTTGACAAATTATGAAAAGAAGGAAGAAAAATTATCGTGTGGAATAATATTTTAGAAACATAATAGTTTGAAACTAACGGTGAAATAATGTACAATTTATAGAAGAACATTGAATACCTCAGCTAAGTACTTTTTAGTTGATTATCTTATTTCAAAATTAGATTCACAACTGTTGTTAATAGTCGATTACATAATAATTTAACACACTTACTTCATTAAGGCCATTGAGAGATAAGTTTACAAAGTGGTATGTAAATAATTGGTGTTTGTTTACATCTAATCCCATGTGAAAATAAGAGTTGAAAATTTTCAGTGATGCAAAAATATTTTTCAAATCGTAATCACGATAGGATACCTCTTATTTCAATGAGACAAATTCAATTTATTTACCATCATTATTTTCCACAATATATTTCCATGGCGCAACTAAAACAGAATTGTGATTTATGTAATGAATACGTAAGTGACCATCAGCATAGTGAATATTTGCATTTAATGTTTATTTGCGTCTACTTTAATGATTAAGTTTAATTAAAAATAAAAAAAAAACACTCGCCAAGTGCAGTTGAAAAATTATTATTATTTATTTATTAGTTCATTACATTATTTTTATATATAGATATGTAAATAATTTATAGTCAAATCAATTAACAGTGACGCTGTATAAAATATGATTTAACAATAAATCTGTATTTTTTGTTTGTTTATTGGGTAAATATTTTTTTGTATATTATTTTGCATATTGGATGTTGTATAATATTGTCACACAAAGGGTTTTATTAAGTTAAATATTTGAATCCATCAATGTTAAATTAATAATCTATAACTTATATATATATATATATCTTCTTCTTCCGTGATATCTTCAAATAGTATATAATTATTCTAAGTTCTTGAAAGATTCCTCGACGCTATCCTAGAATTTAGAAAATGAAATTCTCAGTAATAATCAGTTAAACTTTTGATTCTGTGTATATTACTTTAAACAATGTAAAAAATTTCCAAATGTTGGAATTGAGTTTTAGAGAACTTCTCATTGTATTTTCATCATCTTTTGATAGAGATTGTATGTTCATATCTATAACAATAAATTGCATACATAGTTTAGTTACTATACTCGTATTTAAATTAAGAAAATAAGAAAATAATGGATTTTTTGCCTTAATCAACACCATTAGTCATGTTAGAAAACAATTGATTGTTTATAAAGTGTGGGTTTTTAATATAAAGAACTAGACACTTAGTGCCTTCAATAATAATTGTAAATTCAATCAATGGTATAAAATTTATTAAATGTGGTTGATCGTAAATGATCAGCTATCGTATCATGGGTCACTAAATGTAATTTTTATTTGAGATATATAAGCTACAGTTGTTGTTGCTAAAATAGTAAGAAAAAATATAGATAATCAAATAATGCATATTAATAATTTAAATGTGAATCATGAATTTACATTATTTTGATTCTGTATTGTAAAAAAAGTTGAATGATAAAAAAAAACAACAATTACCGTATATACTATCATCTTCTTCAGGGGCTATCTGTAAAAAATGTAAAATATATCCATGTGTCATTCAGTAAGTTATGAAAGAACAAGAGTAATTTCAACATCAATACTATCGACTTACCTCACAGAATGTTCCCGGTTTAATAAAAATAATGTGATTAATTATATATTTAAATGCATGTAAATAAGTAAATCATGTAAATGTTCTTAAAACTCACCACTGCTGTCATTTGCATTTGTTTCATTTGTATTTTTTGCGAAAAAAAAAAACGATTGAATATAACTGAAAAAAACTAAAATAAAACCGGTGATGGTTTTTATCAATCAAGATTATGATACTTATTAAATTACAACATTTCAAGTATATTTTTGATGACATTGTTCATTTTTTGTTTCACAAAATTTGATTGAACTCATCTGATATTAATTAAAAGGCTCAATCAAAATACAAAAATAGATTAAGGATCTATAAACTCACCACGCATCCATCGTAATTTTTGTAACAATCTTGATAACTAAACGTAACACAATACCAAAAATGTTGTTGAAACGGAAGCATAGTAAGAAGAAGAATTAAAGCAGTCTACCTACCCAAGATGTTGAAATGGCACCTTAAAAACAACAAGAAAAATATTGATGTGGTTATTAAACTGATTAATTTTAATTATACTTAAAAATGTCAACAGTTATATAGGTATCATTAAATCAATACATTTATTAATTTAATAGTTTGATATTCTTTGTCGGTGGAATAAATGATGAAATAGCAAAATTTACAAAAATAATAAAACGAAAACAGTTATTAGAAAAACAGTTATAATGATATAAAATATATAGAACGTCATGAGTACTAATAATGTATAATAAACCCTTTATGACAAAAAGCTTGGCGCATAAAGATAGAAATAAAATGTATTCATTATTAAAAAGTAAAAACTGAAAAAATAACAAGAGAATTTTTCATAACTAAAACGTAGTTTAAATTAGTAGTTTTGTAGTCGTGTGATTGTGTGTTTTTGTTACAAAATATTATATAATATAATACTTATAATATAGGTGTAAAAATTACCAGGTTCCATAGATGCTTTTTGTTTCATTTGATTTGATTCCTATATCAAATGTCAAGTATCTTATCATATCAATTAAGATAGTTATTATTAAGGTTATTAGATTATACTCAATGTAAGTATAGTAATCGAGTATAATCTAATAACATTGAGTTATTCTCTTGAACTGTTGCTGCGAGGTTAAAAACTTACTTGGATTTTTTGTATTTCTTTAATTTGCACTACAACTGGATCGTATAAAATAAAAATAAATTTATTAAATGATAAATATTAAAAAATCTGTTATTTATAAATTATAAATTATATTATAAATTATGATGAATGAATAATACTTTGGTATATATTTTAAACAATGAATTTGATTAAAATAATACCGTGTAAGTCAATTATGATGGGAAGCATTTTTAAATTTATTTTATATATTTACAACGCTTCTCATCGTAATCACGAATTCAAATATACAAATTAATTATTGACTTTAATAGAATATATTTACGTACACCAAGCCTTTGCGTATACAATCATTCTGCTAACGTTGTATTTTATAACTGTAAGCCATAAATTTGACTCGTATAAAATTAATTTTATGTGGTTAATATTAGATGCATCTGGAGGAGTATGTGTCCAGGAGTCGTAGTTCTTGGCATAATCTATAAAATAGAAATCAATGGATGAGTGACAAATAAAAAGAGTAAAAGCATCTCCATTGAATAAGTACAATATTTATTTGTATTTTATTAAGTGGACTACAATGCAAGTCATTTTTACTTTTTTTTTTATACTTAATGGTATTATTTAAATATACTTACATCTCATTAATGATGGTTGTATTCTAAAGTTATCAAATAAATCTGAAATATTTGTCGTTATAAGGAATTTATTTTACGAAATCAATTGCTACATATGTTCATTAGTTTTTAATATTTTAAATAATTGGAATTAAATTTAAACCTTTATTAAAGGTGATTTTAGTTCAAAGTAAAAAAATCGGGAATACATGTCAACTAATTTTTTTCAAGTCAAAACCATTAATTTTAAAACGAATTTAATATTATTAATTTTCATTAAGTTTATTATGTACAGTTGTACACTCTTTCATTAATTTATTTGTGCAGCTGTGTTTATTTAGTTTATTACTAAAATATGCTAATTTACTTGATAATTTCGTAGGGTCGGATTCGACATTACTTTCTGTAAATGTCATTGAAATATGTATTATTGTCTTAAAACACACATTCTACATATGTAGAATTAGGTACCAATTAGATATCATATACCTAATTGGTTAAAACCAAAATCTAGGATAAAACATTGTTTACTATTTTATAATTGTATATTGTTGCAATGTTGCTGCAGATATTAAACTAGTATCTTAAAATTATAGAATATTATTCATTATTTAAATTTAGTACCTTTTCCAGTTCTTGAACTCAATTCATTTTTAAGTTTATTCGTGACTTCCTTTATCTTGGATTCTTTAGGACCAAATAAATACATTAATAAAGTAATCCATTAGGTTTTAAAACCACAAAAATAAATTTTGATCAAATATTTTTATACTAATAATAAATACCTTTATCAAACAGTAAAGATAATTTTAGGTCGAATTTGCTTACAAATTCCATATACTTCAACATGAGTGTGTCTGAATGGGCTAAATAGAATGAAAAATAATTTTTTTGTCAGATTTATAAATAAAACCAATTTTCAATCTCGCCACAATAAAATAAATATTTTATTATACGCCTCTTTTTACTTACTATCTGGACCTGAAATAAAGAAAATAAAAAAAAACTATTAACATACATATGAACATTTAACATAAAATATTTAGATAATTTTCAACTACTTATATATCTATTTCAAATAAATAATCAACTGGATAAATCTGAACATTCTACATTCTATACCTGATTGCCGAGCATTATCATTATTTCCTTAAAACAAACGTAATATATTTTTCTCCGGCCAACAAATGAAATTTGTAAGCTTTCAATACACACCCAAGTACATCAATACCATCCAAATTTGATACACTTGTATATTTTTTTATCAAAAGAATAGTATTTATAAACTAAAATAACATATAACCTAGTCAACCTTATGATATCGTCAGTAATTATTTTTCAAAATATCAATCATATTTTTAGCTTAGTTAGAATAATATGATTAACCTATCGTTATTTATGTTTGAATCGAATTACATAAAATTGGTATGGTTAAGCACTTCAAATAATGTTTGTAAATATCATATAAAATAATTACCTACGCAACATTAATTTAATATGCATGTAACAAAACTATCTCCACAAAACAAATTCATCTGGTGAAAACACGTTAAAAACGACAATTTCATAATTCTGACCAATTTCATCAAGTGATCTGTGATACTATCCTTTCACACATATACACATAATTATAGAATGTTGCATAATATAATCATATTTCCATTATATTTTTTGAATAGTGCGATGAAAAAATTAAGATAGTAAGATTACACAAATCAATAGGTTTACATACCCATTATTCTACATAATAGATAAGTTTCTTGAGTCACATAATTGATTTTGATGGCAAGCTGCTTCAATATAACAAGGAGCTCGGCTCGTAAATTTGTATATTCTGGAAAATTCTCCAATTTCGGAATTCGATTCAATGGAACTATGTTTCAATTCAAAAAAAAAATTTTTTTCGAGTTATTAAAACAATTGATATAAATGCATTTTCAATTCAATATTACATACGTTATTATACGTTTGTATAACATTATGTGTATCATTTTAATGGTTGTGATTGATTTTTACTCTCTTTAAATCAATTATAATAGGCAATTGTTAGATTTTTTCATTCTATCGTTACATCTTATTATTTATTAAATTCTGAACAAAACTTATAAGTGAAATTATTTTCGTACGGTAATTAAAATATATTTAATGTTTTGATAAACTAAGACAGAAATATTAGTACTTAGATAACATTACACATTTGATTAAGTATTTAGTATAGTTGATTTAGTAGAAAACGTAAGAAATAAAATAGAACTTTGTTATAATAATTTGTTAGTTGTGTTTTTTCTGGGAATAGGTTTAAGTACATATTTAAATATTTATACATTTTTTGGCAGGATTTCCTCAATTATTAGGGAAACTGTTGGGGAAATCCAAAGAATTACTTTCCCTAAGGAATCAACTCGACAACATTTTTTATCAGAGACTTTATGAAGTTGATGATTGGATCATATCTTCTAATCCAAAACCGTGACAATATATCATAAAAAAATAAATTAAAAAATTTGAAATCATTTTATAGTATCATATCATATGAATTGTTTTAGTTAAGTTTCGGATTCTGAAAACTTTCTTTTATCGATTTTCCTTTGGCCATATTAAAGAATGAAAATCATATGCACATCAAAACTATGATAAATATATAAACATGTTATGTTTCACGTATTACATAAAAAATAAGTCGTGATTCAAGAAGAATAAAGGAATACTAAAACTAATTGAATCAAACGCCTCTTATAATTTATGTAATTAGATACGTTTATTTAACATTTTTCATTTTATTTCTACGTACTCGGTGTTCAAATACTTACATTCTATTTTATCGAATACATTGTTTACCGCTTGATATATATTTTTTAAAGCTGTAGTTAAAATTGGTTTTAAAATTTGGACTGAAATTTAAAAAAAAAAAATTATACATGTTATCACATTCATTTTAAAATAGAATTATGTGTTATTGCTACAAACCAACACATAATTATGCAAAGGTTATTAGATTCTGATAAAATCATCTCGTACTGTAATATGACAGACTTCTAGGGTGGGAGACAAACGTCTAATTTAAAAGCAATAACATTAAATTGTTGTAAAAATGAAAAGAAAAAATGTTGTGCCATATTATATTGTTCAAAAGAAATTTAAACACCTCAAAAGATTATAAATCACAATATATAATATTTTTCTGAATTTAGCTAATGAAAAAAGCATTTGATGAATAAGTAAATAATACATTTGTATACAAACTTTTTTCCAGTTTCACTTTAGCATTCTGCATATTATTAAGTTCGTCTAAAATAAAAAATAAAATTATTATAAGATGGTAAATAAAAAAGCATACTACGGTAGAAATCAAGTTTTTAAATGTATACTTATAAACTTAGTGTAATTATTAATAAATAATTCGAAAATCAATTTGAATTATTGTTTTTTTTGGGACTACATTTTTAATGAATCTTAGATATTAAGTTTTCTTCAAAAATGTAACTTAACTAAAATTCGTCAAGAATATTATATTTAAATACAATTTTAGAAGAGATAGAACAAACCAATATTATTAATATATAAAAATCTATGTATGATTTCATATCTCTTAACAAATTAAAAATAGTAAATTTGTTTAAGTCTACAAGGTGAAAAAACTCACCAGGTGACATTAAAAGCAAAACATTCCCAAATTCTTTTGCCACTGGATCTTTAAATCTGGTGTCAGTAATTGCTTCCAGGGTAGAGACTAGACAAAACAAATATTGTAACAACATTCTATACAATAAACAATTATTTAACCCTTCATTAATCACCATGAGGTATTTTGATACCCCAAATAAACATGTTAAATTATTTGGTGATTAATAAGATTAATATTATAAATATGTTTGATATCTTATGAAATGAATAAACAGAGTAATTAACAAATTAAAGATCAATTAATGAATAATAATGATCAATACTCATTAAACAATTTTAAGTAGCTAATATAACTAATGATTCTGAATTCATTCTTATTTCATTAATTATTTTGAGTAAAGAAGTTGAAAATTGCTGTTAAATTACTATTGAAATATGAACAATACTTGTGTTTAAAACACAAGTTTACCAAAAAAATAATAAACTTTACCTATGCAATTGTTAATTTAAAAAATAAATTTAGTAACAGAAGTATTATAATACACCGGGTGATTAAAATTGTTCAAAGAAATAAGGTGACTAATGAAAAGTTAATAATCATAAAAACACTTATATCTGAAAATAAAATATTGACTTACATCCTTTCAAGGTATGATAACAAGTATCATAAGCCGCAAGTGTCAGTTTTGAATCATTTAATTCTCTATATTCATCTATAATCTGTACTTCTAAATAAATCAAAATCATAAAATTCAATTTAATACTTTAATATTGTAAGTTTAATTTTGATTGAAATAAATAATAAATTATGATGAACAATAGTTCTACAATAAGTCCGAAAATAAAATATTCATATTTCTCATTCCAAAAAAAATGATTTTTAAATTCAAAAAGATACTTGCCTTTCTCGGTGCTCCATAAATATTGTTTTATACCTCTTTCAATTATTTCTAACACTGAAGTATTTAATTCAGACCTATGCAGTTGAGAAGTATGTTTATTCTTGAAATCTAAAAATAAATATTATATTAAATCAATTATTTTCACAGTAAAAATTGAATATTTTAATATGTTACCGGTAATTTTTTTATGAGCAGTCGTCAAGTAATCGAAATTGAATATTGACATCGTTTCAACTAAAACAATAGAAGTTATTTTTAAAAGACACTAGGAAAACAAAAAAATATCTATAGAAATCATCTATTACATAATGAAAACTTTGAAAAATGTAAAGTATTTGGGATTTATTAAGTACCTCATTGTTATTACACAAATAATCATTATAATACCAAGTTAATAATTATTTTAATATTGTATCAGGACCTACATACCACATAACATGCGGTTTGTGTGAAAATCGAGTATTCAGTGTCCGCGACATTTTCGAAATGTATTTAAAATCAAAATTAACAATAAGCAATACATTATTTATGATAATATGACGCTACGACCTAACGTATTGTAACGGTTTGTTAATTATTATACTAACCATTGAGTATACGAAACATTTTCGAACTGTATTCAATAGCACCATCGAAATTCTTATTCGCTTCATCTTCGGTACAGTCTTTAGAAGTATTGTCTAAAACAAAATAAACCCGTTGTTTTTAATAGATTTTTGTAAAGCGGACCATCAACGTACACGATACGATTGGTTGTCCAAACCACACGTCTGACAGACCAAATGTTTACGCGTAAGTAGGGGGGGGGGGACGGTGGTGTTCGTCAACAAGTCGCGTCGGTTGATCGACACAATCGTGACAAACCAACGACCGCAAACACGAATGTGCCGTCAGACCGAACAATGTGACCTCGTTATCAGAAATAAATAAACAAGATTTACTACACATGCACTGTCTTTGATTATATTACCATGATCGATTTGACGACAAATCGTTTCGCGTGTTGGCCCCGCTTAAACTCACAGTATATCAGCGGTTCCCAACCTGGGGGCAATTACCCCTCAAGGGGTAAAACACGATTTTTTTTTTTTTAGGTGTAAAGATTAAACTATTTATTTTTATTTTATGTACTTAATATCTATTATTATTATATCTATACTATCTTTCTCACTGTATCTCTTACGTTGTGTCGTTGTTTTTATTTCAATAAATGGAAACAAATTAAATGCAATAACGGCAACGGAGAAATGTATAAATAACGTCCGTTCGGAACAATATCACATTGAGTAAGAAAATATTTCTATAGTCACCTCTTCTTTTGTTGTACAGTTCTTTGAACAAATAGACATTTAACGCCAGAAAACACTGTCTACCAAATACATCTGAAAAATAATTAAATTAATTTTTATAGTGTAACAATGGTACTTTAGTACTTGCGCAACATGATATTAATGCATGACAATCTTTTAGATAATTATGAAATATAATTCTATAGTGAAACTAGACAATTATTAATTACTCGTGGACATGATTATTCAATCATATTAGACATTTTTCGACAGACTTTTCTGAGATATTTTTTTATCTAAATCAGAGGCGTGGCGAAGGTGGTTTATTTGAGAAGCAATTGCCTCTGAGATTTTGGGGTGGGTGTAAATGTATAAACTACAACTACCTAAGCTAAATTCGACTTTTTTCTAGTACAAAACAATACGTATGATCACGATGTAGGTAAAATGACCTAAATCGTAATTCCCCTGCATCGTGCGTATGACGTATAACACATAGCTTAGTCCATGAGTGGGTGGTGGGTGGATGTTTTTCAGTAAAATGTCAATTGCATCTTAAGTTCGCCACGTCACCAATGTAAACCATTAAAAATGTTACATTTCTTCTTCAAAGCGACGTCTTTATTAATTATTGAGAAATTTGTCTGAGATTATTTTTTGTACAATGATTTTACAAAAGTATAGACTGTAAATAAACTTCAATAAAAAAACGATTTTAAATATAAATATATAAATAAATAAATAGGTACATATTAAAACACGAATGTGTAGTAAAACAATTGAGCTCAGAAAAATAAAAATATATCACTATAAAACCTTTTTCTCGCTCAACTTGAATGTCCGTATAAACTACCTATGTATATCGACTATGACTTATTATATTTTAATTATTCAATTATCATACGTTACCGAAATCGTCTATTCCAAATGTCGAAAACTGTGATACATCTGAAATTCATGCATAACTTGTCATGTATTATTGTCATTAAGTACAAATATATTCTGCACAATACGAGTACGTTTTGTCGCGTGTGGAACGACATCGACGTGTTAGAAAGCTGTAAACTGAACATTTCTCACCATAATGACGGAGTTTTTTCATATGACTTACGTCTTCCTCGGTGAGACTTTTAACACCTAAAAGTAATGATTAGACATTATTAACTATTGCGAATAGCTTGACAATTCATCATCATGTATGTAACATGATACAATATTGTAAGTAGTATAAAAGGAATAATTCCAAAAAACTCAGTAATTTAATTTAATTAACGTTTTATCCACTAATATCGAAAAATTAGTCATATTATGAAGTACCTCCGGATGATATTAGCAAAGGTTAAAATGGCAATCTTTAGATCCTTACCAATTTTTTATTTTAATAAACAAGACGGAAAAATTCATTAAACATTTCTTCAGTCTTTTTTTTTAGGTGGCACTGATGATTTTATTGGAATTAAACGAAAAATTAACAATTGTATGTACGTTAATCTTATAATATTAATCAAATATTTTACCATTATGGGTTCCAAAAAATGAAATTATCGTGAACAAAAATACATAACGTAACATTTTTGATAAATGATTCTATATATGTCGTCTTAAACTAAAATTATATTTTCTATGAGCTCATATAGAATGATTGTTGCAAATCCGAAGTTCTCTATTTAAAAACGTATAGTTATAGGTCATGAATATTTGGTAAATATTGATTCCGTTTCAGTAATACATTTAAACATGATTAATTTAAATCCATATATTATGTCATCTCAAATGGAAATCAATAATTGTGTTTTTTTACAAGTTTCACACAATTCTAAAATTTATTTAAATGTTTATTTTTTTTTTAAAATTAAATGAAAATATAGTCATCGTTTTATTGCATCTGGTGACCTACTTTTAAACAACGATTTCGAAAATTATAAAATATAACCAACGCGTACAAATTATGGAAAGAAGAAAACCTATGGTCTGTGTGAAGCCATGTCAAAAGAGCTGAAATTTCATTGATAGTAGATGCCAAATCCTACCGAATCACTTGTACGGTTTAAAGTTCAGTATAACTAAATCGTTTTTAGAAAAAAAATAAAATACGGTTTTCATTAGTCATAATGAAAATATCGATCTGTATCAATCGACGATGGTCATTAAAAACAAGTTCATTTTTAGTACTTTGAAATTATTGTTTTATTTTTTTACTTAAGATTATAAAGTGGACGGACAGATAAAATTATCCGTCTGTTCCAGGGAGAGACGGCCATTTTTTTAATGACTGGTGTAAATAATTCTGCCTTCTCGGCGACCAAACACGGGTAAAAACGATAAATATTAAATATTATTTAAAAAAACAAAATAATTTATAAAAATTAAACAGGTACCTACTCAAATTTGCCATCATAACGTGATGAATTATATTCGAAACCAGTCGTATTAATATTTGCACTTTTTTACTATAATACTCCGGGCAAGACCTATTTATTTTTTATTTATATCATTATTAAAGTTATTTAATGGGTTCTAATAAATTATATCATACGAGTATCCACTCGACATTATGTATTATTTACCTACTGTATGATGACATTATTTTATTATTTCGATAATCATACTCATTTCAAGTCAAATAAAAATGTTAGGTTAACATCTAGGTAGTTCGAGTTAGGTCAGTCCAATTAACTTTTTTGACTCACCTAATTTAAGTCAAGTAAAAATAGTTTGTTTGTCTTTCGTTAATAGCTATCGATAATTTAATTAAACTCACGGTTTTATTTTTTTGACAAATTTGACCACGCTTTCTGTAGGTGGACTTTTCCAAAATGTTCTCTTATCCTCGAATTTGGAAACGTTTGCAGATGTTTTAATCACAGTTAATATTTTCACACAAGTTTTATATTAACACTATTAAAGCATTGTTTCTTATGGCAACTTTTTCCACGGGGAAATTTTCAGTTTTCCTAAACATTGGGAAAACTTGAACAAAAACAACTTAATCCAATATGACATTTTTTTTTAATTACCTTGTATTCAAATATATCCAGTGACGTCTTTATTTATTATATCCTTTTAACTGGCAAATTTTCATGCAAATTTTTTTTTAATATGCTTAGTGTTTATTGTTCAACTTTTTTTGTACACTTATATATATATTGAAATTTATTTTTCAGTCTGGATCATAAGAAACTCTATACATCGTTAGGAGATTAAATATATATTGCATATTGTACATTTGTTAATAGTACTGATTGTGTATTTAAAATCTGGTACATATATATAACAACTGTTATCAAAATTAATCTAACTAATCTAACTGTATTCCAAATTTATACTTGGCTTATAAAGCATTATATACCATTCCAGTTATATAAGTTACTGCTGAACGCTTTTTTTCAAAAGTTTAAATTATTAAGTCTCGATTAAGATCCACAATGACCCAACTAAGGGTAGAAAGTCTCCTCTTACTTAATTTTGAAAAAGATGTAAATATCGACTTAAATCAAGCTATAAATGAATTAGCTTCGCTGTTAACTTTAATGGAAAAACTTTAAAATACTCATAAGTCATAACTATATTCAATATTTAATATTTTATTATTATTATAATTATATTTATGTATAATATTTTATGTGAACTTAATTTATATTTTTAACGTATTAAAATATTTTATTTAATTGCTTTGGTAAATTGTTTTAAATTATGAGTTTATAATAAAATATACTAATTATATTAAAATAACCTTTTACATCAATATTATTTGAAATTTTGAAAATAATATTAATACTTATTTTATGGTCCGGAAAAAAAAATTATACATAGATAAGTTACAGTTTAATATGTTGGTGGCTTCAATATTTGCCCTTATTCAAGACTTTTTGCCGCTGCTGCGCGTCTGAAAAAAAAAATGGAAATAAATTATACATAAAAATACGGTGATTCATTTGACGTTAAACACTTTGTATTACGCTTATTTTATTAATTATTACATTAGGTATTAATTGTGAGTTTTTTTAATAATTATTTACTAAAGAATAACTTGTAGTTAAATAAATGTTATAATATTTTATGTAGATTATATTACGCATTGATAATCATTTCGTCTGGAATTTTTATCTCCTTAAGTCCTAAAATATTCATTTAACATAAATTAAAATTTAATGGTATTGTATTTCAATTTTTTTTTTTTTTTATTACGCAGTGATAGTCGCTTCGTCAGGATTTTTCATCTCTTTAAGTCCTAAAATATTCATTTGACATAAATTAAGGATAGGATACTTAAATCTTTAAAATATTATTCAGTAAAATGGTATAGTGACACAGAAATAAAATGATTTTTTATTAATTATTTTTTTGTGATAAACGGAATATAATTTGATTTAAAGCCTACAAAATAATATGGTCCACTTATGACTATATTTATTGATAAAAATAAAATAAAATTATAATCTATATTGACAAGACTTACGAGAGAGCTATTAAAAAACAGGTACTTACCAACATTGTGAGCCGCAGCAATTGCAAATTCACTATGGACAACAAATATTGACGTGATCGCTTGAAGTTGCAAAATATGCATTGTAATATCAGTTGTAAATTGTTTTGGAAACAATTGAAAATTTCTGTAATCTAGAAATGTGAGAGAAAATAATAAAACGTCAATCGATAACAATAATAATAATAATAATATTGAATATTTCGTCCAATTAATACTTTAAATATGTGATATGAGTTTATAAAATTAAATTAAATTTTAACGAAAATGAAATATTGTAAAATTTGATGAACAATAACTGGTTCTAAAGAAGTATATGCAAATATTTACTATGATCCAAAGGATATTCTTTTTTTAAATAAACTGTTGATCAATTATGATTGATAATTTTTAAAGTAGTTGAGCAAACGATGTCCAATAAAACATGGTTGGATAGCATAAAGATTTTATACATTTTCAAGTTCACTAATATTCAACATGACACTCTGACGAATCTTAACTGTTATTGTTTCATTTAAATGTGAATGAATATGAAAAAAAAAATGGATTGTATGTAAACCAAACAACAAAAAATAATGTTGCACAGCTAATTTATTCCTCAATTTTCCTATACAATAGAAAGTTGAATATTACATAGAACTTACACGGAAGTACTGATGGATATTTGAAGGCTTCTGCAAATCATAATATTAAATGTGTATGAAATCTAATTTTAAATAATAAGTTATTTTCAAATAAATGTATCTAAAACCCTTTAAATTTAATAATAATATTAACAATTAATACGGAAAACTGGATAGCTTACCTTGATGTGTTGATTCATGTGGTTTACATACCTCTAAAAATATCAAATACAACAATATTTACTATAAAACTATTTAAAGATGTTTAATATAGCATGGTAAACTGTTTGAATCTTAATATATTTTGAAAACTGTATAAGTCTTTAATAGATAATTAAAAAAAAATATTTCAATATTAATTGAATAACGACTAATATAGTTTTAAAACTATACAATTATAAAGCTTCTATACATTACCGTTTTTTAACAAATTCGCAACAGCATCTTTATAGGATTGCAAATATTTTCCATATGTCTGTGAGATTAGATTAGCGTTTTCGTGATCTGTAAATTAAGTTTTTGCATAACATTAGTAGGTACCAACATGTACAAATTAACGTACTAAATAATCAATTTTTTTGAAGAGGGGGGGTTTAATCGGTGACACAATTTGTTTTATACAGCAAAGACCAGAATTACTCCCAAATACATGAAGTCATGAATTTTTCATATGACTGTAGGTCCGTATCCTAACCAAAACCATAAACTGGTGTATCATTATGTGGGATATGGGGTTGGATGCGTGTTTTAACTACGAAAAAAATTGTTGTGGCTGGCTGTATTGATAAATTTGCCGCAATGTTTTAAAATTGACTTCCGCGCTACTGTCTTCAATGTAGTGTTACTAAATGTTGGATTATTTTCAGGTCACACTACTTTAATAATACGCATATAAAAATAAAAGCTATAATTATTGACTGATTATAATATGAATTTCAAAATTATCTTACTTCCTCCTAATTGTCTCAATCTCTTTAGGTTGCGCTCAAGAACAGCAAGTCTGTCAACAATAACTTGTGTGATATCAACATGCAATGCTATCGTGTCATTAAAAAATTGTATTGCAGAAGAATCCCACTCTATCACATTATACTTGTCCTTCATCGATGCCTCTGAAAATTTTAAATCAAATATTATTTTATATATTATTATTTTTATATCCAAAGTAATTTGGATATCATATTAATCTAGTCTCCCTACTTCCAACACAAGTTTTGCTTAAAGGGAGTAGATATTAACAATGTATTATAAATTATATTTAAATATTGTGTAATGTTATAATGTTGAATTATCAATACATAAATAAAAAACATAAAATTTTATGACAAAACTAGCAGGAACTAGGTTGCTTATAGGTTTTTTTTTTAACATAAATACTACGATAAACAAACAAACATGGCAGACAAATTAAATTATTTTGCTTCAACTTACCACGTAATAAAATGTTTGCAGAATCCATGCTATCCAATAAGCATTGTTCGTAAAAACTGACCAAAATTCCAACCATACGAGTGTAATCTATAAAAATAAAGTTTTAATTAGATGGCGATTAATGATAATCTTGCATATCATAATTTAAAATTGGGATCTCTAAAACTTTTTTTTTAAAAGATAAGTAGTTATTTTATGAAACTGAAAATATAACTGTTGAAAAACTATTTTTTCTAAAAATTTATTAGTTTTAGGTATTTTTTATCAAATTTAAAAAAAAAAAAATCATTATGGTAATCATTAAAATCAATACACTCTCTCTCTTTTCACTAAGAACATCAAAATCAAATTAAGATAAATTAATTGCATCTGCTATCACCGTTATTCATATTACAATAATTCACAATAATACATTACTATATATATAAAAAAAACAAGTATTCAACTCCATATAAAATAAATAATTTTAACATTCAAACTTATTATCTGTTTGTATCTAACCTTCTAATTGAGGACTTCGGCCATTCATATTACCTGAAAAAGAGATATTTAAGATTTTTGAATTGGTTTACATTATAAAACAAGATATTAAGATATATTATATGGAATAAAAATAAATGTTTGCAATTATTTAATTTAAGTGCAAAATATCAATCTTAAAGCTGTAAAATAATGTCTATCATTTTTCTTCTTAAACACATATATAGATATTATAATTAGAATATGATAAGTGTGTATAAAGTAAAACAATATACACTAAGGGTTCAAAAATAAATATTTTTCGTTAAGAATTTTTAATTACCCTTATTCATATTGACCATGTTATAACTATAGTTAAATCTAATGTAATATTATGAGTTTATGACTTATTTAAAGAATAATAAACCAAATACTGTAAGCTGTTTCAGATATAATTTAAATAAATTAAAACAATGAAATTTGATTATTTTAATAAAATCTTACTAATTTCGTTCGTCATTTCTAAAAAGAAATGAAAAAAACTTTGAATTAAATTTGAAATTATCAATTATCACATTTTATCATAACAATAGCCATACTGTTGGTTATAATCAATGGCATCGCCTTATAAATCTCCATTCGCCCTTGTCTGTCTGCCGAGTCATTAACTACTGCAGTTTCCAATAAGTTCAAAACTTGATCATCATATTTCACTATGACACAAAAAAAAACAAAAACAAAAATGAATGCCTATTAAACACAATTGAAATTCATATTTTCTACAGTATTTACTATTTCATACATTAGAATGTTTAATTAAAATAAAATATGCTTACTGTTTTGGTATAAAATGTTACACTCATTGAATATCGATCTTAAGTTTGTATCGGAAAAATGTAAAAAAATATTTTCATTTGTGCGCTGCGTCATATTTTCTTAAATAAAAAGAAATCGTTAGAATCATTAATCAAATATTGATATTATTAACCTTTAAAGTTAAAACCATATCTTCAAAAGTTACCTTTTTCAAAGTACCATGAATTTACTGTGTGTCCCGCTTCAATCAATTCGTGTATCTCTTTCTTTATTGTTTCATTAATTTTTGTACCTTTTTTCCAATCTATTAGAATTTAAATAAAATTAATATAACATGAACATAAATATTGGTTTATATTTCTGTAGAACATAATACATATTACATAGGTAAAATCTAATCTTTATCATATAAACGAACACTTATTTTTTATGTTTGGTATTTAATTAAAGTATTAACATGTCTTAATTAGTACTATGTGATCATCATGTATATCATATACACATTACCTTTCAGTTTAGTAAACAAAGACTGTATTCTTGCTTTATGCCTATAATACAGGTTCACTATAGAAAAATATAAAATAAATTATTCAAATATTGCAAGTGTTCTAAAATGAGACGTTTATTTTTATACTCAGGGATCCGATTATCCATTAAATTATACTTTATTATTTGAAAATAATGAATTTTTAATTAATTATTTAAAAGTAATCCTTACTGCTCAATAAATGGATATTTGTAAGCCCATATAGCCTATATTTATCATAACCTACAATTAATGACAAAATGATTAACAGTGATATTTGGAATCTATAACAATAATAATTATTCCAAGATAATTTGATTACTCGAAAAAAAAGAATTTATTAAAATATAAAAACACTCAGTTTGTGCCTTTGTCAATTATACTATACACATCAAAGTCATAATATATATCTAGTCTAGTAAGTTTTAAATATAAATATATAATATTTAATATAAAACTCTATCATTAATATTACATAATTTGATTATTAATTATTAATACCATCAGTCTTTTCACTGTCTGTTACCAATTGATGCAAAAATGCCACAAAACAACACGTGTTCTTTACGACTGAAAAATTAATTGGTTCATATTAAATGATATAGAATTATAACAACTATCCCATAAAAGTATTCTCAATTATATTAAAAAGAAAAATTATACTGTACCATAATCATGAGCTGAAAAAACCGTCGACGGCGGGCCATCACCTAGACATGACAAAAAATAATTTTTTTTCCAAAAAATAAAAACTCCAAGTAAAAATAATAGCATCAAAAATATCTATGCGTTCCCCCATAAAACTAAATAAGCATTTGTGGGCATTGTTTGAGAGATCAAAAGCATTTTGAAACAAGTACAACATGTAAAATCTTTAAAATATTGCTTTTTTGTTGTACATGTTTTATATTCAATACAAATTTATGAGAATTAGTTCAAGTCTTTGATACTTGTTTACTTGTAAAATTTTATTAAATATATATCTTATGCTACTAATACAGTGGAAAAAATTAATTTTTATTTACACATAAACAAATATCTGTGGTGTTTAGTTATAAAGAAATTTGTATATCATTAAAACTAATTTATGAAAATTATATTATTTTATAAATAGATTTTCATTATTTTCTTACCAGAAAAATAACTTTTTTCAAAAATTAGAAAGTCTTCTCGACTCAAGCACTGTACATTTCCTAAAAAATAATAATAAATTAAATACATAACGCCATATTGAAAATAAACAATCAATAAATTTGAATAAATGCATAAACATGAAATTTAATCAAGCTATTGAAACTTTTGTTATTTAAACGAAACAGAGTTATAATATTTTTATCTAATCTGACTTGATGTAAGTTATATTTTCTATTGATGTAAACTAATTTTATTAAATACATTGTATGTATAATAATTACCTAAAATATTTCCTATTGTTGCTATTATTATAAATGAAAAAACATTGTTGATAATCATTTCACTGAGTTCAAAAACAATTTTTATTTTACAATTAGCTTTAATATGAATTCAGTCACAAATAATGACGCTTTTTTTGGAAGTGAACTGATACAATACTTTATTTATTGGGAATCAGTTCGTAATGAAATCAATAAATTTAATTTATTTTATGGCTACAATAGTCACTGGTTTGTATAGCTGAAAAATAACAATAACGATTAATAATGAGCATTAAGACGGGAACGTAAATAATTATACAACGTAAACGATCAGATTTATAAGTAATAATTTAACAAACGTCACTAAATAAAAAATTTATTTAGTTCAAATATTGTGAACAAATATTTCATATGATTGAACTTTAAAATTAACTCTAAAACAATCCTACTACTCCTTATAATTTTTATGATATATTTGTTATTTTCATAGTGACAAAATAAGTGAGAAGTATTTTATCATTTTATAACAAAATATAGGATGAAGTTGATATCTTCGATGAGATAGGTAAGAGGTGAGTGAGTTAACTGGAATTTAGAACTAGATTTCGTGTCATTTGTTACGTAATGCTCTTTCAATTTGTTTTCAAATTTTGAATTATTATCTTGATTTATAAACTGTGCATGTTTGCATGGATATACAAGTACATTACTCAATACAAATATTGTACATAGGTACGTTTATTTAGTGTAAGATTTATTTTCAATTTATGTTAAAAATCAAAAAACAATAAATCATGTTAAAACCACTCCTTATTTGTTTAAAAAAACTATTTTTCTATTGTATTGACAATTAATAATATAAAATAAACACTTGTTATGAAATATAGTTTTCTGTTTAAAATTAAGTATGACATAATAAATGACAAACTGTAAGTATATTAAAATATATTATGTGTAAATAATATAAAATAGGACAACATTTTATAGAAATGGTATAAAAGGTCCATAAAAACCAATGTATTTTGTTATAAGTAAAATCAACAGATAGACTTTCACGTATCACCTTTTTTTATTTTTTGTTTATTTACTAAATCATAAATTTCTATTAAAATACGAAATACTTTTAAATACTGGAAATAATAATGTTATAAAAAAAATGCAATATTATAGTATGAAGTACAGTATTGTTAAGTTGAAATAAATAATATTACATGTTTTAAAGAGAAAATTTGAAAAAATTATAAGTATTAATGTACTTTATATAGTACAATATAAAAGATAAAACTAATTGAAATTTGTCCTTGTTTTGGGAACAATAAAACCAATTGAATTATTATGCCTAATGTAATAGTAATGAATTAAGAGTTTGGATATAACAATATTAGTTGTATTAGCAACTTTTTTCCACTGCTGGAATCTTTATAAGTTTTAAATATATTACATATAAATTCAAGTTTAAATCTGAGAATTTATAATGCAACTATTTGCAATTTTTAACATTTTATACTTTTATAGTGATATTTTTATTGTTTTCAATTGTATTGTGGAAAAAATTGATGGATTTGAAATCACATGCAAAATAAATTTAATGCAGAATGAAGTTTTTTGGGTTATAAAAATGATTGGCTACTGTAATGATAAATAAGATTCATGCAATTTTTAATAAGCTAAATAATTTATTAATAAATAAAACAATCATTTAATTTATAAATACAAATTAAATGAGGTATAGTCTTTATCATTTTATTTATTAATTATTTAGTTTTTTAAAATTTAATAAAATAATAAAATATATCAAAGTAATTTAATATATATATATTTATAATTTTAAATGTCAAATGATTTAAAAATATTTTATTCTAACTTCCATGTTTAGGTATTATTAAATAAAATAAGAAATATATTGTTTATAATGAATCTATTATTTTTAATTACATTATTTGTTATTTTTGAGACAATTACTTTCTGTTCAGTTTGTAATCATAATTTCATGAAAAATAAAGAAAAAATGAGCAAACCGATGATTGTTTCCAACATGTTTGATCATCATGTGTTAATTTCCTTTTTTTATACTTTTAAAAATTAATGTAGGACAATATTGAACTAATTGCACTGAATACTGAATTTATGAATTAAATACTATTATGATTATAATAATAAATGTAATTGTATTCAATTTAACATAGAATACAAAACTTTCTTACTTTCTGTTAAGGGTGCTGTCCGGTCGACATGAGTGCCTTGTCTGATCATGTCTGATTGCGGTATTCGGTATTGATATCCGAGCTATAGAAGCTGGGTCAGTTGGCGAATTAAGTCCGATGCAAATTGGACTCAGCACATGAACATCACACGTGTAGCATACGCGTGACCGAACCCAGTTCAAGTAAATGTTTTTTGAATAGTAACGCATATTGAACACAGGGCATACCCAACCCATACCCATGGACCATGACTCAAATCTGTGACCAGTATGCAAGATGACAGCAATCTAGCAGCAAATTCTTCTCGATTTAGAATCTGAATCTGAGGATGAAGAAAGGTTAGCAATTTGCAAATGTTGCACCTACTCAGCAAAAAAGTTAAAAAATGAGTACCTATTTAAAAAAGAGAGATTCATGTAGAGTTCAAGTTACCTATTGAAATTCCAGATAGTGTGTTCAAAGAGTCGTTCCGGTTAAACAGAATACAGTTTAATGAGCTTCGTGAATTAATTAAACAGAATATTAACGTATTATTGTATATTAATATTATTATTACCAATTTGCTTTAGTCCTGCATGATACTTTCCTCCATTTTGAAACTCCAACCCGTCAGGCGTCAGGTGTACACTGTACAGGTAACTCGTGATGTTCCAGCCGTGTCACGTGTTCCGGTCCATTGCAGAATGGGTCCCGCACAACAGATCTCTGCTACCCCCCTTCCCAAAAAAACCGCGGGTGCGGGGTGCATCGTGTTGGGATTGCTCACGTGACGGTCGGCTGATAAGAGGACATGAGCAGTGAGTACGGTTGACGGCGGCTATTCCGGGGAGTCGTCGCCACCGGGTCCGCGACAGAATCATAAGAAACTGAATGCTTCGTTAAATGCATAAATGTATAATCAATGGTATAATGCATTGGCGTACGGCTACACGACCTGCAAAAAATTCCGCATACATAAAATTTTTGTTTTTGTAGTAAATTAAAACATTTATTAATTCAAACCCATATTTTAAACTGATAAGTGATAACTTTTCAATGTTATTATCGGCCATCGACCATATTGATAACAGCACATTTATCGGTTACCATGAAAACCATTTGAATCAAACATAGAACCATTGAAAACAGTGGCGTTATTTGGAAAAAACTACTGGGGCACCAAAATGTTCCAGAAAAATACCTCCAGAAATAAACGAATCGTTAACACACTTTTTATCAAATAAGAGATTAATAGTGTACCCATTTTAAAACTGTAAAATAACTCGTTAAACTTTTATTAACTGGTTAATATTATAATTACTAGACATATATAAATAACTACTAGCGATCGCTACCCTTCGTTACCCCTATGACCCACTAGCTATCTATAGACTGTAAATAAATATAATCGGTACTACTTACCGGTGGGTTGCGGTTGAGGCTCGAGTGTTCGTATTGGCTTGTGAAATAAAGTTAGTTGTAACAGATACAAAAATCACGATTATAAGTTTGATTAGTCGTCGACGAGATAAATAATAACAATATTGACAACACTATTGAACATTATTACGGAGAAAAATTAAAAACTGCGATGTTAAAACATGGGGGAAGAACTATCTCGGACCGCCGTCGACACTGAACTGATCGTCTGGTAAGTGGTAAGCTGCTGTACTTTCGCGCGTCACTCGATCGTCATTAGTCCGGTTGTGCGCGCAGCTCGGCCGTCATTGGTCGGGTGGCGCGAGCAGCTTGGCTTTCATTAGCCGTGTCGCCCCACGCAGTATTCGACTGACGTGAACTCATTCCGATTTCACGCAAACACACTTATATAATAGTTATTATTGTTATTACTATTGTTACATAATTATGTATTCACAACGAACAATCGTATATTATTATAATAAAGTGCCTCTATACTAATAAGTAATAAGTTATTATCCTGTACTATTATTAATCCTGTACTTAAATAATAATAATATGTTGCCTCGTTGGCACGACCGAGACATAAATAAGTCGGCTGTTCGACACAATCGGAATAATAAATAATATACAAACGAATCATATTATTACTATAATAATAAACCTTACCTCGAATAAAGGTTCGTTTGTGATGGCATCGGCGCATCGCAATACAATAATGAACGAGCGTGATGCATCCGTTGAGGCCGGCCTGTTTTGAGCGATCGCTCAAAAAGTCGCAAAGAAATGTTGAATTTTATTTACACATCGTATGTACGCACAAATCGAAACGTTGGAAAATGTCACGCGAAATGTTATCGACGGAGAATAGTGTTATGTTTTTACCATCCGAGCTTCCGTGGTCGTGACTCGCGAAAAACGAAAAAAAAAAAAAACTAAAAATCGTCGAGCCGAGCGACGGCGAATATGATACGAAACGACGACGTCAAAAAACGCTCACTCGAAGCCTTTACCGGCTTGGATTAGACGTCGTCCGAGCCTCGACGGAATCGTTGAAAATCCGAGGCGACGGCCATTACACTCGCGTAATGGATCGCGCACCGGACGCGACGGCGGCGGTACGATAGGAAAAATACGTGAAACACCGAATGTCGATGGTACGGTAGTATTTTAGCGACGAAATAATTTGGTTGCGCCCACGCGACCGCCGTTAGACGTGCGATTATTCGTCGATAAATACCATTACCATCGCCGCGAAACGAAATTTTGAAACCGAGAAACGAGACAATGGCGGTCGGCATAAAATTCTCGAAACCCGTTCGGAGAATCTCCAGACATTGGCGCGAACCGACGAATACTGAAGCAACGGAAGGGTAATCCCAGCGTCCCCCCGAAACGGTTGGAAAACGACGAACAGCCAATGATAATTGTTTACTGATTCATGGAAAGTAATTTGTTTTTTTAACGGTCGTTTTTTTAAACGACTTCCGGACGGACGACCGCGACCGCGGTATCCGGAGTTCTGTCCGCAGCGCGCGACCACGTCCTCGTCGTCCCATCGTGGCGGCCACGCGACCACACGGCCACCGCGGCGGAACATTCACGTGCCGCGCGTTCGCGCCGCCTGCAGTGCTGTGATAAATCGTCGTTACCCGCGTTTTTACCGAAATAGGTTTTCTAATAAAACAAGCTCACCCCGAAATCATCGCCCCTAATGCCTTCCTGAATTGCCAGGTCTGAATACTGATTCATGCCTCTGCCATATAAAACGAAACTATTGACCAACTTTAATACCACAAAGCTCCAGTGGCTCCGGATTTATTCCATTTTTACCCCTTTTAACCCCCTTTGGGTTAATTTTCTTAATTTTTGTTCCGTAAAATCCTTCTCCTGACAATAACAAACACACACAAAAAATAAAAGAATTAGCTAAATCGGTCCATCCGTTCACGCGTGATGAGGATACCTGATAAATAGGGATTCATTTTTATATATTATTTTTACCGATTTCAACCCTTCAAATAAAAACATTTTGAAAATCGGGCGACGTGGTGACACTCGGGAAGGTATTTGGAACAACTCTGTGAAAAAAAATTGGAAAAAAGTTAAATAGCGTCATCACAAAATGGGAATATAAAAATGGCCT
Organism: Drepanosiphum platanoidis; assembly: GCA_948098885.1. Lineage (NCBI taxonomy): Eukaryota > Metazoa > Arthropoda > Insecta > Hemiptera > Aphididae > Drepanosiphum > Drepanosiphum platanoidis. Next base: position 16,549,948 of record OX402534.1, read on the forward strand.
GTTCTTTTATATAATATATATAATAAATAAAAGGATATCTAATCTAATACTCTATAATAAATTTATAATTTAATTTATACATATAACATCACCATAAGGTATGTGTAGACTGTAGAGGCGATAAATCGTTATTGAGAATTTCTTCAAATTTATTTATTTCACTTTCACAATTGTGTGTATATTTCTATTATGATTTATGAAATTAATTAAAAATTGAAATTATAAAACCAATAATAATTACTATGATTTTAACCACTTTTCCTCCAGGAAACCGCCTCCCTTGCCTCCCCGGGAAAACCGCCACTGGAGACTAGTGTCCCCCTGCGATACCCTCCACTTAACCACAGCTCTTACTAAACCTATTCTTCACACCATGCAAAAAAATCCTGTGCACGCCTATGGTATAATGTTTATTGTATATTATACAAGATACCGTTGAACACGATTTGGTAATTAAACTCTAGTTTTGAGAAGATTTATTTGTTTCCATTTGACTGCAAGGAAAAAGGCAAAAAAAAAAAACATTTTAGCATTTATCTTTTAAGACACTTATCTTAACATTTAAAAAAAAACCATAAAACATTACCTACTTTTTATTTGTTTTATATATTTGATAAAATTACCATTATTATTAACATTCTTGTTGATATGTTATTGCAGAAAATAAAGAAAAATCAACAAAAAAAATATAATTTAATAATATAATTTTTATAGACATATTTTACTGTGGTCAATATTTAAATGTGTAATAAAATAATTGGGCTAGTGAAATAGGTTAGTGAGATAGTTAAAAACCATAAGTACTTAAAAATAACTAAAATAATTTTTGATTGTTAAAAATATCAATTGTGCATTAGCATAATAATTTTCAACTATATGTTGTGGTTCATTGATTATAATTGTGTGGATAATCTTCGTATTGATATATTGTTTTTATTTGGTCTTGGGCCGGGCCTTGTCTTTTACCTGAGCCTGGGCTTTTGTTTAGCCTGGTACTGAGCTTTTTCGTTGGCCTTTATATCGATCTGGGCCTTATCCTTGGCCTTAATATCGGTCTGGGCCTTATCCTTGGCCTTGATATCGGTCTGGGCCTTTTCCTTGGCCTTGATATCAGTTTGAGTCTTAGCATCATTTTCGGTCTGAGTTTCGTTGTTGACAATTCTGAAAATAGATAAAAATATTCAATGCATAGGCACGTGGTAATAATTCATATGACATAGAATACTTGTAAAAAAAAAAAACTTATTGTATTAATTATTTCATTTATCTACATGGGTGATTTTCTAAAAAAGTTACTTCATAAAATAATTATTTACAATTTAGTTAATGTTATATAATTTTATACAGTTTTATATTACCTAACATCTTCCTGCCCAAGGATTGGAACTTCAAACTCTTTAAGTCCTAAAAAATCCATTTAATGTAAATTAAAATACACAGAAATTGAAATTTGAATTCTATTAACATTAAATTAATAGTACTAATAATGTATGAACATTTTACTCGGGTATAAACAGGGCTTTAATTTTGTTTTTCTTATTATTCTCTATAAGTTTTAATTTAGGAATAAGAGTAATAAACTATACATTTAAACTTAATTGAAGTAGAGGGACACTAGGTTTAAAGAATAAAAACATTTAGATGAGTACCAGTATAAAAACCTACGGGGAAGAGACCTTATGGGAGATCTAGAAATAGATGGATAGATAAAATAGAAGATCTCAATAAATTAGAAGTGCAAGAATCTAGTCCAGGATAATAAAATGTAGGGAAATTGTGATAGCGGTGAAAACTCTCAGAGTACTTAATGCCAGCAAAAGAAGAAAAAAAAGGTAAGATACAAAATATGTACACCAATAGATTATTCACTTCGATTAGATTCTCAAACAGACACTTACCAATATTTTTAGCCGCGGATATTGCAAATTCAAGGTTAACAGTCATTATAAAAGTCAATGCTTGTAGTTGCAGGACATTTTTCATGTATTTACTTGTGAATAGATTTGGAAACGCTTTATAATTCTTATAATCTAAGAACATGCGTAAAATATTAGTACACTAAAAGAGAGCAATAATACTGAATAATTCGCCTAATTAAATGCCTGAAATTGATTATGATAAAGTTTCAATAGAATTATTTAATAATTTAAAAATGTTCTGTTATTGATTGTATATTACAACAACTATAATAAACACATCATTATAACTATGTATACTGTTATATAATTGAGGATTGGCCATTTTTAAAATTTATTGTTATTTAAGAATGGATAATATATCACTTTCCAGTTAAAATTATTTCAAGCAAAAGTAAAACATTACAAAGAACTTACACCAAAGTAATGACGGGTGTTCCTCCATTTCTGTAATTGTAATTCAAAATATATTTGTCAACAACTAATTTTAAATTATTTTTATATCACAATAGTAGCAAAATAAATTGATTATGATATTAATACTCTTATGTATAACTTATATAATACTCTATGACTATAGAACAGCTTATTCAATAATCAACGCTGAAAGTAATTTATAATATTATAAATTGCAGTTAAGGTGAAAAAAAAAATCTGATACTCGTATATGATGAAAATTATTAAATATACATTTTACTGTAAATTATACACAATGTTATAAATCTCATGAGAGTTTTTATTTTTATTTATAACATTGCTTTTATTAGTTATTTCAATAGTTTAAGTTGAATTGTTTAGATTTAATATTTATCTAATTTAAATATTTAAACCAGCCAATGATAATAGTTTTCAGCACCGAAACGGCATCACTATTATATCCTAAACCCTCTTTGTATGATTCCAAGATTTTGACATTACACTGTTACAAAAAAATAATGTTATTATTTAGTAGTTTATGGACGAGCCTAGATAATACGCAATCAATAATCAAATCATCAATACAAGTGTTGTAATTCTTTTCACTTGAGTTAAATGAGAAAAATACTGAAAAAGTAAAAATGTACAGTAATATTATGGTTTTACTATATATGTTATTATGTCAGTATTTATATGGACTCTTTGCGTTAACATATTTAGATATACATATTTATTATATACATATTTCGTCCATATTTAGACGAATACATCCATCTTCACTTGATATTGGAAATTACCATTCTATTTAGCACATATTTAGATGAGTGCTTCATTTAAAGTAATAAGGTGATTAATTCGTTATAGTTTGAAACAACAATGTCAAATGATTAGGTTGCACCAAGTATTTCCAAACCAAACTAAAAATATATTTTCAATATCGCAAAGAAGTCAAGTATGAGTGACACTTGGAAGTCATAACTCGGGGTTAATTTAATATTTAACTTGAATTAAAAAGGTCTTTTTTAGAGTCTACGATTAGTAAATAATAGCAATTGTTATAGGAAATATGAACTAAATTTTGAATTTGTTTTTGCTTTATCTAAAATCCCAATAGTATTAACATAACAAATTGGAAACTGTTAAATTTACTTGTTACAACTGGAACAAATGATACACATTCTTCTAAAAATATCAAAAAAAAACAAAATTATAACTATAAAAATATTACTAGAAGTGTAACACATTAATGTTTGTAAAATGCCTATATTATATTGAACTTTACTGCTGTCAAAAGTTTCTATAGTTGATCGTTGATCGAATAAGTAATATTTTGATTATAATTGAATAACTAATATCTAACAGCATTATATAATAGCACTAGTATAATATAATATAAAACATCTATACTTTACGGTTGATTAATACACTCTTCATTGCAGGGTCATATTTTTTCATTAAATTTTTAAGGCTAAATTGGAATGTGATAAAGTTAGCAAATAAAACATTCCCATTATCTGAAAATCAAATAAGTATGTTATGTAAATTATCGTATTAAATAATAAACAAACGAAAAAAAATTTTCAGTATTTATACATTAATTAGTTAGGGTGTTTTAGTTTTTTTCAACGCTGCAAGTGCCCTAGACAATATTGGACCGACCTGTTCGCCTCGAATGAAATGAATCAACAATAATACTTATATAATTCACAAGTCACAACACACGTTATTTAAATTTCAAATTGAGATTTTTATTTTTGTTTAAATTAGGCAAAAATAATAATCATAATAGATGAATATTGCCCACAGTTTAGTGATATAGTAATTATTGTAGTTGTCAAATATTATGCACTATTAAATATTATTTATAAAATTGTCTTACGCCCGCTTAATTTTCTCAATCTCTCGATGCTTTGCTCCATAATTGTTACTTTTTTATGTACATCTTGTATGATATCAATATGCAATAATACCGTCTCGTGATAAAGTTGTAATGCTTCAGGATTCCACTCGGTCACCTCATAAGTATCTTTTTTAACCGCAACTGTAAATTTTAAATTTAATTGATATTTTAATATTTTATGTAAATAAATTTAAAACAAAACAACATTTTTCATATATATAGATAATAATTTTTCCGTACAATATGGGTCACAACTATTCGACGGACGACATTTTTTCATATTTCTCGACTTTTTTGCAGATATTTTACCGGGGACTTTTTTCTTTTTTTTCAAAAAAAGACTTTAGAAAGACCCTTTTAAAGACCTTTCGGCGAAAATCAACAATCGGAAATCAGGAAGAATCGTGTTGGACATTTTAAGTTATATTTTCAAACGACTTTTGTGACATAACATATAAATGATCTAAATAATACCAGTGTATGAATTTACCCTATATAATCTTATTGTTTTCGGCTAGAACAAAGTGTGGTCGTGGATTAATGAATTCGTCAAAGAATTTAGATTCGTTGATAGGCTTAAAATCGAATCGTCTCTGAGGCCCCAAAGCAATACTTTTACATCCTCTCAATAGAATCCGCAAAAACATTTCGTTCATAGCCCCGATACTTGACAAGCCGGTAATATTTATTACCATACAGTCCATGCCATGCATAAACCAAACAAATTATATTATTATTTATTAGTATCAACTTACTACACAATAAATTGTATGCACTGCCTATGACGTCAAGCATGAATTTTTGATAGTAATCGACCATATTGAAAACCAGATCATTATAGTCTGTAAAAATAAATACCGTATCAATTATATTATAGGTGTGGTCAGCAGTATTGATTTTATTGGTTTTTTTAGTTGTAAATAAAGGCCAAATCAAAAGTCGATACATTAGATATATTAAGCAGAGAATAATTCACAACGATATTTCCATTCATAAAAAAAGTAACTCCAATTTATTTAGCTAACTCCTTATAAAATGGATAATTTTATAATTCACTCTCATAGTTTGTATTATCTTACCCACGTGTTTAATAGCGGCATCACGAATATTTAATCTATCTGAAAATGTTCCAAATGCGTATTTATTAAGCAAATTAAATTAAGAAAAACCAATCATTTTTTGGTTTATGTTTAAAAAACAAGGTATTGAGTTATCCTTGGAAAAAAAATATTAGCAAATATTTTGTTTGAGTGACTCAATAACAAGTTAAAAAATTATTTTTATTTTTATTATTTAGGCACGACGCACGAGTATTATGAATTTTCCAATAAGTTCATTGTGTATCAAAGAGTAGAAAATATTATATACATCTAGCATTGCATAATTTATAAACGATCTTTAATTTATTTAATGATTAATATGAGCCATGCTTTGATACTATATATTCAATCTAATATATTATTACGCCTAATTATTTTAAGGAATATACCAAATACTATATTGTGTCATCTCAGATTTATTTCATTTTTCCAAAAATATAATACGATTATTTAATTCAATCTTACCATACATTTCTTGTAAAACTAAAATGTAAAAAAAAAAGAAAGAGTGACATACATGACTTTGATGAGGGATGATTGATAATGGTGAATTGGTCTTTTTAATTTAAAACCAATGTACTGCTCAAGATGAAAAATGTCGAGTGAATGAGAACGGTTGGATCAGTTTCTATTCCTTTCTGTGGCCTCATTTTCTAGCGCCACAACAGTTTTTTAAAGCACAATGACTCACAGATCTATCAACAATTATTTTATTTATATGTCGGGTCGCACATGTGACCATTAGTGTCCAGTTTACACCATTTATTCCTCTATCCTATGGATACTGATGATTTTTTTTAACAATAACAAGAAAATAACTAATATCGATTCATAAAAACTTGAGAATTTCCTGTATATTTTTTTTTAACTAGGAAGAAAAATGTATTCAAAATCATATATTATGTTTTCAAGCTTGGGTATTGAAATATAAAAATATTAATATACCTGTGGTCATTCTCCAAGGTGCCGTCTTAAATACATCCATTCTCCCTGGTCTATCTACCACATCGTTGACTAAAGCACTTTCTAATAGATTCAAAACTGTAATGTCATATAAAACTGTAAAAAAAAAAAATTAAATAAATATAATTGCTAGTAAATACAGTTGAAATTAATGATTTATCAAGTATTTATCATCCCCCGACATCTACAAGTTCATAATTGATATTTTAAGTCAAAAAATGCTTACAGTTTTTATAAAAAGCTTTACACTCATTGAACAATGGAGTTGCATCAGAATAATGTAAATTAAAATTATCTTTTGAGCGTTTCGTCATGTATTCTTGAAGAAGAAAAAAAATCGTCAAACCATTATAAAACAGTGTGATATATTTGCTTTCGAGTAAAAACACGTATCTCGCTATAGTTACCTCTCTCCAAGTACCACAAATTTAGTTCGTTTCCCGCTTCAATCAAATCTATTATCTCCCGTTTTAACGCTTCATTAATCTTTTGATTTATCCTCCAATCTATCAGAATTAACGTCAAATGTATTATTAAGCGTGAACTTGTGCAAATATAATTATTGAAGTGTCGAATATCTTTATATTGACTATGTGACTGGACTACTATGTTTCATCGACTTGTACGTAATTTAATTGGTACAAACAATGAGTATTTTCTTCGGTCTTGTTTTGAGAATTCGAGTTGAACTAACGCGAAAACGTGCGGTTAGTAATTGGCTAAAAAGACCGTTAAATTCTAGAAAAAAAACCTATACTATCGGTTTAGATTGATTAAAGAAATTAGAATATTGAATGGCTTTTTTTTTTTACTTCGCTGCACAAAGTATCACGTAATTATTTACACAAAATTAGAGTTCAAAAAAACACACACAAATTATTGCAATACGTAGGTACGAATAAAAAACAAATATGTTTTTGTTAAATTTGTACCTATAATTTGCCATTTAAAACGCTTTTAATTTCGTATATATACACGTATTACCTTTAAATTTTATAAATATAGACTTTATTTTTGCTTTAAGTTTCAAATACAGATTCACTGGAAAAAATTAAAGATTAAATCAACACAGGAGTTGTAAGGTTAAATTCATATTTTTATGTTCGACAATTTTACAAAGAGCCGGTTATAAATCTACATTTCATTACTTATTTAAAGATAAATGATTTTATCAATTGGGTATTTAAAATTGATCCTTACAGTTCAATAAATGTATGTTTGTAAGCAAATAGTCCCTGTAATGAAAGTAACCTGTAATTAAAGAAAAAATGATCAATAGCGATTTAGGTATAATTTTACAATAATAATTTTTTATTTTTTTTAAGTAACTAAAATATAATTAATGTGACGAGCCCATCACAGTAAACACCAATACCGTTATTGAGATCACGGGTAATTTATCGAGGTGATTATCTTTCCTGTACTCAACTACACAATGATTGAATTAAACTAGAATAAACGCAACACGAAATGATAATCAAACAATACGTCATCGTATTTCCGACTTCTTTCCAAACAAAATATGTGTAAATAATTAATCTATTACCTTCGTTAATTTCCGGATTCGATATCAAATAACGCAAAAATGCGAAAAAACAACACGTATTCTTCACGACTAAAAACAAATAAATTATCGATATTAAACAATATGGGATTATAAGAATTCACGAATGTATATACTGTACCATAGTCCTGAACTGTAAAAACCGTCGATGGAGGGCCATTGCCTAGGGAAAAAGTAAACGATATTTTTCAAAAACTCAGGGCAAAATTAAATGAAAATTCAATGATCATTGTCGGGCGTTGTATGCGATGTTGGAAACATTTGCAACGTGTGTATTTCGTTTAATGCTGAAAAACAAACCGACCGCCTAATGTAGGACACTACGACCTGAAATAATCTGAGGTTCAACCCAAAAGAGCTTTACCGCAGTGTTGAACAATGATAATACGAGTATAATAATACAGGTATATTGTGAAAAAAATAAAAAAATATACTTATTTTATTAGCAGTGAAAAAATTCTCTGTTTTCTCACCGGAAAAATATTTTTCTTCGAAATTTATAAAATTTTCACGCGTAATTGAACATTGGATGTTACCTAGAACATGGTGAAAAATTAGAAATATATTTTTACACGATATTTACAACGGAGAGATACTGAACTTATACATAAATTCAAATCAAATATCTAAACGTGTTTCTAAACACACCGCGAAACTCTTGTTGATCACGCTTTACCGAATAACAATATTAATGTCTAAACTATAATACGATTAAAGTTAATTATTTAAGATCTTTATAAACCGTAGATTGTTGAATAGACTTGTCTATTTAAATATATATATATATTCAAAACATTAAGGCAAATTAAAAAAAATGACGGTAAAAACATTGTAAAACTATTTGCGTATAATAATTACCTAAATAAATACCAAATATTGAAATGATTATAAATAAAAAAATTTTGTTACTAATCATTTCAAAAATATATGATAACTCTATGTTCGAAAATGAAAATTTTTCTAAGATGGGCTTGAATATATTTAAAAAATAATAAATGATGACGTTTTATGATAGCGAAGAGGTACAAGCACCGAATGCTCTATTTATTGGGAGTTTAAACAAATCGTGTTGAAATCAGAAAAACAAATATTTATTTATGACTATGACATAATTACACTGCAGTTGAAAAATAACAAAAGCTCGACGGAACGAAGAAGTAAATACATATTATTTACATCATCATATTATCAAATTTCAAAGAAATAATTTATTGGGTATACGTAAATAAATGAAAAATCTTTTTAGTCTTGTTTCTAAGTCAATAAATATTTTTTATGATATTCTTTATTATAACGGATTATGTCTGAATAAGTACTTTATAATTTTAAAACAAAATATAGGGTCAAATAATAAGTCATTTACCTACTTGAAAAAACATAGGAGTCGACTGGAGGACATGTGTTCCAGTCATTTTGCTCACCAATCGTGTCCTGTTTCAAACAATTCGAGTCGGATTATTTGAGGACTCTAACCACTATCGCTCATCGTTACGCAAAAGCAGTACCATATTATCAATCACAAATCTATAAACACACAACTACTTAAGGCTATATAAAACCGTATTTTACATGCTATTTAGACCAATATAATTAATTATGTGCGGTGGCACAAAAACGCGATAACTCACACTAATATTCATTTACTTCTCACACATCGACACAGCTCAAATGTAAATTCTATAAAATACTATATGAAATGCCTAAATATTACTCCTTAGAACGTGTCATGCTCCAACAGCCAACAGTATATTATTATTTATCCAATTCTGCAACGGCGCGTGATTCGTGACAGTTCACTCCGAGTGCGATTCGGCGTTAAAATACGAGTCCGGTTCGGTTCGACTTTTTAAATGAAAAACGTTGGTCTGACCAATAATAATAATAATAATAATAAATAACACGAAAACAATAATACGGTTGGGACGTATCTCCGCGATAGAGCGAGTGAAAAAAAATTGTTTATTTTCAAACACGACGAATACAACTGCAGTTGCATTTACATTTTGAGTTTTGATTTTGATGCATACTTGATCTTCCAAACAATACGCGATCGAACGCCGCGACGACCGTTTAATCGACGCTCGCAGCTCCTCTCGACGACGGTTATTGCCGTCCATCCGCCCATCCACATCCACCTGCAGCACCGACCGACCGGGACGACGATGAGCTCCCACGCGACCGCATCGTGGCCGTCGCCGTGGATCGTGAGTTTTCTGAACAGGCCGGAAAACTCATTCATGTGCGTGGTAGACAGGTCGTTCATACGGGACCCATTCAACATGCAAGGACTGGACGAGTTGGTGCCGGAGTACTGGGCGGCGGTCAGGACGGTGCTGGGCCGCGGCGACCCGGAAGAGACGACGCTCCGGGCCCGTAACAGTCCGACGGCGACAGCAGAGGCCGAACTGCTGTACGGGCTGTTGCACGCGCGTTTCGTGATGACCGAGTCGGGAATCACGAAAATGCACTACAAATTCTTGGCCGGTTGCTTCGGCCAGTGTCCGCGGATTAACTGCAAACGTTCGCACATGTTGCCCGTGGGTAAGCGACGAAAGCGCGCGACACCCCTCGCCCCCCCCCCCCCGTTCCCGTCGAGGAGGCCCGGCGAGTTTTTAGCGCGGTTTTTGGTTTTTGGTTTTTTTTTTTTTCAATTTTAAAATCTACCGATCGTAACGGGTTTTTGGCGAGCGAAAAAGACGCGATTTTCATACGCCGATCGTATGAAGGCGGGCGGGTACGTCACGTCGAAATGTGTTTCGAACTGTAATTCGATTTGGAAATCACGGCCGCGCGAGGGATAGTGAACCTTTAGAGTTATTCAATACAAAGTTTTCACCGTCCACATTGATCGGATAATAAAGGCCTCGAGGCATGAATACCTGCAGTCTTACGAGATAATTGGTCTGCGAATCAGTCCGAAAACGTCTATTGCGCGTACTTTGTTAACACATCGCCCGGGTGGTTTTTAAGTTTTGTAAAAAAAAAAGGTCACAAATGGACCGAGTCAAATCTATCTGAAGGGGGAACGTGTACAGGCTACCTACCGGGTTGACAATTAAGTTCACCCGAAGGAAACACGACTTAAATCCTTCCTGATAAATATGTAATATATTATCGCGTTAAAATCTATTGGATTATGAATTACCGAATTTTCATTTTTTCGAAATCATTATTGTTGACTATCTAATGTTAAGGGCGTATCAAATATATATGTTATGTCCCGGATGTTAATGCATTAGAAATTTGTAATAATATACTTGACGAAAAATTCCCGAAAAAACATTAAATTATATTCTAAAAATACCTTAAAATAACTTTAAATAACGTGTAATTTACCGATAACCGACGACGCGATTACTGTTGGTACATTTTTTAGACTCAATAATACTTTCAGAAATTATATCGTAACATTGCGTTACATATTGTACGCGTATATTAAAAATATAATTTACTTACTTAACATTTGGATTGTGCGGCACGGCCAATTGTCGTGTTTGTGTGTGTATTTTGCTAAGATCGTTGCATTCGCGTTCGAACTACTGGTTTTTTTCTTCTTTATTCCGGTGTTGTAGTTAGTTTCAAAGGTCGTGAAAGTACTGAAAAAGTAACGTCTACTGCCTTCGACAATGCACTCGTATTTATGCGGTTTCATCGTCTGTGCTTCTGATTGGTCATGATAACAGCTACTATGTATGTGATTGGACTAAACAGTTGTTTACTACGTGTGATAGTATCATGTGTATATAGTATCATATTATGATATTAGAATCGTCTTATCATCGTGGTTATATAATGGGTCGTTTTAAAATATTATGTTGTACCGTTACGCGTTAAAAATTTGTTGATATTTTTCAATATTAGACGCTGTCCGTTGAAAGTTGTAAGGTGACCCGTTGTAATGACCTTTATAAATTATACCGCCATCGCATATTTAATAACGAGCACACTTGATTAGTTAATTTAACTACGTGTGCCTATTGTTATAAATTCTTAATTTTTCATGGCGTATTATGCGTTTTTTACTCACCACGATATTATGTAACAGTATGAAATATATTTAAATTAATAGTGCATTTCGCACGTTTTAATTACGTGTAATGTCTGGACGGAGTGACAACTTATTGTTGCGCATTAAAAAAAAAAAAAATTGAGTGAAATAATGTCAAAAGTTAGAAAGGTCAAACATTTAAATTGTTTGTCGAAAATATCAAAACATTTAAAAAACGTACGAAGAACAACGGCGTATATTAGTTTCAAATTTTAAAGACCCGTATCGAAATATCAGTATTGAAATATTTTAATCTATATTTTATCCGAATCTCGTGTATTTCATTATTTTTTCTTTCTTTTACACATGTATTTTAGGTCTTCACGACGAGGTGGGACAGGACACCATAAAATTGTTCTGCCCTCGGTGCTTAGACGTGTATGAACCCGAGGCTGGGGCGAATTGCAGGTTGTTGGACGGAGCGTACTTTGGTACGGGTTTCCCGCAAATGTTTTTCATGACACGACCGTCTGCGAGACCTACACGACCAGATGGTCGGTACAATTGCAGGCTATACGGCTTCCGAATTCATAAATCGGCGGTTGAATTGCAGCGACACGCTGCCACGCGTAAGCAAATAAATCAGACAACGTTCTTATCACAGGTACGTATCTAAAATATCTAAATACCCGAAATCATGAAATTAGAAATATTTCCAATCATCCGTCTCGCTAGTATATTTATTCTTCCGATTAATGTTTTACTGCCACGTTGTAGTGTTGTTCACATTTCATTGTTGAATAGAAAAATATTTATCAATTAATTTGAACAATTTGAAATAATCTAAAATCAAAATTAAACATATAACTTTGAAATGTACTTTTATTTATCGAACGCATTTATGACACGAGGATGCATTAAAATTTAATTTGTATCGTGGCCCAATTTATAATCAATATTCAAATGTGTTTTTATATCAATAACAATAATTTTATTTTTTTCATAATATAATTTTCTAATCTCGTGTTTCACAAGACGATGGCTGGTCGGCCGAATGCCACTACGGCTCATTCTACTGCCAATATTGGCGTGTTTGACAACCGTTTGCAACCGACCACCAGTAATGTCAACGTCACTGCCCGCTCGCCAGTGACCAATTCAATCAGAGCCAATAGTCGACAATTCACTATTGGACGTACTAGATCAGCAGCTAAAAATACTGCAAATACTATTCGCAAGTAACGCGGCCAATTTCACGAAGAAGAAATAGAAGCAAAATTACAGAATCCGTTCGTCATGCAATAATAATACGATTTCAACGCCAATCAACTACGAACGAATCACTTTATTTTTTAAGCTTGACATTATCATTAATGTACCTTCTTTTTGTATAAACTCTACTTCGTGGCCATAATAATAATTTTGTTTTTTCGGATTTGCTTCGTTTTTTTTTTTTTTAAATAAAACTGTTGATTGGTCGATAAAAGTTCAACATTTTAAAAGTTTGCTGGGCAAAAGAGAAAGTCGAGGTTCAGTAGTTTTCAGTTTTCTTTATCGCTGATGGGATGGCGGTCTCTCTGGACAGCCGTTCGGTTACAATACAAGTTATTTGAAATCACACATTCACACAACAACGATATACGTCTTTTTCCGCAATAGGCTTTCATCTATACTTAATTTGAAAATCATATGAATAACGAGTGAGTTTCTATACTGACATTTTTATTTAGTTGAATACGAAATTGTTTCTGAACACCAGCGATGGAGGGGTTCGAAATTTTCAGTGTATTTATTGTGAATTCAGTAAGAGTTCATTTTCCTAAAAAATAATATCGGATTTTTCAGAGACGCGTTATTTTATTCTTAAATCGGAAAGTGATGCAGCGTTTTATCCCAAAAAACATTCCCGACTATATATATATATATATATATATATATAATAATAATATTAATAACAATATAACTAATAGCATTCAACACTTGACGCCTTAACCCCATGCCTTTACCGGGAAAAACTGATTACGGGCGAAGCCGGGTAATTCAGCAATTCAGCTATTAAATATGATTACACAGAACGTTTACAATCATCCCAACTTCGTGGGATTATTGACAAACTATAATGACGGGAGAATGACCCGAGCGATACGGGAGATGTACACGATAATCAGATGTATCATGTATATAATATATAGGTACTCACGGGACGTCCGCCATCTTGTTTTTCTAGGCCCAATTTCACGTTTGATCTACGCAGCTGTTTTCGAAATTTCGAGCACTTCACTCGCGTACGATTTTATTTCCGTCGCGTCGACCGCCGTGGCAATCGGCGACAATCGAAATCGAAAGAAAAATGTTCGCGCGCCGACCGGTCGTTCAAACGATTAACTGACGACGACAAATTCGCGGAACGAACGGCACCATTACACGACGACGACAACGGCGGCGAGAGACTAAACAGTCTGCGGGGAACAGTTGCCCAAAGATAAATAACCGTAGCCATTGACCGTGGTTCCAACCGGTATTGCCTGTTCGATACTCTGGTAACGTACGTTCGTCGAGTACCAGCCCGTGTACCGAGGTAAGTATGGCACCATTGTGCAATGCACCGGGCCCACCAGACGACGACCGAATCGTATACCACCTAGTACCCGGGTCCCCGCAAAACCAAGACCGCTGTACCAAACTTTGAAAACGCGGTCAAAAATGCTTTTCGTTTGTAGATATTATTTTATTTATTTTTCCATGACGTTCGACATATTATTATTTCGGATGCCGAGAACAAACAATTTGCATCGCCTCGGCGACTACTACAAAATTATATAATCATTTTTGAATTTTTACAGTGATTTATTGATAATAATTATGTAGGTACTGTATGTAATTAACACGTGACTATTAATTGGTCACGTCCTATGCATCATCAGATCTGAAAATAGATGAAAATTAAAATGCATAAGTACATACGCGTGATGATTCATTTGACGCAAAAAATAATTTAAATTACTAAAAAAAAAAAAAACTTATTTCATTAATTGAAGGGTCGCGGTCGCCGGGAAAACGTGCAATTCGTAACTTGCACATTTGTCAAATAAAAACAAAAAAAATTATTATAATTTCTTTTGAATATTATTTGAACTGCATCTAGCGTCTTCTTTCAGTTTGATCAAAATCATATCATATTTGTACTTCATGTACATTTTTTAGTGAAAAAAATTATAATTTACTAATATTGAAAAAGAAACTTGTATTTTATCTCTTTAGAAAATTACAATACTAAATTGAATATTAATAAATACCTATTATCTTGGTAATGATGTATAGAAAGTCACTATATCTTTGAGGCACATTGCATTTACTTGCAGAAGTCTAAGGTACAGAACGCACATAGACTTGTTTTAATTGCCAACAAATGGCCGGTTTCTAAGTTTATACTTGATAATAATTACGAGTATGTACGATAAGAATATCCTGGGAATTTTCTGATTCCATAAGTCTATTGAGATTGCTTCTTTCGCAAAAAAAATGATATCCGAAAAAGTGTTACCTAGTACATTATCACGTTATTCTCGCTGACCCTTCAATCATTACATTTAAAATATTATTTACATAGATGATTTTCTAAAAAAAATCGTTTCGAAAAATAATTAATTATCTAAAGTTTAATAAATATTATATAATTTTATGCAGTTTATATTACTCGTTATTCGCCCGAGCCCCAAGCTGCCTGGATTTGAAAACGGATGAGAATAAATTATGCAAAAGTAAGTAGGTATAAATTAAATTGATGAAAAATACTTTATACAAAAAAAAACATATTTTATCAATTATTTTACTCGGTATTAATAATTACATTTGTTATTTTTTTAAAGGATCACTCAATAAAATTACTCTGTACATTTGAATAAATATTATATATTATTTAATTCGGTTTATATTACCTTATATCACTAACTGAAATTAATGGAACGACATATGCTCTGAGTCCTAAAATATTAATTAAACGCATATTAAACTACACGAAAATTGTATCCCGAATTTTTTTTTTTTACATTTTTTAATGAAAAGCTATTACTTATTAAGTATTTACTCGAGTGTTAACAGATTTCTTTTTTTTTTTAAACTCTGAGTGAAACGCGGAATCTATTGATTTTGCCACGTGTGTGTTTTTTTTACACGATAAGTACCCGAAAAAATGCGTCTGATTTTCAACTCGAGTGTAGGTTTTTAGTAGAAAATAAAATCTAGTTGGTATTTTAGAGAGGTCGTTTATAAAATGTCCGTGCAGGTTAAAAGGTTTACGTGAAAAACGGCAAACTTTACGACACACTGGTAATCGAATTTTTATTTTCATCTTACGTCAAAACGTATTGATCGCAGGGACTTGAAATTTCCACCGAATACTTATATAGCAGTTCTCTATAGATGGTCTAAATTTCAAATGGTTTTGGCTTTTTTTTTATGCTATTTATATACTTATGGAAATTTTAATTTTTTGAGTTTTCTTAGTATGTTTTTCGTAAAATGCCCATAAAATAATTTTGCCTCGTTGAAAACTCTTAATAAATTACAACAAAGTTCCTTGATTAGTACAAGTGACAAGTGCTTAAGCATCGTGTAAACTATATTCCTAACAGACACATACCAACATTGTAAAATACGGTTACTAAAAATTCACTGTTAACAGTCATTAAAAATGTTAACGCTTGAAGTTGCAAGACATCTTTCGTGTATTCATTTGTGAATAGATTTGGATTCTCTTTGTAATTCTTGTAATCTAAAAACATGCGTAAAATATTAGTACACCAATCGAGAACGGTAATATTGAACAATTCGCCTAATTAATGCTTGAAATTCATTATGATAAAGTTTCAATAAAAGTACTTGATAATTTAAAAAAAGTACTGCGATTGAAATATTCAAATAACTAATAAGATCTCTATTAATCAAATCTATATTTATCATAAAAACCCGATTTTAAAAATAAAAAGGTAAAATGTTAATAAAACATCATCATCGAAATTGAAAAGTCGGTACTCCAATTATTTAAGATAATTGATAAAACTACGTGAATAACGTAAATATGTTAGTTTTATATAATTTTTCCCGTGCACTAAAATACGGTTGTATTGAGACGATTTCTATACTGATATTTTCCGTTGATTTATGTTGGAATTTAGAGCAAGTAACAGATTATAAAATGCATTATTCAAAAAAAAAACTCCTATCAGGTGGACCAAATTATGCCCTAAAATAAACTGATTGTATAAATACGGCGTGTAATCAATTCATGAAATATTCAAGTAAGAAGACATCAAGTGTGGTCAATTACAGATGTCGCAATTTATTTCCAATTAAACATATATCAAACAAAGGTGAAACGTTATATAGAACTTACACGGAAGTAATGACGGAAATATCAATGTACCTGTAATGGTTATTTGAAATTAATATCAATATCAATTAAAACAGATAAATTTGTCTACTTAAATTTGACTACAAATGGGAAATATTAGATGGGCGATATTTGTTGCTCAACTGTCATTTAATACTGTTTTACAGTTTCATATCAACCAAACTGTATCGCGGCCCGTCATAGCTCTAGGGTCGGTCCAAATCTACTTTAAGATCAAGATTGGGCTTGTCCTTACCCCCCAAATAACGCCACCGTTTGAAACGATAAGGATACAAAAAGATTATAAATATCAAAAGATATAAAAAGTTAAATTTATGAGTGTCGCTTTAAGATAATGGAGTAAAATTATAACATTCAGTTATATTGGTAACTTTTTTTAAAAATTTTTTATAATGAGCATATGATTAATAAAAAATGGCAATCGTTACAGGGAATATAAACTAAATTTTTTCAATTGTTTTTAATGTACATCAAATCCCAATTATATTACCACAACATATTGAAAAATGTTCAATTTACTTGTTTCATGTTGAACAAACGATTCACATTCCTCTAAAAGTATTGAAAAAAATTATTAGTTCAATCAAAATATTAAAAGATATTTAATACACCAGTGTAATTTGTAATATTCCTATATTATGTTGCATATTTCTGCCGTCTATACTTTCTATCAATCAAAAAATTAATATTTCGATTCTTATTATATAACCACTTTATCCAAATAAGTATGAAATTATGTAATTATAAATTTTCTATACTTACGGTTGTTTAATACTCTCTCCATTGCAGGGTTATATTTTTTCCTTAATTCATTCATATTACGATAAAATGTTAAGACTCGCAATAAAATATCACTCTGAAACTCTAAAAATCAAATAGGCAGTTTTTTTATGTAAGTTATCTTTTTTAATAAAGACATAACACTATGTTTTTTTGGAATTTTACATTAATTATTTAGTATGTAAGGTTAACTTCTTCCGAGATGTAGTACATTTTATAAACACGAATATCAATTGTTAAACACATAAAATTGTGATATTTGTTTGATTTTGGTTTAAAAATCTCTCATATAACACCACAGAAAACCAACTACCAAGAGAACAGTAACAGAACCCTATCAAATGTGGTAAAACCACATTATAAATTAAGTTATAGCCATTGTATAGTTTAGTATAATGTATAATTTTATCGTGTAAGAAATAAGCACGTGTAATTAACATAATATTATACCTATATTTCGATAGTTTCGATTAATTTTTCTAATGTTATATTATATGAATAGTATAGAACTATGGACAAATAAGAGTGGACACATGATTTTCCTCGAAATAATTTTTTAGAATGTTTCGATTTGGATTTGCTTTTTTTTATGACTTGTTAAAAAAAATGTGACCACATTTCAAACTAATGTCATATGTGATTAATTTTATCATACAAACAAAAAAATTATAGTAATAGTTTAATTCTGTTTATGTTAAACTATGTCACTGACATAATGTCAGATTATCTTACCTCCTAATTTTCTCAATCTCTCAATGTTGCACTCTAAAATTTCTATTTTATTAGATAGACCTTTTATTATATCGATATGCAATTTTACCGTCTCGTCATACATTTGTAATGTCTCGGAATTCCACATTTTCACCTTATAAGTGTTCTTCTGGGCCACCTCTACAAAATGTAAATCAATTAAAATTTCATGTAAATAATAGTATGTACCAGGCCCGTGCGCAAAATGCCGCCCAAGTCAAATGAACAAAACTAGACTAACTTTATAATTTGTATCAACTTACTACAAATTAGATTATATGACGTTCCTATGACATCGATAAAAAATAGTTCATAAAGATAAACTGTGTTATGAACCATTTTTCTATAATCTGTAAAAAAAAATAACGTATTAATATCATAATATAAGCAAGTTAAGTATAGTTAAAATTAAAAATAAAAATAAAAAAGGTTTACATTTTATATAAACCATATTTATTTTATCTATAATAAAAAAAAAACTAAAACTTTAAAATATCTATTATAAACAGCAAAAAAAAAAAAACTCAAAATCTTCAGGAAATAAGTGACGAAAGAATGCTCTTCGTTCTGTGTTATTTTTTCTCTTGTCGATTTTTCTATGGTCTGAATTTTTAAAAAAAAAATTGTTTCGTAGATTTCAGCCCATAATTTTGAAGTTTGACTTCACTAATTTATTTACCTCGAAATTAGTACTATATCTTTTTCATACTCTTTCATTCGGCCTTTAGGTACACAATATTGAGGCTGATGTAAATTTATTTACCTCAAAATTCTAACACAACACCTTAAATCCCTTAATATTTAGCAAAGAACTAAGTTTTTTACTTTTTTATTGCGGATAGTATATATATATATTATGTGCATATTAAGTAGAGAATAATTCACAAGTAATATTATACTTAATAAAAAATAATCCCAAAATATTCAACTTCTTATAAAATAGGTAGGTAATTTAATAATTCAAATTTAAAATTGTTGTTTTCTTACCTTCAATTGTTGGGGGGGCCAAATTTTCGATATCCAGACCATCTGAAAATTTTCCAATTCATATTTAACTTCGCAGTTTCAATAAAGAAAAAGGGTGAAATACTAAACTCGGATGAGATATAGGTGACGGGTCACTGATACTGATGAACTGGTTTTTTTAAAATCTTGGTTTTTAATTTACTTTTATTCACGGAAAAAATTGTTTCTGGGTGAAAGAGGTAAAATGGTAACCTGATATCGGGAAGTACTTAAAATAACCTTCCTCTTATTGGACTAAAATCATATAAAATACGGCATGCTCCAACAGCCTTAATGTTTATTATTATGTTAACAATTATTTAAATATAATCTCACCATGGTACACTTCCAACACTAAAATATAAAAAATAAATAAATATTAAGAAATATTCATTTCGTATCTTTATCATATTTTAACACAATATAAGACTTACTCGAGGATATTTTCAAGGGCATTGTCTTAAATACTTCCATTCTTCCTTGCCTATCTGTCAAGTCCTTAAGTAGAGCAATTTCCAATAGATTCAAAACTTTAGCACTATATTTAACTACGAAAAATGAAAATATATTTCTGGTAAGTACAATTAAAATAGAGAAAATTACATATTATCTACGATATTCACAACTTGATTAATTTTTGTTTTTAATCAAAATATAAACTGCTTACAGCCTTCATATAAAGTTTTACACTCATTGAACAACGAGGCTGCATCGGAATATTTTAAAATAATATTATCTTTTGATCTTTCTGTTATGTATTCTTGAAGAAAAAATAAAAAAATTATCGAACCATTAGTCAAACACTGTTATATCTATTTGTTTCTAAGTTAAAACATGTATCTTGCTATCTAGTTACCTTTCTCCAAATACCACAAATTAATTTCTTTTCCCATATCGATCAATTCCAATATTTCCTTCACCAACGCTGTTTTAATTACTTCATTTACCTGCCAGACTATAAGAATTAACATTAAATATATAGAATATATACTTACGCAAACATACATTTGATAGGGTCCTATTTCTTAAAATTAATTACGCGACACCATCTACTTCTAATTTTAGATTCTATCAAAAAAAAAAAATAAAAAATAAGATTTCTCTTCGATAACGATTCCATAAGTTGAATAGACGCAAAAACGTGCAGTTAAAGAATGATGAAATGCTTAAGTGTTGTCAAAAAACTCGAATACCTAAATCAGGGAAGTACATGATCAGAGAATTTATTGTAGTCGCTTTTTTTTGCTTCGCTGCGCACATCATATTATTATGTATCACATAATTATTTTTTCAAAATTTCAAAAATTATTGCAATAGTAACGATTAAAAAAAAATATATTCAAATTTAATACATTATACACTGTCCAATCATTTTAAGTATTTTAAATCGTAATATCGTATTCATATTACCTGCCAATTGACGGAACATGGAGTGTATTTTTGGTTTGAGTCTCAGATACATATTCACTATAAAAATGAAAAATGAAAGTATCATATGCGTTGAAAATTAAAATTTATATTTTTATTTCAAATATTTTCCAATGTGTTTTATAGAACACCAATTTTCCATAAATTCACATTTCAATTTACATCAATTGAGTTCATTACATATTTAAAAATTCTTACTTCTCAATAAATGTATATTTATAAGCACATGTTCTCTAAAATATTCATAACCTGAAATTTACAACAAAATGATTAACAATGAAAATGTATAATTTTATAATGATGATCATTTTCAAATAATAAAATTAAAAATAAAAGTATGAAGAAAAATACTCAACATTCCCTTATTTTTAATAGCTATTAGTCTATTACACATTGATCCAATGAAATCGTAATAGAACTGAGACTTTTTTTTGGGACTCCTTCCCAAAAATTATTTTAAAGTTATCTACTATGATTTAATATGATAAAGTACATTCATGTATATAAACTATTGATTAACCTATTGAAAATAATTATTTATTTCTATAGTAAAATTATATAATCTCAATCAGTTATTTTTGGTAGCATTTTATATAATAGGTATCATACAAAAAAAAACATTTTAAGTGAAACAAAATGTAAGTATAACATGATCGAGATAGTTCAAAATTACTAAATACATTATGTTACGAATGTTACATTTAGACGGTGATTACATAATGTATTTTGATACTCAGTGACGGTCAAATGATTTTGAAACTGAAGGAAATGAAATTGAAAAAAATTGGCTTAAACTAAATAACTTATATTGTTACTTATTAATAAAATATTGAAATTTAATAACATTATCATAAACATTTCCTGTATCTACCAATGTAATAACTAATAACTAATAACTATATTTGATATGCAAAAATAAATTACTACAATATCATTTTCAGACAATATGTCATCACGTTTCCGACTCACTTCAAATAAATATGTGTGGTAAATATTTACCTTCCGTCCTATCGGATTTTGATACCATATAACGCAAAAGGGCAAAAAAACAAGTGGTATTTTTTACGTCTGAAAAAATGAATAATTGTTATTAAATGTTATGGAGACTCTACAATGCTCGAAGCGGGACCTTCTCAGCTTTAGTAAATAATAAAAAAATCGTACAGTACCATAATCATGAACTGAAAAAACCGTCGATGGCGGGCCATCGCCTGAAAAAAAAAATAAGGAATCAAAACACAATCGATCGAATAGCCGTCATAAGACGTTAAAATTAAGTCTTTTCACTGAAAGGCTGCGTCGTATAACAACGTTTATAAATATAAAAATACGAGTATTTTAATAATAGCAATAAAAAAATACTTTGTTTTCTCACCGGAAAAATATTTTTGTTCAAAATCGATGAATTGCTCACGCGTGATTGAACACTGGACGTTTCCTGGAAAAAAAATGTTAAAGATTATAAATACGAATCACACGATATTTATAACGAAAGGATGCTGAACCGAAACTGATAAATTCAAATCAATTATACAAATGTGTTGTGTAAACACATTGGAACTCTCGTAAATCATATTATACAGAATTACAATTTTTTTTTTAAAACTAATTCGACTAAAGTTAACTTAAGATCGTTGTATATTATATATCATTAAGTGCACTTGTATATTGTTAACATTTAAATAAATTTAAATTTTTTTAATGTGTATTGATTACCTAAATAAATTCCTAATGTTGTTATGATTATAAATAAAAAAAGATTATTGGTAATCATTTAAAAACCGTGCGACAATAACTCTATATTCGAAAACGAAAAATATTTTCTAATAAAAATCAAAAAGCTTGATTATAAAGCAGTAACAAACAAAGACGATTTATAACAATAAAATGGTACGCAACATCGAAAAAATGCTCTATTTATTTGGAACATATTAGTGTTGTGTCGAAATGAAAATATATAATTTGTATTTATGGCTGTGAGTCACTGGTTTATGTGGTTGAAAAATATGTGTTATATATTTTATATATAATAATATTTTATATTATATATAATAATATGTGTTGTTGTGAACACACATCCTTTACATCATCAACTGTTAAATTTAAAGAAATAATTTACCAGGCATTACTAAATAAACATATAATTTAGTACTGTCTGCGAAACATGTTTCACATGGTATGTTGACAACGGTTCTAAAAAAATGTTTATGTCTTCCTTGATTTGAGCGAGCTAAGTGTTTGCTAAAATTCAAAATGAGTATTATGATTATACATCAAACGAGTCCATAAGTCTTAAATTTTTTTCCAAATCGAAAGCTTGTTAATTACTAATTAGTAAAATTTGTGTGTGTGTGTGTGTGTGTGTGTTTGTTTGTTTTTTATTAAATATATAATACATATGGAACCGATTTTAAATTTATACCATCCAAATTTTATTCTCAATAATAATTACTTAATCTCAGAGAATGGTAGGAATTGAGGAGAATTTACAACGGGGATTCTGGTTTTTTTGTCCGGCAATTGTGTTCTTATTTCTTAATATTTTTTCAAGTTGAAAATTCAATCTTAGTTAGTAAGAAGAAATGAGTGTGTTTTTCTTTTTCTATTCGTATAATTAATGTGTTTTTGAATACTGACATTACCTAAATAATAAAACGTCGTATAGTAATAAATAATAATACATTATATTAATATTATTTTTATTATTTTACAAACAATTATCATTGAATCGAATGACCTGTGTATTAAGAATACCTGTTTATTGTATGCGTCATATGAAAAGATTACAATCAAATTCGATACGGCGTGTAAATAATGAGTGTTAAAAAGTAAATATTAAAAAATTTGTTTTTGCAAAAAAATGGCCCAAAAATATAGCGATCTTGTAACAACATATTAATTTGTATACTCAGCAATCCAACTTAATAAACATAAATTTGCATTAAATGATACTTGCAGCGTATTTTTACATAAAACAATTATTAGTATCTTTAATTATTGGGAAAAATAAAAAATAAAAAATTCAAAATGACTCGAATTATTGTAAAAACCGCATTGAGTAAAAGATAAAACAACAAATCAAAAATGTAGTGGTTATGAAAATTAAAAAAATGTATACGAATACATAAAAATAATTTGAAAATTTGAGTAATCGATGAGCTAAAAAGAATACTTATCGAACATTATTTACTCTAAAAATTCAAATGTATTATATTTATTAGGGTAAAATTATTATTTTTTTTTTTTTCAAGTAAACGATTTAAATGTTATTTTAATAAATATAATACGAGAAAATATAAACCATTGAATGCATTTTGTTTTTTCTTTAAATTTTTCTAAGTTTTACTCGTATTTTGATCCTATAAACACATTGCACAATGTCTTTATCATGTCAAATTTTTTAATTAGCTAAAATTCTTTATATACGAACATTATCCAATCTCAGAAGGAATTATAGAAAAATCAAGAAAACAATATAATTCTCATCGAAATTTATTACGTTCAATATTTAAATATTTAACTTAGTAAAATAGGTTAGTGAAATAGTTTAAAACCAATAGCATTTAAAAATTATATAATCGTTTTCGACTTTGTACAGTGATTTATTGAAAATAATTATGTAGGTACTCTATGCAATTAATATGCGACTGTTAATTGGTCACGTTCTGAGCGCTGGCCTGAGACTGCAGAGATCTGAAAACAGGTGAAAATAAATTATGCTTAAGTACATGTGTGGGATGATTCATTTGACGCAAAATAATTTAAATTACTAAAAATATAAAAAACTTTTTATGATAACTTATTTTATTAATTGAAGGGTCGTGGTCGTCGGGAATAATGTGCTATGTAGCAATTCGTAAATTGTACATTTATCAAGTAAAAACAAAACAAATTATTATAATTTATTTTGAATATTATTTGGACTGCATCTAGCATGTTATTTTAACTTTCAACTTAATCAAAATTATATCATATTCGTATTTCATGTACATTTAATTATTTTACTTGGTTTTATGGTAGGTGATTTTTTGAAAGAATCACTCCATAAAATAACTATCTACAGTTTAATAAATATTATATATTATTTAATTATATTTATATTACATGTCATTTTCATTTAAAAGCTCCATATTTGAAAATTCTACTAGTCCTAAAATAATAATTAAACATACATTAAAATATACAGAGATTATATCCTGAATTTTTTTTTTACAGTAAAGGGATAAATTATTAAGTATCTACTCGACTGTAAACCGATCTCTCCTTTTTTTTTTATTCTAATACAAAGAGGTTTTAAATTACATATCATACATGATGACAGAAAAAAATGTAATAAGAATAATAAAAAAAGGAACACTCCTTGTAATATATACACTAATAGATAATTCATTTCACTCAAAATCTTATACAAAGACTTACCAACATTGTGAGCTGCGGATATTGCAAATTCACTGTTAACAGTCATTAAAAATATTAACGCTTGTAGTTGCAAGACATCTTTTGTGTATTCACTTATGAATAGATTTGGAAACACCTTATAATTCTTGTAATCTAAAAACAAGCATAATATATTAGTCCACCAAATAAATAAATTGTAAAGTTGGAACAAAATTATAAAATGCAAAAAAAAACTCCAATTGGGTGGATCAAATTATGTCCAAAATTAAATTGATTGTGTAAATCTGTAAATAACGCTTTAATTATCAATTTATTAAAAATATTCAAGTAACAAGATATGAGGTGTAGTCAATTAAAAATTTCAAAACTTATTTCCAATTAAACATATATCAAACAAAGGTGAAATGTTATATAGAACTTACACGGAAGTAATGACGGATATGAGGATATATCTGTAATGGCAATTTCAAATGAATATCCACAACTAATTTTAAATTAATTTTACATCAGAATCATAGTGCAAATTGGATATGATCTCATAGTACTATTCTGATTATGGTATATTATATTCTATAATCAACACTGAAAGTAAAAGTTAAAAGAGGTATAAAACTAAAAAAAATTTGTATGATGTAAGATAATAATAATATCAATCAATTAGTATTTCAATATCAATCATAATGACAGATAAATTTATTTACTTAAATTTGACAACTAAAAACGATTGGGGATAGATAAGACGATATTTGTTGCTCAACTGTTATTTAATACTGTTTTACAGTTTTATATCAACCATACTGTATCACGGCCCGTCATAGCTCTAGGGTTGGTCCAAATCTACTTTAAAATCAAGATTGGGCAAATTCATAGCCCTGTCCTTACTCCCCAAATAACGCCCCTATTTGAAACAATAAGGATACAAAGAGATTAATTCGCACTAAACATTTCAAAACCAAACTAAATTGTCACTGATATAACGTTTAAAAGTTAAATTTATGATTGTCGCTTTAAGATACCGGAGTAAAATTATAACATTCAGTTATATTGGTAACTTTTTTTAAAAATTTTTTATAATGAGCATATGATTAATAAAAAATGGCAATCGTTACAGGGAATATAAACTAAATTTTTTAAATTGTTTTTAATGTACATAAAATCCCAATTATATTACCACAACATATTGAAAAATGTTCAATTTACTTGTTTCATGTTGAACAAACGATTCACATTCCTCTAAAAGTATTTAAAAAAATTATTAGTTTCATCAAAATGTTAAAAGATATTTAATACACCAGTGTATTTTGTACAATTCCTATATTATGTTGCATATTTCTGTCGTCTATACTTTCTATCAATCAAAAAATTAATATTTCGATTCTTATTATATAACCACTTTATCCAAATAAGTATGAAATTATGTAATTATAAATTTTCTATACTTACGGTTGTCTAATACACTCTTTGTTGCAGGTTCATATAAATTCTTTACTCTGATGATATTAATCCAAAATGATAAGAATTGTGTTGTAGTATCGCTATGATAACCTGAAAATCGAATAAGTATTTAATTTATGTAAGTTATCCTTCTTAATAACTAACAGAAAACGAAATTTAACTAGGAGAACAATAACAGACAATAACAGAGCCCTATCAAAATATGGTAAAACTACATTATAAATTAAGTTATAGGCATTGTATAGTTTAGTATAATCAATGGTATAATGTATAATTTAATCATGTAAGAAATAAGCACGCGTAATTAACATCATATTATACCTATATTTTGATAGTTTTGATTAATTTTTCTAATGTTATACTTTATGAATAGTATAGACAAATAAGAGTGGACACATGATTTTCCTCGAAATAATTTATTACAATGTTTCAATTTGGTTTTCTTTTCTTTTTTTTTATAACTGTTTAAAAAAAATGTGAGCAAATTTTAAACTAATTTCAAATGTAATTAATTTTGAATCAAATAAAAAAATTTTGTTAACAGTTTAATTTTGTTAAACTAGTTTGTAAGATTTTCTTACCTCCTAACCTTCTCAATTGTTCAATGTTGTCCTCTAAAATTTGTACTGTAGTAGATAAACTTTGTAAAATATCAAGATGCAATTTTACCGTCTCGTCATACATTTGTAATGTTTCGGGATCCCACATCTTCACCTCATAAGTGTTCTTCTGGACCACCTCTACAAAATATAAATCAATTAAAATTTCATGTAAATAATAGTATGTACTACAAAACGTTATTCATAATTAGGATAATTATTCTGCACTAAATAGATCACAGCTATTCAGTTAGTTAATTTCTTTTAAATGTTTAATTTTTTTTTTAATTTATTCATCCAGTGAAACTTATTGATTCAGCTTATGGAAAACGGCGAATAGATATATTTTACATAGGTTTGAAACTCTAGGCAGATAAGATATGAGTAGAAAATAAATTCTGATGTCCTTCATACTCACTATACCAGGTAGCAGGACATCAGAATTTATTTTCTACTTTTTTGTACACTAATAAGTTAAATAAAAACCTTTTTTAATTTTTTTTAAAACTACAATTTCTTTAACACTTTCTTGTAACAAAGTTTTAATTCGCAAACTTAAAAGTTATAAATCGCTCGGACAAACATACGGTACACATAAAATAATAAAAACTTTTAACAACAATTAAATTTTAAAATAAAACCTTTGATATACGGAAACAGCGAGAGTGACAATAGCCGATAAGACGTCAGTCACCATGGGCGCGCGCGTTATAAATATAATTTGCACGATGGCATCGATAATATTGTGGGGTGTGCTGCGTTTAACGTACCAACAACGGCCCGGCGGCGGCCATGACCCTGGTTGCCGTTCAAAATAATCAAATTATCATTACTTTTATGACATAATACAACAGCTGTTATCTTTATTAAATGATATGGTTGAACACTGTCGCAAACAAGTTAATTAATACAATCAAATTTTAGAGAAAGCTCTTCCTCATGCACAAGACACAACTAAAGCTCATCTTCATTTGGGATATTTATTTTATTGTTCATTGCTGTACGTTTGGCCGTTCTCGAGAAATCGCGTGGACAAACATACAGGCAGACAGACAGACAAGATTCGAAATTAAAATATTAACCATAAATTATTTTTTTTAGAAGAGAAATACATTTTAGAGAAACGAATAATTTGTGAATACTGCACAATGATGAACCACCGGAACGTGTGATCACTGGTCAATTATACATGTCATGGATAGACTGGACAAAAAAAATCAGAAACAGATCAGTGGAAAAAAATAAATTGTGAGTTGTGTTGTATCTGAAATTTTTTTTTAAGAACAAACTTGTTGGAGAATAATAATCATGATTTATTATTAAACCATACATACCAAATAAACAAAACCAGACTAACTTAATAATTTGTATCAACTTACTACAAATAAGATTATATGATGCAGCTATGATATCGAACAAGAATATTTCATAAAAATAAACCATTTTTGAAACCATTACTTTATAATCTGTAAAAACAAATAACGGATTAATATTATAATATAAGTAAGTTAAGTACAGTAATAGTTAAAACTAATAATAAAGTAAAAATAAGTTTACATTTTTATAAACCAAATAAACGGCACAAAAAAAAAACTCAAAATCTTTAGAAAATAATAGTATTTTTAAAAAACGATGCTCTATGAAATCGATCAAAATTTCAGTCTCTATGAGCTAGGTAGGTACGATAAAAAAAATATTGATTTTGTCAAATACCAGTAGGCCATATGTTTTAAAATTATTCATATATCTTTCAATTATAAGAAAAACTTTTCGGGAACTCAAAAGTTGACACCATGTAGACAAGTGATTCCAACTGTAAAGTTGAAGACTGAATCTAATCTTTAATTACATGTGAGCACATGCACACACGAACATGCGTACTCCACTGTATTTGCCTCGGGCAATTATTCAACTTAAATATACTAGAGAATAATTCAAGAGTAATATTCTACTTAATAAAAAATAACACCAAAATGTTTAACTTCTTATAAAATAAGTAATTTTATAATTCACATTTAAAATTTTTGTTTTCTTACCTTCAATTTTTGGGGGAGTCAAATTTTCTGAATTACAATTATCTGAAAATTTTCCAATTCATATTTTACTTTGCAGTTTCAATAAAGAAAAAGGGTGAAATACAAAACTTTGATGAGATAAATATGATAGGTCATTGATATTGATGAATTGGTCATTTAAATTTTAAACCAATTTACCATGAAATCTTTTATACAGACATAAATAAATAATTAAACACTCATCATGGTTATTGGTTAGTAAAATCAATAGATTCTTCGTTTCACATAGAATTTTAAATCAGTGTTTTAACAATTTAATTTATAGGTGTAAATTTAAAATAAGATATTTAGTCATCTGGAATCATATAAAATGGTATTTGTAAATATTTTTTTGTTAAATACTTAACACATAATCCTCAAAGATTTTATTAAATAATTTCTATTTTTTTCTTCTTATTAAGATAATGTAAACTAAACAATAAGTTCAGTGTGAACAAAAGTATGTAAAATAAAGCGATAATAGAAAATAATATTATATATTTAACAATCAATAATATACATCATTCATTAAAAATTTGTAATTTATTCAATATTTAATTAATATGAGCTATATCATTTAGGATTATTTGAAAAATATAGCAAATACTATTTTGTCATTTCAAATTTAACGAATTTAACAAATAATGTACAATTATTAAAATATGAACTCACTATAGTATGTTTCCATAACTAAAATATAAAAATGAAAATATAATTTCGTTTAAATTTTCACATCTTATCAAAATAGACTTACTTTTGGTCATTCTCAAGGGCATTGTCTTAAATACCTCCATTCTTCCTTGCCTATCTGTTAAGTCCAAAAGTAGAGCATTTTCCAATAGATACAAAACTTTGGCACTATATTTAACTACAAAAAATGAAAATACATTTCTGTTAAATACAATTAAAATAGAGAAAATTACATGATATAATCTACGATATTCACAACTTGATTAATTTTTGTTTTTAATCAAAATATAAACTACTTACAGCCTTCATATAAAGTTTTACACTCATAGAACAACGAGGCTGCATTGGAATAATGTAAAACAATATTATCTTTTGATCTTTCTGTTATGTATTCTTGAAAAAAAAATAAAAAAAATTGTCGAACCATTAGTCAAACAATGTCATATCTATATGTTTCTAAGTTAAAACATGTGTTACTTGTATTATTTGTACATATATTACTTGCTATCTAGTTACCTTTCTCCAAATACCACAAATTAAGTTCTTTTCCCTTATCGATCAATTCCAATATCTCCTTCATCAATGGTGTTTTAATTACTTCATTTACCTGCCAGACTATAAGAATTCACATTAAATATATAGAATATATACTTGGGCAAACATATTTTATAGGGTCCTATTTCTTTGAAAATATGCTATTTTAAATCGTAATATCGTATTCATATTACCTGCTAATTGACGGAACATGGAGTGTATTTTTGGTTTGAGTCTCAAATACAGATTTACTATAAAAATGAAAAATGAAAGTGTCATATGCGTTGAAGATTAAAATTTATATTTATAATTTCAAATATTTTCCAAGGTGTTTTATAGGAAACCAATTTTCCATAAATTCATATTTCAATTTACATACATAAATTGAGATCATTACATATTTGAAAATAAATGAGTTAATTGATTTGGTATTTTAAATTATTTCTTACGGCTCAATAAATGTATATTTGTAAGCACATAGTTACTATAATATTCGTAACCTGAAATTTAAGAAAAATGATTAAAAATGATAAATGTATAATTGTATAATGATGATCATTTTAAAATAATGAAATTAAAAATA
Source organism: Drepanosiphum platanoidis (assembly GCA_948098885.1). NCBI lineage: Eukaryota > Metazoa > Arthropoda > Insecta > Hemiptera > Aphididae > Drepanosiphum > Drepanosiphum platanoidis. The sequence continues at coordinate 16,581,485 of OX402534.1, forward strand.
AAAATAAAAGTATGATGAGAAATACTCAACATTCCCTTATTTTTAATAGCTATTGCATATTGATCCAATAATAAAATGAGATGATCTCAATCAGTTATTTTGGGTAGCAATTTATATAATAGATGTCACAGAAAAAAAAACCATTATGAGTGAAGCAAAATGTAAGTAGGTATAACATGATCGAGATAGTTCGAAATTACTAAATATATTATGTTACAGACGATGATTACATAGTATATTTCGAGACTCGGTGACGGCGAAATGATTTAATAAAACTAAACGACTTACTGAAATATTAAAATTAAATAACAGTATCATACTAGTTGCCTCGCAAGCTAGGCACCCGGTTGGCATAAATTACTGTTATTATTAGTGTATTGAGCGTTTGAAAATGTTTTCTAAAACAATGAAAATATTGACCGAAACACGAAGTCGACAGAGAAATAAAAAACAAATAACACAAACGTATTATTATAATACCCGAAATCTCGAATTTCATACCGCGCGCGCCCTCTGTCGGAGCGACTCGTCAATTTCATGCCGCATAGTGCTGCGATCTAGCGGCTGAATTGCGGGGGACGATTTTCTCTGACCAAATTGATCTTTTTACCCGTGATGGACGGAGGAGAATAAAGGGGAAACGCGATTCCCCCCTGCTTCGGGCGCGGCCGTCAATAATTTATTATATTTATTTAATTTATTATATTTCGATATAATATAGAAATTTAATTCCCGTGTCTACCGATATTTCAATAACTTTATTTGATATGCAAACAATAAATAATTACTACGATCTCATTTTCTGACAATATGTCATCACGTTTCCGATTAACTTCAAATAAATACATGTGGTAAATATTTACCTTCCGTCTTATCGGGTTTCGATACCATATAATGCAAAAGTGTAAAAAAACAAGTGGTATTTTTTACGTCTGAAAAAATGAATAATCGTTATTAAATATTATGGAGTGCTCTACAACGCTCGACGCGGGGGGGGGGGGGATCTTCTCAGCTTTAGTAAATAATAAAAAAATCGTACTGTACCGTAATCATGAACTGAAAAAACCGTCGATGGCAGGCCATCGCCTGAAAAAAAAAAATAAGGAATCAAAACGCAATCCATTGAATAGCCGTCATAAGACGTCAAAATCGTTTTTGAATAATAACAATTGAGTCTTTTCACTGAAAGGCTGCGTCGTATAACAACGTTTATAAATATAAAAATATTTTAATAATAGCAATAAAAAAATACTTTGTTTTCTCACCGGAAAAATATTTTTGTTCAAAATCGATGAATTGCTCACGCGTGATTGAACACTGGACGTTTCCTGGAAAAAAAATGTTAAAGATTATAAATACGAATCACACGATATTTATAACGAAAGGATGCTGAACCGAAACTGATAAATTCAAATCAAATATACAAATGTGTGTTTTAAACACGCCCGCCATTGGAACTCTCGTTAATCACATTATACAGAATTGCAATATTTTTGTTTAAACTAATTCGACTAAACTTAAGATCGTTGTATAATATATTATATCATCAAGTACATTTATGTATTTTGAAAAATATTATAATAAATTTTAAAATGTTTAACGTGTATTGATTACCCAAATAAATTCCCAATGTTGGTATGATTATAAATAAAAAAACATTATTGTTAATCATTTAAAAACTGTGCGATAATAACTCTATATTCGAAAACGAAATTTTTTTCCAATAAAAAGTTTTGATTATAAAACAGTATAAACAAGGACGATTAATAACAATTAAATGACACGTAACATCGAATTGAGATTCATTGGGAACATAGCGTTGTGTCGAAATCAAAAAAACATCATTTTTATTTATGGCCGTGACATAAGTCAGTGGTTAATACTGTTGAAAAATAATAACGATAAGTATGCTGATGTCAACAGGCAACACACATACTTAAATCATCAAGTGTCAAATTTAAAGGAATAATTTACCAGATATTATTAAATAAACATATTATTTAGTACTTTTTCGTAGAAAATAAATAATTTATATGATGTATTAACAACGGAACTAAAGTAATCGCATCGTTCTTTGTAATTGCTATAATACTTATTGTAATACGATAAGTATGATTTTGTAATCGTGTAGCGAAAAGTAAGACGGAAAAAGTTAATTTCGTCCTCGATTTCACTGAGCCAAGAGTACGTCCGCATCAATTCTACACAAGTACAAAAAATCTGCTGCGATTTTATGAATGACCGAAAATCTGGAAATAACGAAATAACCAAGAATTCGACCGATATTTACCTTTTTTTTCGGCGCGTTTAATCGTACGAGTTGAATATTAAAATTATTTGTTTTCAATCGCACATTCGCATTTACTTCCAAATCCAATTAACTGTTTTTAACGTTTGCGTGATTGCGCCAGACTGTTCACTGTTGTGGCATATAATTTCTCTGATGGCTCTTGCCGTATATTTAGTTAGGTGGTGACTTATCTCAGTAAAAACGACACGTCCAAATAACCGAATCTCTAAAATCACCGTCAAAGTAAACAACGTGTGTTCCCTATGAAGTAATTATGCGGTTTTTATAATAAAACGAAGAAACAGCAATAGGTTTACCTGCTTTGAGGGGTGATGCGTTTTTATCACCGGACTTCCGACATCGAAACTGCATGTATTTGCAACGAATAACAATTGGCATACTACAACCACAAAGTCCCATCACAACTGGATTCGTATAGCTGACAATTCAATTTTCGTTCTAAAAACAAACGCAATCGATTAGGTTAAATTAAATTAGACTACGACGCGTGCACGCGACAAAATATTTTGGACGACAAACCCCCGACTACGACGGTTCAACGAGAACGGACCAGTAAACCGGTAAAGGTTGACAAGAGAAAAATCGATTTATCGTCACGCCGATTTCGCCTCATTGCCTCTATTTCCAGTCTATACCGTTGTAATTCCAGGCATAGATTAAGTATACTATTAAGTATTAGTAAAACTGTTTCGTTATAATCGAGACGAGCTTTCTGAACCACGGTCGACACTAGACTGCTCATCCTACATTGGTAAGCTACCGCTGAAGATTCGGGCGTCTCTCGATCGGTCGGGTTGCGTGGGCAACTCGGCTGTCATTGGTCGGGCGGAGCGAGCAGCTCGGTTCTCATTGGCCGTGTCACCCGCCCTGTTATGAACTGATGACTCACTTATTCCGGCCTCACGCAAACACACCTACGTACATTTATTCGTTTTATTACTATTACTATTGTTACATAATTATGTATTCATAATGGACTATCATTATATCATTATATAATTAAGGACCTATTATATAATTACTGATTTGTTCGATTTTTATACGTTTCTGGTGCAAATATCGCGATTAATTTTTCTCCTTAATTTTTATTAAATATAGTCCCCCCCTTTAAAAAAAAAAACCGAAAAAAGTCCCCTCCCTCAACATTTCCCCACTTTAACCATTGGATAAAGGTGACACATACTGCATCCCCGATAAAATAAAAAATAAATAAAAATGTACTTGGCTAATTTGACATTTCTTAATCTACGGGTACACTAGCGAGTAATAAAAATATATTTATCATTACTTACAATGACGAAGCAAAAACTTATTATAAAATCTCATATTAGATCTAATAACTAATTAAATAACCATCCAAATAAACTTGGTCACTTCCACCATACCTGGCAATCCCTTGAGACGCTTGAAGCATTAGTGGTGTCGCGATCTCTTAAGATAAATTAAACTAATTAAAAAAAAAAACCACAGAGAGAGCCTTCGTCGGGTGGATTCTATCATCAAATTTTTCATGTCAAACAATGTAACTCTCATCAAATATGCTCATTGTGTCTATAGTCTGATACAGATTGTGTATTACGAGTAAAAATAAAATATCACTAATTATAAAAAGTACTTACGATAATATAAAATGACGAAATGAGCAGCGCTCTCTGTTAAAACTTCGTGTAACTAAATAAATTGGTTACCATTTTCCTATACCCATGGTCTATCTATGGTATATTTAATCTATGTTCCAGGTCACAGGTGGTGTGACAATAACTACAGGTTTCAATTTGTTTGTTTATTTGAACTTTGATCACGATGACCCATAGGTACGCTATTATTGCAATGTAGTAAGCGGCTAAAACAACCCAATTAATTTTGTTTTTTTGTTCGAACTCTGCAGCTGCATCTATTTCATCATCAAAGGCGACCTCGACTATGTTTTTAGGATTATTACTTCCAAAATTGCATATCGCTTTATTCAATGATACATTATTAATAAACAAATGAAAAAAGAATTTAATTGTTAATAATTATTCGAAAATGTGTTCTATAAAATGGATATTAATAATATTATGTTATTAAAGTTTTGTCACGATTGTTTGCAACACCTGCTAAAGTGTTCACAAAATTACGCCACTAGATACGTCTACGTTCTCATTAAAAAAAAAAAAAAACTGCACATCATGCTTAGCAACAATATTTATTTAAAAACACATTTTTTTTAACTAGTGAAATAAAAACTATCGACGGTACAATTATTCGATTTATTTAAAAACTTAATTAAAAAATGTATTTAAAAAAGAATATTTAATTATTAAAAAAGAATAAAACATCTAATTTATTGTGAGACGGCGTATGGTTTTTTTGATTGTGCTATGATTTTTATTTTTAATATTAATCGTGTTACTGCTATCCGACAGCTTTGCTGGTATTAAAATACTGAAAATACGTAAAATAAATTATACGACATGAATATTTGTGAAGTAATATTTATATTAAACACGAAACTAAATATTATTTTATGCGTCTCACGTTTGACGATTGGTCAACTCCTTTAGCCCGTATCTTCAATGCCTAAAATCGCAATTCAACGTTAAATAAAATTAGAAATCTACTTCAAAACCTGTCGACAGTAACGTTTGTTAATCGGAAATAAATCCCCCAGAGTTTTATAAAGTATACAGTTTTATATATTCTTGTGATAAATTGCAAACGTCTCTAGATACGAATATATTATCATATACTCGTAATTCGTATGTACGTGTAAACGTTTAATGAAACCGATAACCAACAATCGATAATTCGGAAACTTACCGGCATTAGAAGCCACAGATATTACCATTTGCATGTTAACTGACAATATAGATGTCCATGCGTGGTAGTCCAGTATTGCTTTCATAAATTCATTTGAAAATTGACTGGGGAATAATTTGAAATTTGGATAATCTACAAATGCAAATAACATATTATTAGTACATTACTAACAGGATTAAATCACAAATTTTCAAAAGTAAAAAAGGAGCCTTTTTTTGGATATTGTTCCCTCCAGTTCACAGTTGGTTTTGAGACAAATATAATTCAGTCCACAGGTGACGTGTTTTTCAATTGAATTTAAAAATTATTAAATTGCTTTTACTTTATTAGGTAAATTTTGGACCAACCGAACAATCGTATTGTATTTTATTTTATTTTTTGATTCTTCGGAGTTTTATTATTTAGTTAAAAAATATAAAATAAATAAAGTAATTATATTAGTATTTAATGGTTAATCTTAATACTCATAAATAATAACAAAATATTATTAAATACGAGTATATACAATTATTTTAATACAAACTATTAAATATATTTAAACAAGCTCTTTACACCCGATGATGATTTTTAATCGAAACCGGTCGTGACTTTTTAGCACTCTTTATTATAATACTCAAGGCAAGACCTTTATTTTATTATTGTTTTAAATATATTTAATAGTTTGTATTAAAATAATTTTATATGTTTAATAATATTTTGTTATTATTTAGTTGTAAATATTTTTGATTAAATTAATCAGGAACATAGAACTTACACGGAAGTATTGATACAAGGTAGTCCGGCACTGTAATTGTAATAAAAAGTACCTTTGTGTCAACAGTTTATTTACAAAAATATAATTTAAATAATTTTATCTGCATTGAAAACTATCGCTCCGAAAACAGTGAACATTTTCAGGTACAGTCCTTGTAATATTACGCATTAAAAAATTAATATTTATATCAGTACTAAATATTGGGAAATTTATAATCTACCTGTAAAATTAGTTGCCTTTGCACATTTTTCTGAAAATATTGTAGAGCGATAACATTTTATTGAACATTATTAGAAAACATTAAAATTTTCGAGTTATTATAAATTTTATTAAGATACAATCTTTAGTATGATTATTATATATTACCTTGTTGCATCACTGTTTCTAGCGTAGTTTCAACACTCTGTTTCTTGATTTCAAAATTTGGTTTGTCAAAAGAAGATATATAGGCATCTGTTAATACATTTTTTACATAATTTATAATAGATAAGTGTATAAATACGAAACAGTATATGTACATAAGTTTAGAAAAACATAATTCAAAGAGATATTTCCTGAATCTCCACGTTAAATGTTTAGAATATTTTCGTTGATATATTATGAATTATGAAATATATTAGAAGCTATATTATAGTATACATGTAGAGTGTAGACGGATGCAATACGTTTTCGCGCGAACAATTTTGGGTTACGATCGCGTACGGGTAAAATCTATAACGTTCTAAGATAAATTTGGTATTTATAGAATATTTTTTGTAATTTTGAGACGCTAACTTATAGTATTACAGTATCACACACATAAGTTTGATTTTACACGACTAATACGAAATTATGATGTGGCTGAACTTTTCATAATGATAACTTTGTACAATCACTTAAATATTTCACGCGCCAGCGAAATGAAACGTTCGACTCTTTCATTTGTCGAGGTAATATATTTATTGTACAAACAAATAATTAAAATCCATTAAATATGTTTAGCATAATTGTATTTCTTACCGCCTGCCAATCGTTTCAATATAGGAAGATTAGTGTTTAGTATTTCTAATCTTTGCTTTATATTTGTTGAAATGATGATGTACAATTTTATCATGTCCTTAAACGCTTTTTCATCCCAGGGTTCCACATTGTGTTTCGTCTTATCACTTACCCCTAAATATTTCAAACAAAACAATTTTATGCAAATGACATTATGGCACAATAAAGAACAAATCGATTTCAAACTAAAATACATAATATTTTCAGAGACCTCCGATGGCGACCCATCGGTATTCGGTACACACATTTATATTTTTCAATACATAATAACAATTTATAAAATTAATAAAAATCTGATGAGTTTTTATTTTAAATATTTATTTTTTTACAAACTAATGATATTTTCATCTTGGAAAAATACATATTCATCAGTTATTTAATTTTAAACAGTAAAATCTTTTGAGCCTGTGTGATCATCGAAAACCTACTGACAAAGTGACAAATTATATTTTAGTATCGAAATAACGAAATAAGTGAGTTTTGGGTTTAAATAATAAGAGTATAACTCGTTTGTACACACAGCTTTTTAGCTATCCACCTTTGAATTAAAAAAAATACTTTACATTTTCGTATTTCAAAATTATCAGATACTTAACATTCATACTAATATTGCTAGGTGTGCAAAACTATTTGAAAGCTATTCGTATTATAGAAACGCGACGAATCTACTGACCATTGGTCACCTCCCGTGACCATCGTTATCAATACATTTCCAACACCTCAATTTTAGTTGACTTGCAAATTCATAAATAATAACTCAATATTTTTCTGAGCGCAAACGAGTCGCCGAGTTGTAGGTGAAAAATTTCAAATGTGCACAAACGAATTTCACTGATGCCCATACACCAATTAACATCGCAGCCACCCTCCATACAACTCCAACTATAAAGAATAAGGGCAGACAAGTAATGCAAATGAAATATTCCATTTTGACACCATTCATATAAGAGCTGAATATATTTATTATTATATTTAATTATTTTTATACACTTACAACATAATAACGTGTCCAAATTCGACATAGTTTCGTTTATGAAATTTGTATAAAATTTGGTTATCTCGAATATCATAAAATGAAAATCTGTAAAAATTAAATAAATTTCAATCATAGATGAGTGAAAATCAATTTTCCGTCTTCTTTACCCAATGTAAAGTCTACCAAAATATTTTAAAAACACCATTGTATAAGAAGTCAAAATAATTTTAAATCAATTTAAAGTCAACAATTGTATGTTTCTTACCAGATTTGTCGACAGTATTTTTATTAAACATTCTATCTGTAATTGTATGCAACATATTGTCTTAATTAAATAGAATTATTACGTCGACTTTACGTCTCTTAAATATAATAGATATTAAAAATATTACTGTTATCTATAAATTTACATTTTTTAAACTATTTTTACTTCAAAAGACAAGTTCGGTAGATATATTCACAATATTTAATCAAAAGTACTTTATGAGACAGCCCCAATAGTACTAAACATGTGATTATCCACAACGAAAAGGTACCTAGTATTCAAATTTTAATCCTAATGGTCTAACGGTAAAATTATTGGATCTAAATATGTGATCTTAATTGATTTACATTTTCAATATCACGAACAACATATTGTACGAAGTCAATTCATCATATTTATTTTAGGCCTATGTCGTGATGAGATATTTATTCTCTGAATTGATGTGTTTAAACTTTTCAGGCCTTCTGACAAAAATATTGTCCACTGTCTGTAGAAACCCGTTCTTCTATAGAAATATTAGATATTAAATTTTATCGAATCGTTCGCGATATCGATGAGTCACAATAATTATTATATCGTTATTTTAAATAAATCATTTATGCCGAACACTATGTAATGAAAATTTACATTATTTCACAAAGAGAAAAACATTATTTATTATCTTACCCTGAATCTTCACGATACCTGAATAGTTATAAAAAAATTGAATTAGATTTAATTTCCACACACGTGTTATCCCAACAATAATTAATTATACCTACCATGTTTCATTACAATAGGGATAGTCTTATACATATCTACTCTCCATTGTACAATATCTTTTACCTCATCATTTTTTAAGGAGTCTTCTAATAAATTCAAAAAAATTTCATCATACTTAACTAGAAAAAAAAACATTAAAAATATTAAAAAGTGCACGTTTTCGACAATAATTATTACAATTTCATAAAATTGATTTTTTTTAACAAAATCTCATATGCTTACAACTAAGGTACATTTCTCTACAATCGTGGAAATATGAAGTGTTGGTGGTATATTCTAAATAAAAATTTTCACTTGAACGTTCCGTGAAGTATTCTTAAAAAAAAAAAAATCATACATTATTAATCAAATGTATTCCTCGGCCATCAACAAGCATACTATTATGTCGTAAATGTTAAACAAAGCAAATAACATAAGTGTGTAAATGTATATACAAAGATGTGTAAACCTAAAACCTAAAGACGACAAAACGTTGTTAAAATTATAATTGTATCTCAAACGAACAGAGATATAGTGAAACATGGTAACAAACATGTCCCTATTTTAACATAAACTGTAATCATCAATCATTAGTTTTCGTGTCGAATTTAAATACAAATAAATAATAGGAATAGAGCCTTTCAATGATACATTGACTTTAAATTTAAGTGATTTAAACTAACCAGTATCAATCGTCCGTTACTTGAATCGAATCCGAATCTTATATCTCTTATAAGGCGAGATCGCCATTTTTAAGATTACATATTTTTTATGAATAGTTTATTATTTTCCAGTAATAACGAAATAATCAAAATTTAATATACTTTCAAACCCGGTTTTTTAAAAAGTTTTAAAAAATATTCGGTAAATTACTCCCAAAAGTATATAGATTTTTTCGAAATTTAAAAAATCAATTCACCGACATTAATCACTCATCATCTGTATCTCATCCGTGTCTTGTATCTCACCCTTTTTTTTTCAATAGCTATCGTAATGTATTTATGTTTTTATAACCCGCAGTAATAGCCGATCGTACAAGAAAAAAAAAAGAAACAATAAAGTGTATATAAATAATATGCGTCTTGATAATTACCTCTCTCCAAGAAAAACGCGTTTTGTTGGTATCCTGCATCGATCAATTCTTGTACTGCCTTCAATAAACTTTCGCTCCTGGCTGTATTAGGACTTGTCCATGCTATAAAAAATATAAAGAATGCATAACACGTACAAGTAGATAGGACTAACATTTTCACGTATTTACAATACTATAAAACCAGAATACCTTATAGTGTTTTAGTGGCTCAATTAATACAAATCGTTTTAGTATAATTAAAATATATTAAATACGAAATAATAATTTAATACTTTAATTTAAATTATAATTTTTTAAACTATGTTGAATAGGCACACAAAAAAGTAGTATACATTACCCATGAAGTGCTTCACAATCTCTTTTAATTTAACTTTATAACTTGAAAAAATATCCACTGTAAAAATAAAATAAACGAAGAGGTATTATATACATAATTCTTAATTCATAATTATATAAATATATTATAAATAAATACATTATATATATATATATATATATGTTCTATTTATTCCTAATTTATCGCAGAAACAGACTATTTATAAATCTATACACTTGTAATATAACTAAAAAAAACAATCGTGATTTTGTATTCAAAATGTATTCTTACAGCTCAATAGATGTAGGTTTGTAAGTAAATAGGTTCTGTAATATTTATAAGCTGAAATTTATAATAAAACAATATTAATAAAGACATTGGAGAAATATATTTTATAAGTAGGTACAAAAATTGTTTTGTGACAAATAATTTTAGTTAATTGAATAAGAGGGTATGTTTTTAGGAAATTGTAGATTTCTATTTTTATTTTAGATTTCGGGTAATGTCTAGTGTATAGTATAATATCTAGTATCTAGTCTAGTGTCTAGAAATTTCACATTTCTCGTGTTTCGAATAAACGTATCAAGGCAATATTACCTGTCACAGAGCCGCCACTTTGATCGGCAATAGGAAATGTCTCCCTATCGGGTGGTTTAACCCCAGTGTACAACACGACATGACGCAAAAGAGCGAAAAGACAACTAGTGTTCTTAACGTCTGTAAAAAATAAGTACAATAATAATTACATAAGATATATGATGTATTGCGTTATTTACTCGGAGATATTCTCATGTGTAACGAATAAAAATAGTTATACTGAACTGAATTCGTGAGATCTGAATACCGTCGACGGTGCGCCTTCGCCTGGTTTAAATAATAAAATATTTATTGTTTTCGTCGAACATAAAAAAACATCGAATATCGATAGTACGGTAGTAATTAAGGGCGACAAATAATTTGGTTTCGCCCACGCGACCGCCGCGAGACGTGCGATTATTCGTCGATAATTACTATTACCATCGCCGCGAAATGAAATTTTGAAACCGTGAAACGAGATTCGATGGCGGTCGGCATAAAATTTCTCGAACACGGACCCGTTCGGACAAACCCCATACGTACGCGCGAACCGACAAAGACTGAAACAAAGGGAAGAAAATCCCAGCCTCCCCGCGTCGGCCGAGACGGACAGCCAATGGCAAGTTACGAATTCATGGAAATTCATGGAAAGTCATTTTATTTTTGTAACGGTCGTTTTCCGAAAACCATTACCGTGGTATCCGGAGTTCCGTCCGTGGCGCGCGACCGCGGCCACGCGGCCACACGGCCACGGCGCGGCGGAACATTCACACGCAAATTCAAAGTGCCGCGCGGTACAGTGCTGCAGGCGTGCAGTGCTGTGATTTCGCAGATTAACTTCAAAACCAACACTGGCTTGATAATAAAACGTTTAGTTTCTTATGCTTCGTTTACACGTGACGAGCGCTCGGCCGAGCACCAATATGGACCGAGTCGGCGCGCGTTCTATTCACTCGCTCGCTCGTTTTACTCGTCCGATTACCCGTCACGTGTAAACGTACCTTTATAATATTATATTGTGTGTGAACAGCGATTGCCGAATACGTCTTATTATGACACAAACTACTCAAAAAAATAATGTTTACGAATGAACACTATTGTATATTATGTATACGAGATTATTGTAAAAAACATCAATTTTATAGAGACCTTCCTTCAAAACGACACTAGGGCCCAATAATTTAGCCTAGTCGCGCCACCGAGATAATTATATACATTATGATCTGCACAAAAATAAAAATTTAATTTATAGACTAAATGAATTTTGTTGATTTCTTACCGGAAAAATTTGTCGCTTCAAACTTTAAAAACTGGTCACGCGTCAAACACTGGATTTTTCCTAGAAAAAAAAAAGAAGAAAAAACGTTAGCAATTCGAAATATATTTACACGTTGTATTTGTTCTAAACCGATCCTTGAATTAAAATTATATTCATAAATGTTTTTTCGTGTTAAAACCAAAAAGTTTTATAAAAATGACGTTATTATGTTTTTATTATATGGCATTATTAATTATTAAAATAATTGATAGGCATCGTCGCATGTTATTTTTGGACCAATTTAAACTATTTGTAAGAGCTGGAAAAATAATTTCTCCTTTAATTACCTAAATGATTTCCTACTATTGACACTAATGTGAATAATAAAAACTTTTTAACGATCATTTTCGAAAATATATATTGTTTATAAAACAAGAATTCCACTTCGATAAGTTTGAATATTTTTATACTACGATCACAAATGACGCTTTGCAACTAGCAAAGGGATATGAAATATCAAAGACGCTTTCTTCGTCGGGAATCAGCTCAAACAAATAACGTCAAACTGTGGTAAACATATTTTTAATTTATGGCCGTAATGCGATTGCTTGTTCTCTCGCCCAAGAAATAGAACATAATAAATAAACAATCGGATTATTCAAACGCGTATACAAATAATTACACCTATCGACTGTCAAATTATTTTCCATGTAGTCTATACGAGAGTTCAATATTATTGATGTTAAGTAATCCGACTAATAAATTAAAAATCGAGTCGAGAGCACCCGCGATAATATGTCGATATAAATCATCGATATTAATTGTTTTGTTCCACCGCGACGCCAAACTATCGGTTTGTATGTATATTTTATTAGTCAGATCGTTTCAGATCCTAAACATAACGATGAACGTTTCTATTGATTTAACGACTTCGAGTTCGTTAATCGTACGGCGAAACTCCGAACTGTACGAACTGGTTGAAGAAAGAAAATTGTTCTTCGTGCACCTACGAAACTGAGAAAAAAAAATCACGAATTACACCACTGTGGAACAAAAACACAAATATATAATAAGAAAATAGCACTAAACAAATACCAAGTGTTATAATATTATATTAGAAAACAAATTGCAAAAAAACTCGTGAGGAGCGACATCCGTTCGCTACGAGAGGTATAACGCGACACCCTTGGTATAAAAAGATTGTTATAATAATAATGATAACAACGGATTATTAATAGTCTTCGGGATTTCGGGAAGATTGCTAAAAAAATTGCAAAATGTTTGGTATACTTATTACTTGACCAATTTCGATTCGAAACCAGTGTACATATTTCACGAATTCGATTTCAAACCTGTGAACAGTTATATTTGTACGATAATAATGTTGTAATACTGATCGAAATGTTTATAGTTTATTATTTACCAGTTGACTTTCTGTAATGGTATCTAAACAAACGTCAGACGAGCCGCGGACAAATTGAATAGGCTTTCTTAAATATGATTTTCTGAGCTGAAAATGAGATGTTTGTTGATTTAATTTCATTAATAATTTACTACTCAAACTTTTGAACGAAAACCATATTGATCACAATTATTATGGGTAAAATGTAATAAATAATTTTGGGCGTTATCAATTATTTTTGTTTCGTGCATTCTACTTCAGGTATAAGGTCTACGGTTTCGTGTTGAAAACAAATAGTGTTACCAACGTTGGGAAATCGAGGAGACTTTGGGCCTTGTGGCGGCGGGATCAACAGCGAAATTCTGCTGAAACGGCGTGAAATGTAAAAACGAATGAGAAATCGGTAAAATCGACGTATTTAACAAGAAATTTAAAAAGAAAAATGTCCGGGTAGGTAACCAAAAAGTTAAACAAATGCCGACGAGTATTTGAATCGAGTCGTTTCGGTCTAGTGTCTTGGGCCCAGATTAGTCTGCGGTCCAAAGTCGACCCGAGTAGATATTCAACTGTCTGGGTGAGAGATTGAAATTCAAACAGGACTCGAACGTTGAATTGAGAATACGACGAAATTCGTTAGGAGAAGCCGGAAAACCGCAAGGCTCGCGCGAAAAATAGTACCTCCCCCACCCCCTTCCTCCAGACGATTTTGATAGTGCAGGGGATATCTATCCTGTGTGCAAAATAAACGAGTACCCGTTCGAAACAAAAAAAAACCCGTGTGAAAACAGCCGCCGCGAATAAATCTAACGATTCCCGGCGCAGGAGACTATGGGGATTTAAACGCGACCAAAACGATCGTCGTTACTGCTGCAGCGGCTGACGTCAGATTTAATCGATTTTATTTGGTACGCGCGTTGTTCCCTTAGTATTTGACGGGTAAACGAAAAAAAATACTGAACCTACTAACTGTTCAAACGACTCTCCGCGCCCGGATAGCTGTTTAGTGCGACAACAACAGAGCGTCAACATTGACTCATTGAGTTCACATTGAAATATGGGTCATGCGCGTGTATAGAGATTTATTTGCAACCGATGTGTGCGAGGGGGAACGTCGAGGGGAATATTTTCGTATTGCAGAGGCCTCGAAATAAATAAACAGAACGATTTATTGTTCGTTTTTCAAATACAGGCGTGCAATCTAGGGAGGGTTTGGTAAGAGAAATGATAATCACGTATTACAAGTTACACAATTGCCTCCCCCAAAAAATGTTCATGGCTCCGTCGACGAACTAAACCGTGTACTTGTAAACTGCGCTGCACACGTATGAAAGTTCTACGTACTCCGGTACTATTACGATTGACACTGAAAAGAACAAAACACAATGCCACAAAATTATATATTATATCAACCATCTCAACTCTGAAACATCATTTTCTATGATATAAATACGGATAACACAAATGTTCGAAATTCAACAAGCCTGAAAGAACACAAAACTATTAAATACTATCCTGTGATAACGAGTTTACTATAATATTATTAAATTTATTAGCAAAACCAAAATTGTAGAAAATACCTCAATTATTATCTAAATATTTACTGACCGGTTTAAAAAATTACTCATAGAACGTGACTGCAGTAGCTTCTCGGTTTACAATAGTCTATAGGTTTCTAATTTTTAAAAGAAATAAAAAGCGTTTATGATTTTTGACTACTTTGATAGATTATCGTAATTAGGGTGTTACATCATATGTTCAGCGTTGTGTATTCAAATTTCAAATTTAATCTCGTCTTTCAGTAGATCTGAACCTTTGCCATAAAATATCTAATGCCTTTACATGCACAGTTTGTGGGCCGGTATGATATTGTAGTCCTTTAACTCTACCCATGCGATGAGACGATGATTGCCGTTTCGATAAACAAACTATAAAAAAAAAAAAAAATAAATAATATCCACGGTTTATCAGTACAGACAAATATACCAACCTGTTGTTTAATATTTATCATACAATTTTAAAATAATAAACATCTTAATATTGATTCTAAAAATAATATTTTAAAAGTATATACAAAGAATGTCAAGTTAATCTCTATAACTGCAATAATTGTTTTTTTTCTTTTTTTTATAAAAAACATGTTAATAATAATGAAATTATGACAAAAAAAATATAAATTTTAGACATTATATTGAATAAAAGATAAACTTAATTGACATTCAATAATAACATTAATAAGTTTATTTACAAGTTTAAGTGTATCAAGTTAACACTAAAATTTAAGACTAAATGCTGGTACCGCAGGAGCTCTAGGCAAATTATTGCCAATATGAAATCCTTCGTCTTCCTTAAGTTGCTTGTAATCTCTACCACCAGACGGCGGTTTTGGACTAGCAGCTGCTTTTCTCGTACCACCTTCGCTCTTGGCTGGCCACGTAGGAAACATTGCTGGGTCTATAGCCAAAGGCAGCTCAGAGAAGTATTTGTGTTTAAGAGCGTCTTCAGCTGTGACACGTGTACTAGGGTTGTATGTAAGCATTCTGCAAAAGATAGAAATTTTTAAAAGAAAATAATTAAAAATAACAAAAAAAAATAGACTCACTTCCTAAGTAAATCATAGCCGATATCCGTCAGAATGCCTTCTTTTGTAAACCTTCCTTTGAAATTGGCTGGAGGACAATCAGGCATTGATGCTTTTGTCACCAATGCCAAAGATGAATATCCGGGCCACACTTTTTCATTCGGTGTACCAAATGTAGTGAATATTTTTTTCAACTGGTCATACTCAGATTTTCCAGTGAACAGCGGTTCCATTAGAAGAAATTCGGCAAATATGCATCCTACAGACCACATATCGATTGGTGTAGAGTATTCCTGTAAAATAAATTCCACAGACAAATTTAATATTGTACAAACAAATTATATATTTAACAAATTTAATATTGTATGCATGACAAAACACATTAACTTAAACATAACCATAATGTACAAAAAGCAGACCTTATTAATTATTATTTTTACAAACCTTAGCGCCTAATAGAAGTTCAGGTGAACGATACCACAATGTTACAACGACTGGTGTATAAGCTTTCAATGGAGAACCGTATTCTCGAGCTAAACCAAAATCGCCAACCTTCAAAACACCTTTATGGCTCAATAGTAAATTGGATGTCTTTAAATCTCTATGCAAAATCCAATTATCATGTAAATGATTTACAGCCATAAGAAGTTGTTGCATCAAACATTTTACTTCCGCTACAAAAACAAATAAAATATCAACATTGAAAATATACATTACTCTGATCAATTTCGAAGTAACGAAAAAATAATCTCTTACCAGCTGTAAATGATTGTTTTTTTTGCCTCATCGTTTCCATCAATGATTTCATATCGTGTTCAACATAGTCCATAACAATGAAAATTTTATCCATGTTACTGCCAACAACGATTTCCCTTACAGTCACAATATTAGGATGTTGTGATTTTAAAAGAGTACTTATTTCTCTCAACGAAGTAATTGGGAACCCTTCTTTTTCTTTTTCCATCTTCAATCGTTTTAAAGCTACTATTTCATCTGTTTGCTTTTCTTTGGCCCGGTAAACCACACCATATGTTCCTTCTTCAATTCTAAAAATTATAAACAAATTTATTATTTCAAATATTATTATATATCATTCTTTTGTACTGACCTATTTAAGCATTGAAATTCTTCTACACTTCGACATCCTTGTAGAGCTGGGAGATATTCTTTGGGTAACATCGGAGGAGATGAATTCTTTTCTAGTGTAATATCCATTTGAATTTCAGTATCTACTTCAGGTGATTTTGATTCTTCCTTAACAGAATTACTGCTACTAGATTTATCAGATTTTTCTAAAAAAAATGAATATAAACATATAATATATATATATAGAATAGATATATAAAATTAGCTATAACAAATCAAAAAATAAAATCAAACTTACTAAATTATACAACACAAAATATTTTTGAAGCACAGTCAAGAAACGATAACTTGAACTTTCAAATTGACATTTTAAATCCAAACAAATATATTTACATATATAATTTATCTAGATAGCTCAAAATTATTGAGATGGCTCGATTATTATTTACTTACTCTTAGAATCGAGTTATCATGACTTGACTGCTATCATATAATATACATAATAAATTAGTTACATTTAAACACACATACCACTAGATTGTGAACTTTTTGATGATGTTGTAGAACCAGAACTATCAGAGTCATCGCCAGAATCTTGTCCCGACTCTTCTGATGCTTCTCCTTCTGATTTAGTTTGTTCAATAGGCGGAGTTAATGAGTTTTCTTCAGTCTTCATTTTGTTATCTTCATCTTCATGTTGTTCATTCTCATGCTCAGAATCAGACGAAGATGAATCATTTGATAACACTACCAAATCAGGTACCATATCTGGCCCTAAAATAAAACGATTCTTTAAATAATAATTTTATTAAAAAAAAATAAATACATATTGAAATGATTTCTATACATTTTTTATAACCAGAAATGAGATAGTAATGCTCTTAACAGCCTAAACAAGGAGTTTAGTAGGACTTTTGTAGCACAAGGATTTCTGATGAGCTTTACATCTATACTTTTAATAAACAAAAATTTAAATAGTTTGAATTCGATGAGGCCAACTTTATATTAGCACAACAACAAATTTAATATAATACCTTAAATAATAAAAAATATATATATTATATTGTAATATGATTCAAAATGTATGTTTACCTTGTTCCATTGTTATTTCTTAAATATTTAAAAAAAGAATAAATTAATTTTTATTGCTATATTAAAATGTATTAATATATTAAATATTTAAATATCTTAACAGTTTCCCACGAGGATTTACCAATTTAAAATAATGAGAGAGATATGATAAATAATAACTCTATTATCCAACCTCATTAAATTAATTAAATCCTCGAGGAAAACGTATGAGTATATAATATATGTACATAGAGTGGCACACCGTAATATCCTAATAAAAATATCTCAACAGAATTTTTTTTAAATTTATTTGTCTACGCTAAAACAAAAAAATTTAAAAAAATTAATATCTATGGAGATATTTCTATCGGAATGTTATAGTGAGCTGTGATTATATATTACACACACATAATATTTTAGTTTAACACAACAAAATAATTAGACGGTAAATAACTATAAAGAAACTTACTAGGTCGATCCAACATTTTATAGTATTGTTCAATATATTGATCTCTCTCTCTATGAGATCTACGACTGTCTCTTTCTTCTTCTTCGCGTTTTTTTAATTTTGCTTGACTGCTATCTCTAGAATCAGTGTCGGCTGTTTCTTTCTTTGGGTGATGTTTGTAATCTGAAGAACGGTACCGTTCTTCTTTTTCCATTTTTTTTTTTTGTAGTAAATTCCTCAAATCATTTTCCTTTAAATAAAAATTATATATTAATTTATAAAATATAAACTATATTATCTTAATATTAAAACATTTTCAATAATCAGTTATTGTCAATACATTAAAAACCATTTTACATAATAAATCCAATATCTTATTAACGTTTTGAACGGACAATAAATTGTATTTACTTTTTAAATTTTTTACATTAATATTAAATTATTATTAATTAATTTTAATTCATAGGACTTTTTATCCTAAAGAAATAAATGAATAAAAATATGATTGATTTTCTAAATTTAAAATAGATTTTTAAACAATTTGAAAGTAATAGTTATTAAAAAAATTAAACAGCCATTGTAGGACATATTATATTGTTTCATTAATAGTTAATAATTATTCTATGGTTTGAATAAATTTCGTCTTAGACTTCATTTTATAAAATGTTCTAACCTATAGATTTGTTAATTATAAATTACTTATATTACCTATATTATATATTTATATACATACCTTGAGTAGTTCATCTTTATGTGGTTTATCATGTTTAGAATGCTTCTCATGGCTATATCCACCTCTTTTTTTATAACGATCCCAGTCACCATTTTCAGTTCGATCTACACTCCTCGAATCAACTTTATAATAATCATCTTCTTTTTTTGGTCTTTTGCCCCTTAAGGCAAATTCATCATCTCTGTGAAAAATAATTTTATCTTTTTATTTCAATATATTTACTTAAAATAAAAATAAATAAATAAATAAACTTAAATACACATGTAAACAACATAAATGTTCATTACTGCATTAATTTTAACAATATTTTAGAAATAATGAAAAACAATAAATAAACACTATAGATAATGATTGTATAAAACATTTAGGTAAATCAATTTGAAACTAATTGTGCAAAAATAAAATAAAGTAAATACATCTTCTTCAATGAAGATCATATTTAATCATATTTGGCATTATAAATTCTTTATCAATTATGAAAGGGCTATTAATGTCAATACTTAAATATAAAATATAAATATTACCGAGAGTGTCTATGCTTTCGCTTTTCAAGATGTCTGGAATGATGTTTCTTTGTTGGATCCTATAAATTAAAATAAACAGTATACATATTAGAAAAATTGTGTTTTATTTTAATTGAGTATATTAAAATACAAACAATAGGTGTAGTAAGATTATTGTTACTTTTGAATGTTTGTGATGACTTGCTACTTTATGCCTAGACTTGTGCACTCTCGCTTGAGGTGGTTTTATCGTTAATGTATGATCTAATGTAACGTCTTCTTCATCTGTTACTCCATTACTAAAATATTACAAACTTTTTCATTAATAATCCAAAATAAACGGAACATGTTTTAAATCGAAATTAAATTATTTATTTTTACATTTTTTTAGCATGCAGTTTATCCTCTCGAGTTTTATCTCCATCAATAATCCTACATGGTTAAAATATTTAGAAAAAAAATTAGCAATCATTATGTTACGAACAATATTATACTAATATAACATATTTACTATAATTTAAATGCAAATTAATTTTCACAAATTTTAACTCAAGAATACTTCAGATTACAAAACTTTATTCTTTAAATTCCTATCGATTACCATTTTTATAAATATTCTTGGATTTATAATTTTAAATTATATATAATATGTTTTGATTCTCTCACAAAGTAACAGCTTTGATACAAATCAACATGATATAAGAGATTGAACATGTTCGAAACAAATAAAATGTAGGTAATAAATTAACTTTCAAAGCAAAGAATCCATAGCATCCCGAAATTAACAAAAACATTCAATAAAATGAAAAAAACTCAAGTCGGTCAGATGCATGACGGACGCGCGTAAATAAGATTTACGTTTTTTAATAAGGACCGAATATTTTCAGGGATATTTGACGCGATGCATGAAGACTCATGAAAATTAATCGACAGATTGGTTCTCAAACGACATTACATATTGTATTATTGTATATAAAAAATCGAAACTTTACCTGCTGGATTGCGAATTCGTTTCCATCCCGTTCGACACGATCTAAAATATTGTTTGTATGAAAAAAAACAGAAAAAAAAAAAAAAAAACGTTAACTGCGCTATGGAAGTTATTGTTATTTTTTTTTTATCAATATTCTACAATACCTTCAAGACAGCCGGGCAATCTAATAAAAATCGTGTTCGGAAGACTTCGAGTATAATATTATAATATTAGTTAAAGTGGTCAACGATTTGTACATACTACCACCGTTGGGCATTGATTATAAACACAAGTATATAATATAATCAATGATACTACATGATGATTTATCAATGTCGCACACCGAGTTTTGTTTTCATTTCAAAATATGATAACATAGCATATTATTCACCACGAGTATTTTTAATCGAATCAGTGTAGCCGGCGATGGTCTCGAACATTTACCAAAAAACTATCGCAAACTTAGCGGTTTCACATGATGTAACAATCTAATTTGTTAAATAAAAAACAACGTTAAAAAACACTAATCGAAATCATCACGACTCACTTGCTCAACTTGTTTGTCGTTCGACGGGGAGCGTTTTAATTACGGTCGAAGTGATACCGAATTCTACGTTTCGCATCGACCGTTTTTTTTTTTTTTTCTCTCTAAACGTTCCGTGTACGGTATTTATTTGCGAAATTCACGGGTCTCGCGATCCATGATAACGTTGATAATACGGTACAAATTTCTTATCAACTTCTAAACTTTCCAGATCGCTTTTTTTTCTCACTCTGTAACTTTTACCACAGTCGTTTTGCTCGTTATTCGCTGCATCGTTCAGTACATTTTTTCCCATAATCGTACGTGCTATCCGCGAACAGCACTACTTTTCAAAAGCATTAGTATTTTGTTATCTCATTAATTAACGAGTAAGTAGAATTTGTTATTAATAATATCTGTTCAAAAAAAAAAAAAACTATTTTTAAAAGCATACATTGCAATTAATTGGTAATTGACTAAGGTATTTAATAATACAATATTTGTTGGTACAAGTTGTGGTTTGGACGTGGCGGACAAACTGCATTTAATGTGTGTTCCGTTGTATCTCCTAGTGTCCAGATCACGGTTACTTGAATCGATTTTGTTGTTTTCTTTTCATTTTTTTTTTTCTGTATGAACTAAATTTAAAATGTACAAGTAGTAATTAGTATAAACACAATTAAATTATTTGAAGGAGTTTGGATTTCGAAATGCTTTCAGTGCTACATTATTTTTAAATCATTTAAGGTAAACAGTTTACTGACTATTGTATATCTCCGTAAGGATATTATATATCTTAACATCAATAGTTTTTTTAGAAATTAATTTTCAAAATTTGTTCATTGTTACCATTCCATACATTTGGGAGTACTACGTTGATAGGAAATAATTAATTATAATGAGTGAAGTTCAAAAGTTAAATATTTGTTAGTTAATATAATTCAAACAGAATTTAATATACCTACTTACAAAATGAATGAAAATATTGAATCTAGTAGTTAAAATTTGTCAAATTACTGTGAGAAAATAATTATTTTTAAAATGGTGTCCTAGTTAACTAAGTTACTTATAGTTATGATAGTTAATAATACTTAATTACATTTTAATTGTTTTAAATTATAATATTTCAAAATTAAAACCACACATTTAATTAAAGTTACTTATAAGTAATTGAGTAGTAAACAATTTTAAAAATAAGTATTACTTGTATAAAGCTTTCTTATTTTCAAAGCATAAATTATTTTTATTCATTTTTGTTAATTCCTGTACCAAGTCTTTGCCAATTATTTATGTATTTAACTATGTGCAATTCAATTTTTATTTTTTTTGCAAACAAAAACAAAACATTGTGAAACATTTTTCAGGATTACACTAATCAAATGAGTGTTAAATATTTGATATGCCATCGGAATTTGCTACGGAACAGAAAGTAGAATTGTCTACAATTAAGTTTTCTCAAGTCAACCAACGGCTCTTGTCTACTACTAAGTCGATGGAAGACATTCTATTTCATCTGCGACACAATATCGTCAATCGAAAAAGTTCCTCAGCAATATTACGTCACCTAACTTTATCAAAAAGAATAACTAGTCATATCGCTAATTTATTTTTCCAAACAGATGGAAACGGGAAATGGTATCGAAAACATACCATTGCCAAGCGAGAGACCTTTAATAATCAGACCACCAAAAGATATAGAGAACACTACACTAGTTGAAAATCACGATTCCTTTTTGTCCGACTGTCTTCCAAGAAATATTATTTTATCCGACATCATTCATACATTTAGACAACGAGCGAAAAGTCCTATTTCAAAAAGACCTACTGTTATAAATTCTACAAAACCAATCAATGATGTAAACCTCACTAGAAATGGACTTCGCAACATCGACCTTTATGAAATCATTTCACAAATTGGTGAAGGATCATATGGTCAAGTTTACAAAGCAAAAGAAAAAAGAACTAATACTTTTGTGGCATTAAAAAAAGTGAGATTAGAACACGAATCTGAAGGGTTTCCAATTACTGCAATCAGAGAAATAAAAATTTTGAGACAACTCAATCATAAGAATGTAGTTAGTTTAAAAGAAGTTGTTACTGATAAAGAAGACACATTAGAGTTTAAAAAAGGTGGTGGCTCTTTTTATCTAGTATTTGAGTACATGGATCATGATTTAACTGGTTTAATAGAATCCGGTATGGTAGATTTTACAGTAAAAGACAATGCTATTATAATGCGTCAACTACTTGAGGGTTTAAACTATTGTCATAAGCAAAACTTCATACACAGAGATATAAAATGCAGTAATATTCTTCTCAATAATAAAGGCGAACTGAAACTAGCTGATTTAGGACTTGCAAGGCTATTTGATAATGAGCAAATTCGCTTGTATACAAACAAAGTGGTTACCTTACGATATCGACCGCCCGAGCTGCTACTTGGAGAAGAAAAATATGGCCCATCTGTTGACATTTGGTCTTGTGGATGCATTTTAGGTAAGTTAAGCATACAATACACCTATCAACAATGTATTAATTAAAACTTAAAATTTAATTTTACAGGAGAACTGTTTATCAAAAAAAACATGTTTTACGGTAAAGATGAATTTGATCAACTAGAATTAATATCGCAACTTTGTGGTAGTCCTTGTCCGGCAAACTGGCCAGAAGTAATCAAACTACCTTACTGGAAATTCATAAATCAGAAAAAACTGCACAATCGAAAACTTGCTGATGAGTATGAATTTATCGGTAGCGATGCTTTGAATCTATTGGACAAAATGTTGACTCTTGATCCCAGTAAGCGTATTACTGCAGAGGATGCATTAAAATGTTCATGGTTAATGAACATAAATACCACAATGTGTATTTCATTACCTACATGGCAAGATTGTCATGAACTATGGAGTAGAAAACGAAAAGGTCGATCAACTACTTCCAGGAATAACTCTTCTCTCCGTTCCATGAAGAAGGATCGCAATCAATCAGAGAACAAAACTCGAACTTAAATTGTTAACACATATTGTAATTTGACGAATTTTAATTATTTTCATTCAAGGGTAAAATTCCTTAAAATAAAATATCTAAAAACAATATTAGGAAATTTGTTGGATATTATTTTATGTAAATTGAAACCCTGCCAAATGTTACATTTTCATAGGGTACATTAGTTTTATTATATAATATTTTATAACGGAGTCAATTTTTTTTTTTTTTTTTTTATCAATATTATGACTTGATTATTCATTTTGAGTTGTTTTATTTTCAGATAGGGATTGTTGTACCAAAACCAAATATATATTTATACGTACATTAAGTAGCAAGTAAATCATCTATAAACAATGATATCTAACCTACTAAGTATTACCACAATTGTTTTGAGCGTAATCATGAAGGCTCCACAAATTATTCGGATTTACAATCAAAAGCAAACAAGCGGTATCAGTTTAACTTCTTTGCTTCTGGATGTGATCAAGTAAAATTATATCACCATATAGTAATATATGACTTATGTACATTAAGTGAAATAAATATTCATATAAATATTAGAAATCTGAGACATTATTAAATTTTAAAGTTAAAAACAAATATGCATTTTCTTGTGGTATACTAGAGTAAAATTGGATTTTAGTGAAAACATCCCAAATTGTTTATAAAACAAGAGATTAACACTGAATAAAATGTATTAAAATAATGGTAAATTGTATGTAAATAATATGTGGTTTGCAAATGTTTTGATGATATGTTAGGAATCTACGGAAAACAGTTATATCATATATAACTGCAGACCTAGCAGTACGTGTATTTGTAACTTCATACTGGTTTTTGATTATTTTCCAAAAATTAACTAAATCAGACACTTATTTGAATTGACACATGTGAACTGAAGTAATATGAAATTATATTATATTTTACAAGTTTTGGACACATTTACATATTTCTGTACTCTATTGTTATAATCTATAAGTTATTAATTCATGTAAATCATGTAAATATCGTTGATATTTTATTCATAGTTTTAATACTTGGCGAATATCTTTTTTATAAATTTTAAAATAAATGTTGCATATTTTTCATTTTTACGGGAAAAAGTGCATGCACGTTTCAATATTTTTTTTTTATATTTTTAATCCCCGACTCTATTTAATATCTAATTACATTATGTCTCTATTGTGCATTTTTCAGTTTAAGTACGACAACATGTTACAATTTTACTAATCATTATTCACTGATGTCGTACATGGAGTATCCAATAATACTCTTTCAGCAGTACATTCTCATTGGTATTGTTCTATTTTACAATAAAAATCTTAACACCAAGGTTTTAATGTTAAGTACATTGTATATTGGAGTTTACACTGCATTTATTTGTGGACTCTTGCCTTCTACTATACTTACTATTTTAATAGTATGTTATATTATTTTCAGCTTTAAAATAATTATTGGACACTAATGGTTCAAAATTATTGAACTTTATGTATTTTTATTTTTTAGCCACTTGGTACTCCAATATCATTATCCAGTAAATTTTTACAATTGTATACTATAGTGAAATTTAAAAATGCTGATAGTATTAGCCTGACTACTTGGTCTATTTCAGCATATACTAACGGAGGTAAAATCACAATTAAATACATTTATTGCTGTAGTTTTAAAAGCAAATTCTAATAATGTTGAGTTCGATTTTAATAATTGGGTATTTCATGCTTTTATGGATATCATTATTATTATTATCAATGTCATGATTACCTTTCATGGGGCCTTAAACATATTTTTATTTCATTTATATTATTAATTTTTACATATTAACTACAATACTTATTTTTTCTCAAGTTGTAGTTAATAACTTTTTATTTATAATGAAGCCCATAACAATTTTTTAAATAAACCATATCATAATAGAAATGCTTTTATATGAAAAGAAAAAACCCTGTGCTGTATTTATTATTTTAAAATTACTTTTGAGTATAAAGTAACATTTGTAAACAATTGTTGTCATTAAATTTAAATTTAATTGTCTAGCCCCTGTTGATGAAAAATGTTCTATAATACTTCTATAGCATTTGATGAAAAAGGCCATATAATAAATTCAAATGATAAAATTCTTAGATTTTCAAGTCTTTGTCTTAAAATCTGCAAACTGATCATGTCAATTATATAGCCCTCCTTACACTTGTACGGTTAAATAACAAATGTATAAAAATGGTTATTATTATCAAGTTAAAATGGTCATCCATTCCATAATTTTTGTAAATTATACTTCTAAAATTAGTGAAAATGTTTTATACTTTTTGATAACAATTATTAAAGAATACTGATACTCCCTAAAATTCACAAGATTACCCATATAAATTTAACTTACTATAATTATTTTAATTATTTTTTTAAAGGAATTCAAATGAGTCCCAAAATGTTACTGTGTCCTTAACGATCGTTTAGTTAACCTCTAGTTATGGCCCGATTATTACTGTTTAATAATCATATTATAATACAATTGAACTAATCATGAATATTTTTCAACTAAAATATCTGTGATATCATAATTACTTTATCATTTTAATGTTATTGTATTAGAAAAATAATACATTAACAAATTTACTAAATTATTTAATTATAACTAATTAAACCTACATATTCGTAAATTATTCTTAGTAGAGATAATTTTACTATAAATATGTATTATATTTAAGAAAACTATAATATATAATTATTGCTCAACATTTTTTTAAAATAAAATGTCATTCTTTTTGAACCTAAAAATATATTTTATAAAGCCACATTAAAATTAAAGTTATATTGACTATCATATATTTGTGAAAATAATCAGCTATGGTAAATATTTTATAATACTTTATATTGTAAACTTAAAAATATCAACATACTTACTGGGTCAAATCTGATGAATTCTAAACCTTGAGTAAAATCGTCTAAAATGACCATCAAAAATATATATTTAAAAACAAATAAAATAAATAATTGTTAAATATTATGAAAAGAAAAAAATCATTAAGTTATCCCAATATTACCGATTATATTTTCTGCATTACCAATATTTTTCCCATCTTTTTAATAATTTTTCAATATTCCCAAAATTTTTAATTTAAGAACAAAGTTTTCACAGAAAATAATAATTTGGTAACTATTTTTAAATCAAAAGTAAACCATTTTCTCTTAAGTTTTCATCTCATCAAGTTCTAACATTTTATAATTCATATTATGTTAAAACATGAATAAACCGATGGAAACTGGATTCTTTAATAACCAAAGATAAGAAAAATTAATTTAAGAATAATATTTTATGTTACTTAAAAATTAATGAAATTTCTGAGAAAACAAAAATAATTTAATGTCTAATATAATTATTTTAATTTTGTAATTAATTAAATTTTTTAATATCCTCACAAATTATTTTATTACATTTAACATTTAATTAAAATGGTATTAAATAAACTATTAAGGTTTAAAAAAAAGGCAATTTAATGTGTGAAAATACGATAAGCTAAACTTAATTTAAAAAAAAAAAATTATTAAAATCAGGAATAGATATAAATTATACACAAAAAAAATTAAATGAAGTAAGACAATCTAAAGAATAAATAATTTTATAAAGTAAAAAATAACTTAATATATTTTGATATAAGTCTGAAATATTTACTTATTTTACTACACAAAACAGCTATTTGAAACTATCTTTAGCTCTAATTAAAATTTGAGGGTTTAAAATAAATCCTTACATTCAGGTCTCAAAATTCATAATTGTGACTCTGCACCCAAGACTATATAAAATGTAATTTATTTATTTTATTTTTATTTCATATCATGCATAAAGGAGGTAATATTTATTAGTTTATTACTATATCAAAACAATGTTTAGATAAATTGTAAATGTATAGGTGTTTTCAATTAATTACTCTTACCTTTGATTTTAATTTGATCAATCATTATGTTCTCTTTTCAGCAAGAATATATACAATTTTGATGGATTCAGCTGACAAAATGTTACTTACAAATTTCTGCCTCAATACTACATTAAGTACCAGTATACTGCTATCTAGTCTATACTATAAACAAACTTCAAACAAACTTACTTCATAAAAATATTATTAAATTTATGATTTGATTTTTATACTTTTTCTAATAATCTTTATAATTATAGTAACTAACATACATTTTATTTTAATAATAATTACATTTATAATTCACTAAATTACTTTATAATATGGTAAAATTACAGTAACTAATTTGGTACAGTAATTATAATAGTTTTTCTTTTTTTTTTACACACTTTATTTATACAGTTACCAAAATTAATAATTAACATGAAAACATAGTTTCCATATAAATATATATTTACACATATAGATGGATATTGTTTAGATCTTTAAATGTTTCAAATACTAATAAATTAATATATTCAAAAATAAAAAAAGATTACTATAGACAGTAACTATAATAATAATACCTAAGTGTTACTTTATACTTCTGTTATTGTCCTTTTAATCTATTACACTGAGTAAATATAAGATATATCATATAACATACTGTGCTAAGGATGCTTGTGGGTGTGATTATTAATATTATTACTTAAATAGCTTTATTATTGATGTTAACAAGTGAAAATTATGTTATTTTATTTAAAATTATTTTGATGTAATTCAATTTCAATTTTTTTTTTTCAGAAATAATTATGATAATAGCTATGTTATAGATTTTTAAAATGAAATTATTGTGAATATGTGCCATTAAACAAGTGATATCTATCTATACAAATGGTTTAAATGTACATTATATTTTATAATTGATACATATATTCATAGACCATGCCTCCTTCTTTTTGTAAATCAAGAAACAAATTAATATTATTGTAAAAACAAGAAGGCAATTATTTATATTTTGTTGTAATAGGTAGTTAAATTTTATTCAGAAAAGGGATTATAAAAAATGCAAATTAGAGTTAAAAACACGTTTAAATAATAGAGTTTAAAAAAATTATTGTCGAAGTAAACAAAGTATGTTCTCAAAGTGACTTCAGCTTTAGTAATTGCACTATTAAATGATAAAATAGGAATACCTATTACGAGTATACCTGTACTGGTTGTACCTATATCCGGGCAGAAGTATTGCGCAAACAGGTCGTCGATCAAACGGAACAAAAGGTAGTATGTTATAGGTAAAAGTACGTAGGTTTACTTGTTTCGTAAGAAATTTTTATTTCTATCACTGGATTTTCAACATCGAAACAGCGTTTGCAACAATACAATTGAGGTGTCTTATCACAACCTGGATCAAAAAAAATGTAATTTAAACATCTAATATTCTTGAAATGTTTGATTTGTGAGGCGTAAAAAAAAACTTCTGCGTTCACAAGCAACAGCAAACAAATTGACAAAATATTTTGGACGATGATACACCTGAATCCAACGATTTTAACTAGACTGAAACAACAAAAACTGATTAAAGAATTTTGTCAAAAACCAATACCCTTTTATAAGTTTAATCAGTTTTTGGAAAAATCGTATAGGAAATTTTATAACTCACCTCCCAAAATACTATCTTAACAGCATTTACTACTTATAGAAAACCTTGTCTCAAGTTGAAAATAGGACCATTTTTTCTCGTCAAAAATACCTATAATGGATAAACAAAATATTTAAAAAAAGAAAGCATCATAGTAAAACCAATACATATTCCTTACTTCTCTCAAAATCTTAAATAACGGACACTATACGCGCCTACTGAAAATGTTCCTAATCGATTCGATTCAATGACGACGGATAAAAATGTATTACAGTTTGTGTGAGTGATGATTATTATCAATTTGTCAGCAATTTCGGAACCTCCATTAATACAAGTCTATAGTTGCGCGTCGTCAATGTCGTAATCGGTCCTGTGTTTCGCGAGTATAATATACTCGGAGACGGGAAGTTTCATCGAATCGAATTCACTTGACGATGACACGGGGTTGCGCGGAATTCGTGATATTAATATTCATCGAAGGATACGATAGGTTTGATTGTACTCGTTCAACAAACGACTATGTGTTTTGCGAGCGTTACATTTCATCGAGCGGCCTTCGGAGCTTTTATGTCGTTCGTTTTCATACAAAATATATTCGTTACGTTTCATGAAATCAAATATGGGAAAATTTGTCATGGAAAAAAAAACCATATTGTTTTTTTTTCTTTTTTTTCTGAAGATGTTTTAAAACCGTTTGGACCGCGATTCATACTATATAACCATTTTAACCAATCGTTCGCCGACTTCTCGTTCAATCGTGAATTATAGTTCGTTCGTGAACTCATAACTCTACAGCAATAATAAAATACGATGCCAGATCGCCGAACGGATCCGTTGAATGAAAAATCCATCGAAAATGAAATGTTTTGTCATCGAGAAGTTTGGTCTCGTCATCCGTTTGACCGTCAGCCGAACAAGTAAAACGGTATTATTTACTTTACTTTATTAATAATTACTCGAGAAATCCATCGCGAATCCGAAACTCCGAATTATCAATCCTTGGCGAAACGAATACGTTTTGATTTTGTTTCGAAAATTAATTTCACTACATAATAATAATATTATGTATCGATTGATCGAACCACCGCCGCCGACGCTGCGTCTAAAAATATCCGATTGGATTTCATGGAACAATTGAAATGTCGTTTTTCCACAGTTACATTCGCGTGAAGGTCGTCCCACTATTCGACATATTATTCCTTTGGCTCGCGGCTGATAAGCCAGTGTTACGATTGATGATAAGACGAAAAAACGCACAAGCACGACAATGTAAACGTTCCATTTCGACGAGAAAAAAATTCCCCCGTCTTTTCCGATCTGAGCGCGGACCATATTTCATTTCCCTCGTCCGTCTAGTCCGGCGCGCTGTCCAGCGTTGTCGTCGAGCCGCAGCCGTGCTCTAATCGTCCCGACTCGGGTCCGTTACGGTCTTCTGGCGTCGTCCGTCGTTGTTTCGTTCATGAAACCAACGGTAAGCATTTTGTTTTTATGTCTCGCGTGTAATATCGCCAGTAACGAATCGAATGGTTATTGAAACCTCGTAATTAGATTGAAGGTGAATTTATTTACACTCGTTTAGATAATACCTATGTAATACAATAGTAGAATTATTAAAAACCCACGGCCAAGAGTATAATAAACATATTATATAAGTATACATATATATATATATATATATATATATAAACCTATATATAAATATTTATATATCTCTGTCTATATATATTTATATATATGCGACTTCTATATATATATATATTATATAAAAGCCACCATCAGGTCATATAAAAATTTTAAAAACAAATTAACTATTAAATCTGTCTGCATTCATCCGAATATGTCTTATATTATTGGGCCTTGACGTTTTTAACATTGAACGTCGTGGGGTAAAATATGCGTTTTATCCCTTTATTGTTACAGTTCAAGGGTATGATTATAGTTTCACAAAATATTTTATAGTTTCCCATCACTTTCATGCTATATCAATATCCTCAGATCCTTAGAGGCAATAACATCCAATGTAATTCAACGTAATATTATTAATGCTCGGTAGACATGATCAAGTCCGTTTTCATTGGATGTACTATCAATTATTGGGTAGGCTGTTGTCAGTTGCCATTAGGGCATATCAAATGGTTTTAAAGTTGTTATTGAAATTATTGATCAGTGATTACCTGATTTTAATAAATCGATAAGGCATTTGTTTATTGAAACTCAATTGAAATGTTTTGAAATACTTATTATTTTGAATCTGATTCGTAATTCGATCCCACAGTGTGCTGTAAATGATTTTAACAATCTTTATTAAAATTTAATAATTTTGTATTTCAATTGATTTAAATGTACACAACAACAAAATCTGTGAAATACATTAAAAAAATTAAAATTCTAATAAAAATAAATCTAAAATTAACACACAGAAGCACAATAAAATTATTCTTACTTTAATTTTAAAAAAATATTTTCAATTGTTTGTTTGTGGTAAGGGTTTTAGGTTTATAAACATCTAATAACTATATAAGTTTTAACAAATTACAAAACTGTTATCATGAATGAAATGTTATTATTAATAATAATAATAACAGCAACCCTGAATTATGAGTAGGTACTAGGTAGACTCTGGATTTGAGATAATTTTAGCTGTCTTAGATTTTATTATAGATTGTTTGTAGTAACATATCTATTGAAAATATGAATCTAGACAACAAGTTAAGAGAATAACACTTAAATAATTGAAATGTATTAGTTAATTATTTTTAGAACCATCTATTTTACTATAAAAATTAATAATTATAAATATCCTTCTTTCCATTATAAGATTTACCCTTTATGTTAGGACAAAAAAGATTTATTAATTCAAAAATTTTAACGAAATATTTTAACCAACATTATTTGTTGAGAATAAAAGTTTTAGCTTTTAAGATCATCTCCTTAGAATATTTGGATCAGAAGCCTCAAAATATCTTGAGGGTTGTATGTTTGGCCTTAATTATTTATACAGTTATACTTTTTAATTTAGGTATTATATACCTACAACTATTTATCAAATGTATAAAAAGCATACTATCTATTAAATTGTACTAACTAAATGATTTTATGAATTGAAATAGTTTTAACTGTGCTATTAAATTAAATAGTATACAAATTAAATTTAGATTTGTGTTATCCATCTTCATTAAATTTCTGTATCTATGACAAAAAATTTTTGTTGGTATAAAAATATCATCAATATTTGTTTTGTATTAATCTGGTTTTGTATTTTCTGGGCCATGTAAACATATTACATATTTAATAAAAAAAAAGGAACTCATTATTACAATGATGGGATTAATTTTTTGTTCAATATCATTATTAATATGCAAGTAAATATGAAAAAAATAAAGATAAAATACTAATAGTTATTGTATTTAGGAGTGATTCTGTATATTAAAAATTAAATAATATTTTGAAAGTTCTGTAATATTATATATTCTGTTTTAAAAATAATTTAATAGATTCATCGAAGTAGTCTAATTTTAATCCAGAACCTAAATTATAAAAAAATATAATAATCAACATTGTTACATTTAAGATAAACAGAGAGAGCATATTATACTGCTGTTTTTTAAAAAAAGATCAATTTAAGTTGGTGAGTTGAAAATTATTTATAACTCAACTATCAGTGAATGAATAGTAACTGCAATTAAAAATATCAAAGAGTAAAATATTATATAAATAAAACTGAAACGGAAGTAACAAATAGATTGTGCAGATTAAAATTATAAAATATTAGCATGTCATATCTGATTATTTGTTCATCTTATGTCTAATTATGAATAGTTAGTACTAAAATTATTACTTATTTAAAAATAATTAGTTATTGTTTAATTCACGCTTATCAATTACACTTTTTTTAATAATTATTATTTAGTAATAAAATTTAAAAAAATAATCAAATTCAATTTTATTAGTATGAATTGTAAACATGAATCTTACATACCTAATTAACATTTTATTTAATTAATATTGTATTCCATTTAAAGTAATGAAGTTTACTTTAGCAATAAAGGGGAAATGTTCCAGTAAATTATTTATTATTTTGAAATAGGTTTCTAATTAATAGTGTCTTATACCTAATTTATATTAAATCATAGAAATTTATCTAAAAATAACTAACAATCAATGATTTTTACTATTTATTCTTTTATTATCAATATCTGGTTTCGCCCTTGAATTCTATACTGATTCCCAAGCATGGTAAATCGTTAATATATTTTATGAGTTTTCAAAAATGTTTCCATTTGTTTTGCATGAACAAAATTGTACATCTAAAAATAAAAAAGTCACAGAAGAGTGCAACTTACCATTAGCATATTGTAGGAAAGGAGAGACAGATGTAGAGTTTGCGAGAGTGGAAGTAAGATCAGTCTAATTTTGACACTCTCTCTGACCCTATAATACGTCACTGGCTGCCTCTAGAACTTGGCTCTGTGACAAACACCTAGAAATAAATCAGGCTATACTCCCAGCAATTTTTATGTCTACAACAGTAAACTTACATAAAAACTTAAATAAAAAAATAAAAACTAACTACAAATTTATTATATTTTTGAACATATTACGAAATATAATCAAGAAGTAAAATACGAAATTGTTTTTGTTCTTGATTTTTGTTTTAAAATTAAATTTTCAAAAATCTCCATAATTTGTATTTAATTTTCTATAAATAAAAAAAATAGTTTCATTAAAGTAATAATTAAGTTAATACATTACATATTATAGTATATAAACTTACTAGTGAGTCATTCATTGCAGTCTCAACATTAAACAGTTTCACCAATCAGAAATGAGTTAAAAATAGTGGTAGTGGTGGGAAGTATTTTTCAGCTAAACGGTAGTTGGCTATCACAATTGAAACTCTATGTTGTGTAGTTAATATTATTTCGAAATACTCTGTAATTTGACACCAAATTTATATTTTTGATCTTTTACAGAAACATGTAAGGAAACATATTTTGGCTACCATAAAGATTTTCATCTTTTATTGTGTTTGGACACAGTTCACCAGGATATAATTACGTACATGTTTTAACGTATGTATACAGTTGGTATTTTAAAGACATAAAATTAACTAATGTTTAATAAAATTATTGTTGACATTTTATTATGTTTGAATATAGGAAATGGTGAGTCTTGTTGAGTCTGAAAGCGATGATCAGGCAAAATGCCTGGTACGCAAATTCAACAACCCTCACGAAAAATCCACCAGTAATGATTTTGAATGTTTAATGGATAAGAATAAAACTGTTCGTCAGTTCGTTCACATTGTTTCACAATATTATAATTTGGATGTTGATTCATTTTCTCTTACGTTTAGTTCATTCAAATCAGATGAAACCAGGACAAGAGATAATAAAGTATTTATAACAACCTAATTAATTTAAATTGATTTTTTGTGCCAAATGTGTTAATTTGTTACTTATATTTCAGCCAAAGTTGGTAGAAGATGATGACCGTTCACTGTGTGAAATTGGTTTGGTATTTGGTAAAGACTCTCAAAATCGATTTGTACTATCGGAGAATGAACAACTCGAAGATGATGATCAGGCTGAATGTATTGTACGCATACCCAAGGATATGAAATCATATCCATTAACAGTGGATAAAAACGAAACTGCTGGCCAACTATACAAACGAGTGGTTCAATCATGCCAAAATGATGATTTGAATACAGACAATTTTGTTTTGACCTTTAATTCCTATACGATTGATACTACTGCTGAATTAGTTAAAGTATGTTAAATTTTTTTCAAACATACCATATATGTTGCTAATTTATATTTAAAAAAAAAATGTTATTGTTTAGCAAAAGATTACGGAAGACGATGCAAGGTTGCTCAGTGACATTGGTGTTGTTTACCGTCAAAGAGTGAAAAATCGTTTTGAAGTATCATTGAATAATTCGTCAGATAATATGGACAACGATAACTCATCAAAATCGTGTTCACCGACACAAGATCAAAAGATTGACGGTCAATATTCTAAAATCCATCCTTCATTACGTCGAAATGGCCTAGATTCATCTTCTGTTATTGAAAATAATGTATTGGAACCAACATCACCTATGCCATTGCTTGCTTTACCTTCAACTCGTATGCTCTATAATCGATCAGCTGAAAGAACAAATACAGGTTTGATTATTAAGTAAATTTTCATGTGAGAACTCATTAAATCATGATTTTGAGATGGATTATTTCGTTATGTAAAAAAAAGAGTTTTAAGTATAGCTACAGATACAATACAATTTTGAACGAGTTGATGAATAGTTTTGGTTACAATTAAAAATATTTAAAAAAAAAAGAAAAAGAAAGAGTGATTCATATTTATTATAAAAGTGATGAAAAATAAAATTTTAAGGTTTCAAAATATATTTAAAAGGATAATATTTTAAGAATTTATAATTTATATTTGATTATCTAACTGAACGAATGTCTAAAATGAGAGTTATGAACGGAAGTATTTAGTTGGGGCCAAAGAAAATTTAAAGTATTTGTGGAAGTAATTAAATTTATATTATATATTAAGATTTATTATTTTAATAGGGTATAGAGGTTTAGTAAACCAAGCTATGACTTGTTACCTTAATAGTCTACTACAAGCCTTGTATATGACACCAGAATTTAGAAATGCTTTATACAAATGGAAATTTGATTTTAATGCCAACATTGATGAGACAAAATCGATTCCATTTCAACTTCAAAAATTATTTTTAAACTTACAAGTTGGTATTTTTACAAACATTTTCTATTGCTGTTTCAAAACATATTATGATAATTATTAATATAATTACTTTTTTTTAGACATCACCACGGCACAGTGTTGAAACGACAGAATTAACACGTAGTTTTGGTTGGGATTCTAGTGAAGCTTGGCAACAACACGATGTCCAAGAACTTTGCAGAGTTATGTTTGATGCTCTAGAACAAGAGTTTAAAAATACAACTCATGTTGATCTCATTAACCAACTTTATCAGGGTAAATTTGATAACAAATAGTACAATATAATATATTATATATACATAAATTTTCACAAGTTGAAATGAAATGAATATTTTTTAGGCAAAATGATTGATTATGTGAAATGTCAAGAATGTGGAATTGAAAAATCTAGAGAAGATACATTCTTGGACATACCTTTACCTATACGCCCATTTGGGAGTACCAACGCTTATGGATGTATAGTAAGATAATTCTTTGAATGTTTTTTGATCAAAATTAAATTAAATTTACAACTCATTTAGACTGAAGCTTTACAAGGATTTACTCAGCCAGAAACATTAGATGGCAATAACCAGTATTTTTGTGAACGCTGTAATAAAAAGTGTAATGCTCATAAAGGTTTAAAGTTCAGCAAGTTTCCATATATTATGACATTACATTTAATGCGTTTTGATTTTGATTACAACACTATGTATCGCATTAAATTAAATGACAAGTAATTAATTGTCATAAATTTATGAATATTGTATTTTATTTAATTTTTTTAACTGTTATTGTTTCAGAGTTGTATTTCCTCTAAAGCTCAATTTAAACAGTTTTATATCCAATAACAAAAACGGTTTGGACAAAGATGAGGCTCTATCTGAAGGGTTTCCCGAAGAATTATTTGGCTCTGGCAGTAAATGTGATGATAGTAGCTACACAGGCACAGATAGTTCATCGGCTTTAGATGAAATAGATCAGGTATACTAAAAAATTAATATTTTTTTAAACATTAAAAATAGTAAATTTATTAATTAACTTACAGGACGAAGATGAAGGTATTGATCTTAGTCAACACAGGCATGAGGAGAAGCGCGGAGGAGACTCCGAAATTGAACCAATTGGACCATATATGTATGAACTTTACGCTATCATGATACATTCTGGTAGCGCATCAGGTGGACATTATTACGCATACATTAAAGATTTTAAAACTGATAATTGGCTATGTTTTAACGACCAATCCGTATCAACGGTAAGTTTGTAATCTTGTGTTTTTAATTTTATTATCAACGCGCTTTCATTTTGTTCTTTGTATTAGATTACAATGGATGATATTGAGAGAAGTTATGGTGGCGGGCCTGTTCGAGGATATTATTCTGGTCAATACACATCTAGCACTAATGCATATATGCTCATGTACAGACAAATTGATCATAGAAGAAATAAAAATGCAATGGATCATGAAGAATTCCCACCGCATTTAAAAGAGCTCCATAATTTATTAGAGAAAAAAGCTGAAGAGGACAGACAAATGAGGGAACGGGAGAGAGACATGTACAAAGTGCCTGTTCATTTGGCTGATTTTATCTTTATGGAAAGTGGTGTGAGGAGCTGGCAATTTGACTGTAGTGGAACGACTACTATTGATCAATTAAAATCTATGGCCATTGTGGTAATGATTTATTCTGGTTTATTATTTAATCTTATGATTAAATAATGATGAATGTCTACAATAGTTTCATATGATTTTTAATTTTAGTATTTTAGAGTCTCCAAGCCATGTCACCTGGTAATTTTCAATAAATCAGAACAGAAAGTTGTTGAAAATCTCGAAGAAAAAAATAATTTTTTAGTGTGTAATTTGAAATATTCCTCACCGTGTGTATTGTTGCTTCAAGTCGTTGATACTGAAGATAATGGAATCTCATTGACTACTCCAGGGCGTAAGAATCACTCAGCCTTACTGTACTTAATTGTATTATAATGTTAACAATTGTGTTATTTCTGAATCAGATGTTCCGATGAAATTATTCTTGATAAACTTGGATGACAACGAGGAAGATATTGACGTAAGTCAACCAGTAGAGATTGAAATCGAACAAAACAAACAAATTGGAGATCTCAGCGATTTGCTCTACTCGAAATATGATATATCCAGAGAATCGATATTACATTTTGCTGTACAGAGCAGTTCAAAACCATTGGTAGAACTGGAGGAAACTGTGCTCTGTTCATCGGTTTATTCTATTTACGTAAGAGTTAATGGCAAAATTATAATTATAATGGTTTTATATCATACACGTAAATAACTTGAATATTTGATCATTAGGTTTTTGTTTTTATTGAACGCCGTGCTATTGGTCGATCAGCTATCATGCACAAGATGAAAAATATAATTACCCGATATGATAATACACTTCTGTTACAATTTGTCATGCCAACTAAAGATACAGGTATAATATTTCTTTAAATTTAAAGTATACTTTTTTTCGGCAAAATGTGGAAGACAAAAGTTAACTTGCATTATCATATTTTAAAAAATGAAATATGTTTTATAACTTGACTTTAAAATCACACCCAATACCATGACATTTAGAAACTAACAGTTGCTGTATTTCTTTTTTCAGAAATGCTACAAAAACTGAATTTGATGTACAATAAAAATTCAATGAATGGTTATAGTAAAAATTTGTCTAAAGAATCGTTAGAAAAACAAATCACAGACGTACAAGAAGGTACGCATTTTGGCTGCTAGTCGCTTCAAGTATAATTTTCTATGTTTTTGTTGTTTGTGTTAATAGATTGCGAGCTGTTGCCTGACGACAATAGTTTGGCACCAAATCCTGATGATATGATCATTTTAGGTGTAGGCAATAGCAGTGGTGACCAAAGTGAAGACAGTAGCATAACAGACAGTGAAAGGTAACACGGTTTATTACAATTGATTTGATAAATAATTTTTGTAATTTTTGACGTTTGCTTAGAACAATCAAAGGGGATACTGTTAAGGATTATCAAATGGATTCTCCCGCATTTGAAAATGACCCTATAAAGGTATGATTTAATTTTTTATTCCTTAAATATTTATATGAAATATGCATGAATGTCAAAACATTTCAGGTTTATGACAATGGTAGATTAGAAGAAAATTGGGATGGAACAGAAGATGATGATGACGAGGATAATGAATTCCAGTTGAACGAAAAATATTTTTTCAAGACGTTAGATAACAAAACGTCTGAAAATGATGAAGGCAAGTATAGAACTGTTGTTTATTTTTCTAATAGCTCGTTTTCAGTTTTAAAAATATGTCCTTTGTCTGCGACACACGCTTCTCCAACTAATATAATATTGGACGCATCATATAGTTGTTGTTTTACTTATGCTCTACAAATCTTCTAAAATCTGTTCTTTTGAATATTATGTTTATACGTATAAAATTTTAAATGTTAATGAAATATAATAATATGTTTATTGTTCGTTATCAATTTTAGAAAGATTGTATGCGTTCGTTGATAAGCGCATGACCGTCAAAGAACTTAAAAATCATTTGGTACCGTATATTCAAATACCGTCAGATTTTATTATTTTGAACCGTTACAAGTCTGATACTTGTCAGACACTGGAAGAGCTGGCATTGCCTAGTAGTTCGTTAGAAGATTTAAACTACTCAGACACAATCCAAATCTCCATGGGCCAGGCGTTACTCGATGGCGAGTATCGTGGTGTTATATTCTGGCCTGAACCCCTGGATCAAACTCAAGTAATTAACAAGTTTATGAAAAAAATTAAACCAAAAATTAAATAATCGCCTTTGTAGATT
The DNA here is from genome assembly GCA_948098885.1 of Drepanosiphum platanoidis. NCBI lineage: Eukaryota > Metazoa > Arthropoda > Insecta > Hemiptera > Aphididae > Drepanosiphum > Drepanosiphum platanoidis. The sequence continues at coordinate 16,622,016 of OX402534.1, forward strand.
GTCATGAAGAAAACGTTTGATTGGATCATTACGGTGGGAACTTCAGTTTTAGATTCAAAAAAAGAACTGCTGGCCAAACTGCATAAAACAAAAAATATTGAAATACCTTTAGAGAGGTACTTTTTAATCGGTGTTTGAATTATTGTTACATTTTCATTGTTACTTCCATGTTGTTTGTTCGGCTTTTAGATGTCGTTTACGTAAGAAAAAAGGAGATGCGCTAATGCGATGTTATTTTAATGAAGAAATCTGGAACGAAGACATTGGCCAAGGGTGGGAGATGGTCATACTGGATTTAAAAGATCGATCTGAACTAGAATTGGGTAAAACCAAACGACTCATGTTTGTGAATCACGTAGAAGAAAATGGTTCGCAACAGCGTCTGATATCTGAAATGGAATTTGTTGTCGATATAGCATCCACTATATCCCCTAACTCACAGCTTGCAGCCGAAGTGAGTACTCCAAAGAACTCGTTGTTTTAATCAGAAATTTATGTTGAATTTCTTCATTTAGATATCTAAGAAACTAAACATACCTGAGGATCAGTTAGAATTGGGTTACATGCATGGTCACTCAACTGATATTGTTTGGAAGACGAGTGTGTCCAATTGGTTGTTTAGTCTATCCGATGACAACACTATTTTATTCTGCCGGTAAATGAATTGAATTATTACTGTAGAAATAAATATATTTCTCATTGAAAATGATAGTTCTTCTTTAACTTTCAACCATGGTATTTTTTTGATTTTGCCTGCAATCAATTAAACAACTTAAAATTTTTCAGAAATGGTAATATCGACACCAACAACAAAGACGCCTCCAGCAAGTGGCGCAGCAAACCACGGAAAGAACGCTCGTTAAGAATACAGACCGTCAACAATGATTGAACGACTGTTGGTTGGCGGGTAAAATTTATATAATTTATTTACTAAAATTACATTCAAGGAGGTGAGAAATCATTTTGAATTTCTTGTTTTATGATCTGTCTTTCAAAAGAGATAATTAATTTTCTACAACCTCAAAAGCTGCTCTATTGATAATATTTGTCAGTTAATTTTTCAAAAGTCTTTGTTTCGTTTTTTTTGGTGTTTGTATTTTTAAACTCATTGATACCGAAAATACAATATTATTATTTTTTTCCTGGTTAACATTTTTCTATCTGTGATACACAAAGTTAATAAATTATTAATATATAGATTTTGTAAAATGTATAAAATAAAAGTAAATGATAATTTTTCATGTCTTAAAATTTAAAAATATATTTTCTATATATAAAAACATCATATATAATTATGTATTTACATGATTAATAAATATTTTTTAAACAAACTACTGTTGTATACAAAAATAAATAAATGTGACTAGTAGCACTCGTCCGTTTGAATATTCTAAATTTTTACTTAAAATAAACTAGTTACTATTTTATTGTTAAAAACTTATAAATAATAAACAAATGTGTCAAAAAAAAAAAAGAAAAGAAAAGAAAAAGAAATTCTGGAACTATTCTAATTTTGTATTTACAATAATAATAATAATAATATGATTATGCATTACCGTTTTGAACGCAAAAAAAAAAAGAGAAAAACTACACTCCTAAAGGTTATCACAAACTCTAATAACACACAATTTTAAAAAATCCGTCGGTTTCTGAACGCCTAAAAAAAAAAAAAAAATTTACGATTCACATTTATTGCTCAGATCTTTGTTATGTAAAATGTTTTGTCTAATTGATGAATATTAGATTTTTATTGTTTTCTTTTTTTCCTTATTTTTGTATTATTTATTTATTTATTATTATTATTATTATTATTATTATTATTTTGTATTTAAATATTGTGTTTAAATTAAGTGAACTTACAATAATTGTTGTAAAATCTGTTTTAAAATATTTCAAATTGTATTTAAATATAATGTTGTAAATAGGTTTTACATTTCTAGCACAGAATATGCTACCTAAGTATTCGCCGAAAAGTAATATTGTACATTATTTATCTCATTATATTTTCATACAATTTTGAAAGAAAGAAAAAAAAAAAAAAATTATAAAACAAAAAGAATTAAGAAAAACTTATCTATCATAATATTTACAAAAAAAATTGTTTAGAATTTTTGATGTGTAAGTCTAATAAAAAAAAAGAAAAGAAAAGGTTCCTAATCATTGTTGTTGTTATTATTATTGCTGCTGTTGTTCGTCGGCGTCATTTTACCGCATGCGGATTCCTCATGTTTATACAAGTACGACTTGAGGGCAAACGCTTTGTTGCATTTCTGACAGACGTGAGGTTTCTCCGTAGAATGGGTTTGCACGTGTGCTCGCAAGTTCGACTTGTCGGCAAACGCTTTGCAACATTTTTCGCACTCGTATGGTTTTTCACCTGTCGAGGAATAAAAACAAAACAAAAAAAAAACAAAAACCGGTATGAAAAGAGGCAGAAGAAAACTGATCGCATTCGCTCGTGACTTACCGGTGTGTGTGCGGATGTGCCCTTGCAACAACCACGGCCTAGAGAAACATTTGCCACAATAATGACACTTGCACGACTGACTGTGTGTTCGCATATGCATCGAAAAGGCCGGTATTGACACGTATACCTGCGCACATACAGACAAATTAAAACTAGTGGTCTATCAATTGTTGTCGTTGTTGTTATTATTTGAAATCGGCTTCCAAAGTTTATACATCCTTTTACTAACTGATTTTTTAGTATCACTATGAATTATTTAATGAACTTGGAGTAATGAAATAAAGATAAAATTGTTAACCTCTTTACGTCTTATAAAACTCTATTATTTGTTTCGAGTATTATTCAAAATTTTTGATAATAAAACAATTAAATGTATAATAAAAATATAAAATACCGTGTAAAACTTTTTATAGTATTATACTACTATATAGCTTTTATAACTATTTAAATATGATATAAATGAAAATTTATCCAGTTAAAGTTATTCACTATTTGAAATATTATATTAAACGCTTGAAATTATATAACACAGTTAGTCTCGTGCGAGTGTGAGGTGAACATTATGAACAGGCCATCCACACATAGATGTTTCGGTTTTTTATTTTTTTTTTCTGTAATTATTCTGTCATCATATATTATTTTCTACAAGAGGTTTATGTATAGTATCAAAACGATCAGTTATTACAAAAACTAATATAGTTCCGTTAAACGTTGGCGAAACTCTAAACGTCGATACACCGACGACGGGTGAAAATTCACCACCCGTCACGCTTGTATCTCATCAGTCATCGGACCCCCCCCCCCCAATCTCGGGCTTTATTATTAATCACTAAGAATCGTGTTCAAATCTATCTATCTGGCCGTGTTTTACTCGAAAAATATTTATTTTTTTTTCGATTGAAATCGATTTTATTTTATTATTTTTTCCATTACTTTTACTAAAATCGCGCATGACCTAAATTCACCTATTGTGATTAAAATACGAATGGTTTCAATAAAGTGCCATTAATTTACCACACCTTGTCGCAATGGGGGCAGTGTCTGGCTTTGGTGTCGGCCAGCGACCTGTGCGTTTGCCGGTGCCGGGCCAAGTTGCTGGACGTGCTGTAACATTTTCCACAATCAGGACACTGGCGCTCCTTGTTGGCGGCGGCGGCGGTGGTGGTGGTGGTGGTGTTGGTGGCGGCGGCGGCGGCGGTCGTCTTCTTCGCCGCCTTCTCCTGCAGCAGTGTATCCTCGTCTTTCTGCAACAAGCACGAGAATCGTATTTAGAATTTTGGCGCCCCGAAAAATTTACCCCTCGCTCTAAGAGTAGGGAGGAGGGAGTTCGGCGAAGAACAAATGAAAAACAACTCTTTTATGCGAGAGTAATAAAAACCCTAAACGATTTCTCCATTCGAAACCCTACTTTTTTCTGATTAATAGTCGCGCAGAACTAACCCGACGTGTTCGGCCGATGTTATTTCATATCCATTGCCGAATTAAAAACCGGAACGTTATGATTTCATTTTAAGCAGACTGCAAATACGACGAGAGACTTCGGTTTTTCAAATATTCACAAATTTACGACAGCGCTACCTTTTGCTAGGCCTTGGGCAAAACTTATAAAACCAATAACCGTTTAGTCACCTACAGCCTATAGGTGTGATTAAAGGCGAAAAATTATCAAAAACGTATGATCCAAATTTCAAGCGCGAGGCCCTGGAAAAATGCCCCGTTTTGCCCCTCCCCCTGACAATGGATACTGAGTATATATGAAAAAATGTAATGTTCCCCACTCCACGAGCAGTAGGCGCCACCTTAAATACGGACCCGGTGGACAAAAATGTATTTTTTATACGAACGATAGACGGGAAACTCGACGTACCCGAATACATACACATTCAGTTGAGTTCGAACTGAAGACTGATCGCGTGTAGACCGCTTAAGACTTGGCTAAAAGCTTGAAACTTGGGCGAAATATAGACGTTTTCAATTCGAGAAGACGCCATGAATAAACTTACAAACCTACCCCTATAGGGGCTCCACCCCCGCATCCCCCAAAAAATCACGATTGAACACATACATACAAGTACAATATATTATATTCCCAAAAACGATACATTATTATTTGTTCTAGACGAAACGGATGTCTTATTAATGATATATAATATTGTAGACGTGACTGACACACGCTTACCTTTTCAAAAGTTTTCGGATCGTTAATGATGGTGGTCGTGTGATATTTGAAGTAAATGATGGTGACCTCGGCCAGTTGCGTCAGGTTGTACAGCTCGTCTCCGACCGGCGATTGCTGCGTGTCGTCGTGTTCGTACGAATGTGGCATTTCTGAAACGGACAGAGAAGAGAATTAATAATAATATTAAACAATAACAAGAAGAAGAATTAGAAAAATGTACGCGTTCAAAGAGAGATCGGTAACCTTTTTTTCACGCGCGATCATCATCGGTCGGGGTTTAGACGTCGACTAGACGACTGTAACAAGTGTCGGAACACACATCATATCCGTGTTATCTCGTATCCCGGACGGGCTATTGACCGAGACGATCGTCGCGCGTTTGATTTCGGTCTCATAAGACACGCGGAGAGAGAGAGAGAGAGAGAGAGACGACTGGCAGGTAAAGCGATAGAGTTTGTCGCGGATACAATTATTATTGCATGTAACCATATCAGTGCCATTAGTCCGAGATGTCGAGACGCACGGCACGCGGGTAGTACCTATTAATAATTGCCGAAAAGTGTTTAGATAAATCCCCGCGGCCGTGCGTGAAATGTGTGTGTTTTAATTTTAAGAAACATGTTTTTCTATAGGTGTGCCGCGCGTCCCGTCACACTCGCGTACCACGTCTCGGTCCCTCGACAACGTACACGTGCTGTATGCACGAATACGCGTATTATATTTATAAAAATAGACGACAACGGTTGCACACAACGATGACGTATCGCACCAATATTCGCCGATCAAAACACGACGGGAAACGGGGTTAAATGCCGCCGAAACGCGAACGATGGACCGACCGAAATCTGGACACGAGCGCGTAGACTGTAAGTCGCCAATTCATAATCGTCAATAGATAATTAGGTACGCAATGAGATTTCAAACGTATCGCCGTCGACGAAACGTAACTGTACATGTCGTACGCGTCCGTCGTAACCCTGTCTGTCGAGTCGACGTCATAAATTTCGACGTTATAAATAACAAATGACCACTTGTTATAATGTTGAATCGTTTTACCATAATATGTACGCACGCCGCGGACCGCTTCGCCGTAGGTTGACGAAAAGAACGCGAGTTACGATCACGATTTAATACTAAACCGACGACATAAATCGAATTTACAAGTGGGGAAGAGAGCATCAGGAGTGTGCGGCGCGACACGGGACTAGAATTTAGTGTTTATTCGAATGGTAAAATACTCGAATGCCGCGTTTCGCCGATAAACTACACAATTAATAATTAATAATAATGATCAAATAGTCGTTATCCATAACGTGCCGTTGCGCCGACCGAGGAAATACGTTAGCGGGGAGGAAAAAAAATAGTAAATAAAGAAAAACAGCGTCGAAAAGAACATCGTCGTGTTGTACGGACTGGGAAGTAGGTAGTTTACGCGTAATAGTCGTAATAATATTATAGAGATTCGAGATAGACACGAGGACGGCGGCGCGCGTACGTTTGGTAAGAAACGAATGTTTACGACGGGCACCTATTTATATAATACGAATAGACACACACACTAATAATACGTGTAGTAGACGGACGCTTGTTGTAACGGAGAGCCGGAGGAGAGCGTTTAGAGCGAGAGAAAACTGTTGTAACCGAAATATACGCGCGCTCGAAACACGGCCGTCAGGGGACACGGTATGCGGACAAACGAGTCGTTCGATCGAATCATAATTCCGCCGTCGACTGTTTGGAAAAATTAATAAACAATACCCACTTTGAAACTACGACGGATTCTGCCGCGTGAAAAAACGTTGGGTCTTCTCAATACAATAAGACAAAGATAGCAGCGTGTAATAGCGGTGAATTTAGTTTGGAGGAAATCGTTGTTTTTTTTTTCATAAATTCGTTGTGCTTTGGACTTTTTACGTTTTAAACGTTTCGGGATCGGTATCCTTGTAGAGGACGAATTCCGTCACCGACGGAGTTTACGTCGAAAAAAAAGAGCGGTCACGTGCGCTTTTATAGAAAGTAAAAAGAAAAAAATCTTTAAATAAGCTCCGAGTAGGTTGTTCCTACAACAGTGTCGATCCCGCTGCCCCGCCGTACTGCCCGAAATATTCTTCCGGTCGAAAACGCATTGACGACGGACGCGCGCCAGATCGGACGAGATGAAAAAAAAGAAAAGCGCGCGTCATCGCGGTAAAACCGCGCTCGGGAATCTAGAGAGAGAAAAAAAAGACAATCGAGCCGGCGACCTTTCGATGAGGAAATAAAAATGTGCGGTCGCGCCACAAATACCTATACACGATTCGACCTCTTCCTGGACCGGATCGTACTCGCTGCGTACGTATGTGAGAATATATTTATATATATATACATGTAATAAACACACGCGCGCGCGCGCGCGCTTACACTTGTGTAAAAATAAAAATACGACCGTCGTCGCACGTGGAACGACAACGTGCGGAAGAGGGAAGGCGCGCGCGCGCGTAATCGGCGACGGACACATGGCTCCGAGGCGGCGGCGACGGCGGAGCGACGAGAGGAGGCGAGGAGAAGCCGCCGCAGGTGACATTTTCTTCCCTACCGCACGCGTCACGCAGCCGAATCGCCCGCCGTCCGTACCCAAATTTATACGCGATTTATTTTTAAAACAATTGCCGAGCGAGCGCGGACGAACGGCGCGGCGTACGACGAATACACGACGCGCGCGTGGAAATCGAGAGAAAAAGAATTCGAGCGGCCGCCGCGCGCGAGATAATATTATAATTCACAGCTGGAATCGGAAAGATCACGGTAAAGAGGACACGCGGCGTTTACTTGGGAATAAAATGTGAAGAGCTAAGGGAAAAAAAACGTGGGCACACGTTTCAACCCTTCCCATATAATATGACCGATTATTACCTTCCTAAAGTCAATCATTATTATCAAGTTTTAACGCCAAAAGATTTGCCGTGCACTTGACTTTGTGTAGAAAAGTGATGAAAAAACATTATGTTCTTATGGTCATCGTTTACAAGCATTTATTATAGAGCAATACGTCGGAAAAAAGCTAAATCGAACATAGACATTTTCGTTTTGAGCTATAAGAAATAGAGTGGATAATAGAAACAGAAATTCGAAATGAAAACTCAAGTCCCCCGAACTCTGAAAAATATGGAATAATATTTTACCTATTAGTAACGGGCTCGGAGACTGAAACCGTTCCCCGGAAGGAACCGAAGGAACCACGCGAAATTCGTCGAAAACTTGCAGGACCTCACCGGAACCCTTGTTTCAACGACCTACACTTGATATCATTATATGGGTTAGACTGGTTAGAGAATGATATGAATTGAAGTAGAAAACGGAATGATAAAACGTAGTATTTTTTTGAATTATTCAATAAAAAGTATGCGACAGTATATTATTATATTATTACTATAAGAGAAAAACGTTACGCACATCTGGCGCCTTGTATAAGCGCGACCGGGCCCGGCAGCGATCCCTTTTCGCTTAGATTCGATCCGCGGACTCCTCCGGATAAACAGGTGGTGCGAACTTTCGACACATTTTGAAACCGTCGTAATAAGCCACGTACGTGCGCTTGTAGGAGTGGGGGAGGGGGGTTGTTGCGGCGACCACGTCACGGCATCATATTATTATTATATATTCGCGCGCGCGCGCGCGTGGTATGGGGCCACCGTTTGTTGTCGTCGACAAGATATTACTACGTGTGTGGTGAGTGAAACCTCGGCGATAATTGATATATACGACGCGCGATGACGTAAACGCACGATCGATCGGAGACACACGGTTTTTTGTTCTGACGGGAGAAAAGGGATTGTGGTAATCGCGGGGACTCGGGTCGGGGCGACCGCGAGGGGACTCTCGATCTCCCCGCCCCCGGTGTCGATTAAAAAACGTCTTCGGGGTAAAGATAATGACATCTCCTACTCCTGCGGTCTCGTCGCCCGTTAACCTGACCCGGTGGTTCTCAAAACCGGTTTTTTCTCGCACTGCGAGATTCGATCAAATTTTTATCGAGGGGTCAAGGGGATAAAATTTCTTCGACGGAAGCTTACATTTATCAAATTTACAACACGAATTTTCGTATCTACGATAATACTCTCGCTGATGTTTTTGTCCAATAATTATGTGATATTTGTTTATGTTTATGTTTTTTTTTTTTTTCATATTTCGTCAAAAGAAAACGTACGATAAAATATAATTACTGTCGGGTTTGCTTATGTCTCGGTATCTGCAAGAATTTGCACCGAGATAATATGAAGATGTTGGTCCGGGTCAACCGGCTAGAAAACGATGATAATCTCACCTAACTTAGAACGTCGTTATCGAGTTAATTCGACTAATTGGCTAATAATAATAATAATCTCAACAGGAAAATCCTAAATATTGTGCTTACAAAATTACCCCCCCCCCTCCCGAAAAAAATCATATGTACACACACACCTGTTAACCACGAAAGACATCACGCACAACAACAAGTAAAAGCGATACACATTCCTCGTTTAAACTGTGGGAATCTAAACTTTACTACAACTTATATGGACTATATCGCGCGATTCATGGAGTCGACCGCATAAATATAATATAGTGACGACGACGATCGCGCAAGCGGCGAGGGGAGGAAATGCACCGGCGACGGGGGAACGGGGAAACGTGCACGTCAGAAGACTTACGTGCGTGTATACACGTTGGCGGGCCCAAGCGTGCGGATTATTTTTAGAGAGAAACGGCGGCGGCGGCGGAGAATCCGTCACCGATGTCGTGGTCGCGGGGACTATATTATTATTACGCTTTAACCGTTTCCCGCTCCTTTCCGCTCCCGTCGCCACCAACCGGTGGTTCCAGCTGCTGCTGCTGCTGCTGCCGCTGCATTTACATCAGGCCCACGCGCAGGATTTGTTCGAGCGGGGAGGGGATGGGACCGAACGAAAAGAAGAATAAAACGCGGACAGAGTCGAACACAGTATTTATAAATTTCAATTTCAATCGCGGTGTGTCGAGAATTTTTAGTGCGAAGTAGTAATTTCCACTGGTGGAAATACAATATTTTATTCTATTTACGACCCGTAGACGGGCGAGAAATTAATTTTTATTTTTTTTTTCCGCTACCGAATCTCGTCGCGATTTCATTAATAATAATAATCGATCGTTTACGAAAAAGTATTTTATACGGATCGCTCTGGCGAATCGGAAATCCTAATCAAAACACCTCCTCGACAAACCGCGCGGTATTATGGAGGGTTTTTCGATTAATCGTTTGCGTTCGGGCGGCGAGGCGTCGATCATAACTCGCGTACTCGGGGAATAATGAACGACGCAATGTTAAAATTATTAAATACGAATGCGGCCGTTCGAGCCAAGACAAAACGTGTAAATTATAGGTGGTGCTCATCGACGGTGATATCGCGTAATAGACGATTTGTCCTGTCATAATTAAGGCTGTGAATTTAATGCACTAAAGCGTCTTTGAAAAATCTCAAGAAATCTAAATTATAAAACATAAAAACGCGGTTTAACGGTCTCGTTGAATCGTAAATTCGTAATAAATTTCACTAAAGTGTCTTCACGCGGTTACACATGTCTGTGCACAATTTTTACGCAGGTCGTGTGTATACAGTATATACATGTAAAATATGTACACACGTACAACTCTTATAAAATATTTAAAAGACAAAATTAAATCAATAAAGCGCGTGTAACCATTTGAATAGTCAAAGATGTTATAAAAATACCAAAAAAAATGCGACGAAAAAGAGGAAAATTATCGAAAAATTTCAAACTTGTATACGAAAATAGAAAATAACAGTTTAAAAATCGAATTCATACGAGTGGGTACCTAATTAAAATGTCGTAATAGTGCTAACGTTTCACTGTAAGCTAAAAACATTGAATTTTCTTACAAATTCACAGCCCTAGTCAAAATATTATTTTGGACGTAATAGCGATACGATACGATATTAGATAATAATGCATAATTACCGCGCGCAACTGCAGTACGAACCTTAAAATGAGTTGGATTTTCGCCGCTTTTGTCACATTTTATTACCTAGCTCAGGTAGCTCATGTCGTACCACATTTTCCGTTTTGGTGTGTTCTCTCGCATTAATTAAATAAGTGTTTTGAAATTTCGATACAACATCATTTATAAGGTCAAAGTACTCGTCGAGTTGAACCGATTACAGACTGTAGGACAAAAAAAAAACTTACGAAAATATGTTAGAACAATTAGTATACACAAATATCTACGCCATTACTCGTTCCATCATTTCCATATGGCATAACACGATACATCATAATATTATAAAATGTGTTCTCGGTCATTTTTGAGAGCACACATACGTGCATCGTCTTCGATCATATGCCATACGTATGAATTTTATAAATAGGATATTTTAGATGAAATCGCACTGTTCTGTAGAAAAAACAATAATTTCGACATATTTTATTATTTAACTATCTGCGAAACGAATTTCTCATATTATGAACTTTTAAATTTTACTAGTGAAATCAGTTACTAATTATAACGAATAAACTATTCAAAAATACAACGAATAAAATAGTTCAAAGTGAAATATCCAGAATTCCAGACACTTGTTACTTATAATGGCTTTATAAGACTGTTTACTCTGTGCATTGTTCTACCCCTCGGAATATTATTAAAAAAAAAAAAACCTATAAAAACGATAGTAATTATTGATAATAAAAAAAAAACGTAAAACAACAAAGCGAAACGCGCGCGCTTAACGTCATGTTGCAGGCGCCGAGTTCGACTAAAAAAGGCCATTCAATTCTAATTTTATGAATTTCCCACCCACTCACGCCATTATACAAGACCCACAAAACATTTTAAATTGTTTTTCTTTCAAATGCTAAAAGACTTACTATTTATGAATGACGAGTCCAACGAATCGAACCCCTTATCCCCTTGACAACTTTCTCACTTGAAACTGTTAAAAACGGGTCGAAATTGGTTATAACTTAAATTGGTATGTCTTGACACCCCTCTTTCTCCTAGACTTCTAGCGCATGCCTTCGAGCACATTACATGAAGCAAATATTTATACTTTAATTAAAACATCGTTTTTAAGGATACTGTTTTTAAAGCCTCCAAGTCACAAAAAGAAAAAAAATCAAGTCTCGAATCACGAGGGTCTCTACCTGTTATGAGCCCTTGAGTCCCCTGCCCCCATCCTTAATTCCTGTACACCGAGTAACGTAGCATTTAAAATGTAATTTGTGATCTACCGCGCAATATCGAATGTAACATGTGATCTACCGTGCACCGTGTAACACATAGTTGCAAATCGTAATTTAAATCGCTGGTGGGTGTACTGTGTCGGGTGGGGTTTATCTCTTAACATCCTTTTATATCACGTATTGCGAGTATAAAAAATAAAAATAAATATTCCACCGAGGATTTAATAATCAGTGTGTTTGGTATTGCGCGATTGAGTAGGTGTCATAGTGACGCGCAAATACGAACAATTTGATTTTATTCAATAATTAATTCTATGCACTTTGGATTTTTCCAAAAATATTTATTATAACGTCCTCCCCCCCCCCCCCATTTACCCAAACGCATCAAGTTCAACCGCGTTACCGTACGTATATGATGTACGCGAGAAAAAAAAAAGATTAGCGCCAGACGATACACGTGAAATTGCAGTAGTGTAAGGTGTGTGTAGAAAAAAAAAAGGAGAGCCTAATATTTCAAGTCCGTTCGACAAGCGATTTGATAATTTAATTCGTAATTTAAATTAATGTAATAACCGTTTTAATATAATTTGTAAAATAAATTGAAACCTCCTTTGACGGACATCTCCGAATAGCGAACGTTCATCTGGGGACGACTCTCACAACTTTTTATGAGAAAAACCTCCGAGTAACGGACACTTTTCGGATTGATTTTGAACACGTTTGCAGTAATTTTAGAATGATAATTCTAGAATTCTAATTCTGGTGTACATATTGAATATAATATATACTATTAGAGATATCGTTTATCTTGAATAGTTAAAATGTAATCACAGAAACATTTTTTTCTGGTTTATGTCATGTGAAGTTGTCCCATTCGTGATTAGTTGTGTTTGTCATTCAATTATACGAACGTACGTATATCGAAGTACGCGATGGCCGGCAAAAGAAAGAGATCAACGAGAAAAAAATGTACGTTCTTGAATTTCGAGCGTCCGATATGAGTATGGTCCCGTTCGTGCGTTGGCAAATAAATTTAGTATTAGTAACGCTGCACAAATCACGGATATCACGGCATAATATGAAGAGACTCATTTACGAAACTCGAGCTGAAAATGGAAGAAGAAAAACGAAAATAAACGGGAAACGCTTTGTTGGCCTGTATGAAACGAGTATGCGCCGAGATCTCGGTACAATAGCTAAAGTAACATATTGTTTTCTCATAAATGTACGCACGTTTTACCTAAAAACTATTTACTTTTTCGTCGGTTTATCAAAAACAACTAAAAACAGTCGGTCGCGCCGGGCGGCATATTTTTAAGCGCGGACAATTCTCGAGGGCGAAATCAAACTGTAATTTTTTTATTTACTACGATTTTTCTAAAAAAATCATTAAAACTATAATTGAAAAAAAAAAATGCAAAATAAAAAAACTCAAAGTAAGCATCACCAGTTCGTATTCATAACACGTGACATTGAAACGATTCGATATTGTTTTGAAATTACGAATGTATTATAATAAACGAGATACCCATCCGGTCCATAAGCGAATTAGCGTTTATTTAAATGCGAGTCGAATAATTGAAGCCCCCCCCCACAAAAAAATGACCAAAAGTCCACGTGTACACACACATATTATAGAGTAGTAAAGTTTTATGAAAACCTGCCCCTTTGAGTACAAACACACTACTAGCTAGTCACTGGTCGAAAGCGTTCAAAAAGTATCGCCGTCTCTTACCGGTTGCGCGTTTCCGCGGCGGCGGCGGCGTCTCCGGCTCGCTGCCGCTGTTGGTCGTCCCGCTGCTATCGTCCCGCGGATCGGCTAGTGCGCGCGTCCTCGTCGTTCGGCGGGCCGACATTCGCGCGCCGACATCGCGTCGCGCGTTCCCGGAGCGATACGACTGCTCCGTGCGTCCGTCTACGCAGCCCGTCGTCGCGCGGCAGCCACACGCGCGCGAACGCGCCGCACCGCACAGGGACGCGCGCGCGCGCGCGCAGAGGATGAGACGTCGCCGCGGCGTTACGCGTGTCGTCGTGCTGTGCGCTGTCGCGGTACGCGCGGCCGTTGGTGCTGCGGCGATGTCAGTGACGGCGACTCGACGCCGACGCGACGCGTCGGTATTTTTTATATACCGCGGCCGCCGCGCGCGCGCGCGCGCGCGCCGGGAGGGACGCAGGGCGGAGGGACGCGGCCGCCGGGAGAGAGGGAGGAGGCGGCCGGACGGTCAGCGTTTAAAAATAAAACCCGACGGCGACTTGTGGACTTCGGAGATCTGCGGCGCGGCGTGACGTGACGCGTGCCAGCGAGAACAGATAGACAGAATAGAGAGAAGCAAAAAAAAAAACGAACACGTGCGGCACACGACCGACATGCCCCGGCAAGTGGTCGTTCGCGCAGTGGCGGACGCTCGAGGAGCGCGTTTCGATACTTTTTTTCCGGCGGCATTCGACCGACCACCGCGGCGTCGTCGGCGCTACGCGGAGAGAACACGTAGAAGAGCGTACACGGACGAGCGCGAAAACGACCAAGGCGACGAAGCCGCCCGAAAATATTTAATAAAAAATTGAAAAATTTAAAGCCCACGATGCCTAACCACCGTTTCCAATAACGATACCCGAGTAGATTTCCGGATTTCGTTCCATGTAGGAAAACAAAAAGTCAAAACTAACGGTACGAAAAACAACGCGACCGTCGCCGTCGTGTACGGCAGAGTTTACCTAATTTTTAGAATAATTACCCCTTAGAACCACCACGATCCATTTCCTACAAAAGCGAAATAATCGAGTAAACTTTATGATTTCGTTCTAGGCACGTGTTAAAACACGAACGCGCAAACTGAACGTATGGAAATCAACGAGGTCTATAATAATATGATAATATAACCGTAATATATATATATAATTATTATATTTTTATAATTTATTTATAATAATTTTATTATAAGACATTCTGAATCAATATTATTGAAATTAATCGTTATTATCCGTGCGCCCACCTTATCGTGGTACGGCAGCGTTTTCCTAATTTTTCTGGAGACAGAGACGTTCGACGATAAAGATTACTTTCATATTGGCGCGTTATACAGAGCGATAACATTAATATTGTAATTTAATTTAAATTAAATAACATTACCTCGAACTAAGTAGGTAAAAATCGTTTAGCAGATCAGGGCCGGATTTAGGAAGGGGGGTTGTTTCTAGTTGGAAATATAACTTTTTTACTATTCATTTTAAACGACTAAAATATTAAATAAATTATTAATTTAAAGTTTCAGACCTATAATTATTACCATTATAAAACCATGTGATAGAAATGACTTATGTTTTTGGGATTTAAATGAACAATATACAAGAGTTACCAATAACTTAAACTTAATTAATTTTCAGTAGTTTCACTACTCTTACTGTAAATTGAAACACATTACGAAGACTATATTATACTACGTTACTATTACCACACGCAATATACAACTACAGGCGGTGTTGCACGTGCATGCGTATTATTATAATATGTGTACGTAAATAACGCGTTTGTTCGTAATGTTCGTATACAAACGTCGTGCGGCAACCCCACGACGCGCATATGGTTCCACCTATCGACGACTGGCATATTATCCATCCGTTCGCCGTGCAAGTTATAATATTAATAATAATATTATTAATAACAATGATAATGACAGTGTTGGTTAAATTCGAGGTTTGAGGGGGGGGGCGGAGTGAATTTCAAATTCAAAAGGATTAAACCTCTTTATCCATGCAAACTTATATTATACTATAATCGGTTACGGAAAATATTTTAATAGATATTGAAATCATTTCCACATTGTTTAAATTTTTTAGCACGCTCCTGTTTAAAGACAGTTCTATTTAAAGTCTACCCTATATCAACACAAGTTTCGGTCAATTTTAATATTAATTTTTTTTTTTATGAAGTAAATGAAGGTGCCTATTTATAATTTTATAAGTAGTAAATATATCGAATATGTAGCGATTAAAAACCTCAATGGACGGAGGGGAGGGTGATCTGTCAATCCACCCTGCCCCGCAAAACTACCACTGGATAATGATAATAAAATGTTACTCACTTGTGCGTGTCAGTGGCGTAATCGCGGGTTGGCCATGGCGTTAATGCCACCGCTCCTACACATACTCATAGACGTTCTTGGTGTTTTGCTCCCTCCCCCTCTTGCACTCGGGTATCTCGAATTTTCGACACGTCTGCGCTATATCTGCTAGAAATACAGCAAACCGTAACAATCATAATAATATTATCGAAATACAAGTGATACGACGTTTCATAATACGATAAATCTGTGAGCGTGTGTTGCCTCGTTAGCCATGGACCTAACACTGTTTCCCCCGTCTGCTGCGGCTTTCAAATATTAAATTACACGGTATTTGCGTCATCGTGTGTTTTGTATACAACGTAGGATAAATCGTTATTCCCTACACTAATATAATCCCTTTACACGTGCGATTTTACGTACCTACTTATAATATGTAGACCGATAGAAATATTTCCTTGCGAAAAATGTTCTAAATATAGCGACAATGTGACATTACGACTGGGTGACCACTACGTTGTGACGCTGCCAGTTGTCATAATACTTAGTATTACTTCGAGATGTAACTAACCTATATCCCTTAGGTACTACGGTACAGATACTGATAGAGTTATTGATGAATTCATGTCGAATAAAGTAGGAAGGGGCACACAGTATTTAGTCGCACTATAAATAGTGTGATATTAAATTATAAACACATATTATATACGAGTAAGTTAGTATAGGTAAGTATAGTTACCATACATTTTGTATCGACGTTTGTATTCGTAACGAACTAAAATGACTAATTATTATGAGTTTGGTTTGTTTTCGACCTTAGTTTTCCCCTTAGTTTTTCGCCGATTGCGCCACTGACATTCAAATACACCCACGAATATGACTAATAAAGATTGAATATATGTTTTCAGTGACTTAACAATAACATACAAACACAATACAAGTATACAATTTTAATTACGTAATACCTGTGCTAATGTTGTATCTTGTATGTATATTGTATACCTAATAAACATAAAATGTGTAAAAAGCGATAAGAAGCGTCAATACCTATTACAAAATGTAAATATAAATGTTGTTCTAAACACAATAAAAATATACTGTTTGTACGTTATTTATTGATCTCTTTCTAAGCTTCATACCCTCGTCGGGAACGCCAAATCAACCCCAGCCTACTGGTAACAAACCCCTAAAACTTCCCTGAGGATACTAGGTATGATCATTACCTAAGGGCTCGAGTAAACTCAAGACTCGTTCATAATCAAATAAATTTCTGATAAATAAATAAATAAATAAATTGAAACGTCATTCTTTAGATTAAATGAAATACAATAAATGTAAAAAAATAATTTACCTAATATTACTTCTTTTTTAGCATCTACGTGATAAACAGTTTAATGTTCCATGCTACGATAAAGACCCAAGATTACTTATGGAACTCTATCTGACCCTATAATTCCTAATAATATTGTGGTAAATAAATGTGGAGAGTAAATTTATAAAAAAAAAAATTATTGTGGTTCTCAAAAAAATTATCACACTAGTTTTATAAAATTCCGTTTGGAGCACTACATGTAATATTTGCGGCTTCACTTTGATAGACACTTATCACGAATCGTTGGGCAACCATATCACAGAATAAGTGACCACACTATCTTAAATAGTTATCATGACTAACCTTAAATAATTCTCACGTGCACGGAAAATTGATAATCGCTATCATAAACGTACACAACAAATGGAACGAACTCAAGGAACAGAAAATAACATTTGAGATGTTCTGAAAATTGTGAATATTCAAATTTTTCTACGCGACACATGAACGAGATATTTAATTTTTAATCGCCAATCGGTAAGTATTATATTACCATTATTACGAACAAATGCCTATGCGTTTAGCCTATGAATTTATTTATCAATTGTGTTAACGTAAACGTGATCACAGGAATATACGATTTACATAAACGATTTTATGACATTAAATTAATTTTAATTTGTTTTTTGATTTGGTCTAGAATTAACAGTCATGGACAATTGGAAGTCAATGAATATTCGGACGGAAATATTGAACGCCTTAAAGCTGAAAAATTTCACAAATCCTACAAAAATTCAATCCGAATCTATTCCACCGGCCATTGCCGATCAGAGGGACATACTTGGAGCTGCTGAAACTGGTAGTGGTAAGACGTTGGCGTTCGCAATACCTATTTTAAATGGTATACTCAACGCGAGATCTACTGAATCAACTTCAGACGTCTCAGATTCAGAATCAGATTTAGACTCGGATGTAGGTTCAGACAAAGTGAGTGAACCGGAAATCTTAGAGGAGCTCGATGAAAATGGTTTGGGTTGTGTAGCTGTTGTCAATTTGCCACAAGAAAATTTTGTGAGTTCTAACAAAAAATTATGGGCAGTTATACTTGTACCGACTCGCGAATTGGCCATGCAAGTGAAAAGTCACATTGACGATGTGGCACAATTTGCAGACATTAATATTGCAGCTATTGTTGGTGGAATGTCCAGTGAAAAGCAAGAAAGAATTCTGAAAAAAGGTCCAGAAATTGTTGTTGCTACTCCTGGACGTCTCTGGGAACTAGTGCAAAGAAACGAACCACATTTAATGCAATTGAATAAAGTGAAATACTTTGTTATTGATGAAGCAGATCGTATGGTCGAGACTGCTCATTTTCCTGAACTACATCTAATGTTAGAAAAAATTAATTTGAAGCGAAATAACAGACGACAGAATTTTGTGTTCTCCGCAACACTTACTATGGTTCATAAAGCACCATACAGAGCAAACATTAAGAGTAAAAAAAAAATCAAAAAAAATCTGTCTCCAGAAGATAAATTGAAAAGTTTAATACAACTTATTGGCATGAAGAATCCACATGTAGTGAACTTAACAACAGCAAATTGTGTTACCAGTACAGTAAAAGAAATGCAAATATTTTGCTCTGTTATGGAAAAAGATGGATATTTATATTACTTTTTGAAACGGAATCCTGGTAGAAGTTTAGTGTTTTGCAATAGTATAAGTTGTGTAAAAAGACTTGCGGGTGTCTTGAGTATACTTAAATTAAATCCATTACCTATACATTCGAGTATGATTCAGAAACAAAGACTCAAAAATCTAGACAAGTTTCGAGAAAATGACCATGGACTGTTACTTGCGACTGATGTAGCTGCAAGAGGTCTCGATATTGTTGGAGTTAATCATGTAATACATTATGATGTTCCGAGAACTGCAGAAATCTATGTACATCGTAGCGGTCGTACGGCGAGAGCGTCAAATATTGGTTTGTCACTTTTAATGTGTTCTCCAGACAAGAAAAATATATATCTGAACGTATTGAGGACGATGAAAAGAGAAAGAGAATTACCAAAGTTAGAAGTAGAAATGCTAACGATTCGAAAGTACCTTGTTGCTGTTAAGCTTTCCCAGGTGATATGTATGATGGAAGATAAAGCAAAGAAAGAAACAGCATCAACAAATTGGTTTAATAAGGCTGCCGAAGAAATGGAAATCTTATTAGATGAAGATGAGTTGCCTAGAGGAATGGGTCAAAACGATCTACAAAAACATAAAAAACTAATTGACTCTAAACGTAAACAATTAGATAAGATTTTATCTATAATAAAATGATTATTTTACTTCCATGTTTAATGTATATATTATTACATTATTTTATATTTATATTAAGTAATAAAAATTGACTCATTAAGTAAAAATTTAACTTAGTTTTGACTTTAAAAATGTTGCTTTTAACTACAATTACAAACATGTTCTATATTATATTAAAGTTCCAATGTTATTTATTTATTAAATAAATAATTAAGAACTATAGATTTTAAATAATAGATTGTTTTGAATCTCTGGTAAGTACTAGTAGTTATTATCAACTCTGAGGTATAATATAATAAAATCGGTCATTTAAAAAACAATACAGCTCATAAAATTCATATTTTTTATAAATAAAAAAGAGACTAATTTTTTTAGAGTTGCTTAACTCAATGTTAAGTTTTTTTGTTTTGACTAGTCTATTAAGAATTTTTAGGCCTAGAGTTATAGATAAATATAATCATTAAAAAATAATCTGACACCTAAGCAAATATAAAAAAAGAAAAAATGTAAAATATTATAAACCCTCATTGTTTTTGCAGGGAATAATATTAATATTGAACAAACATTGGGTCAAAATGTAAAAAAAATACTTGTTTGAAATCAAATACTAATAATAAATTAATATTTTAAATAAGAATTTTTTTTATAAAATAAATTATTTGACAAACAAAAAGTTATTTGAAGTTTTTAAAAGTTAATTTTACAGAAATAGACTGGTTTTTGAAATGATAGATTTAATTGTGCTAAAAGTAAAATATATTTGTGTGGCAGACTAACAGCTCCCATAACATTTCAGCAATGCCATTGGCATATTTAATTATATCATAAATTATGAGGATTTCTGGGACCTCATTCTTATATCATAACGTAATGAGTGATCTCTGAACGTTCGAATGTCTCGGTTTCAAAAATATCATCAAAATAATAGCTATTTTTTATCTTATTGAAAAATTGATGAATTTTAAAATATTTATGAGTTATAATCTAATTTCCCTATAATAGTAAAGAAATTCCGAAACAGCAGCACACCCTGCGAAAATTCGGCCAACTTTCAATTTTAGTTTTTGTTGTAAACTAAAACATTTATTAATTCAAACCTTTATTTAAAACTGGTAAGTGATAATTTTTCAATGTTAATTTAATATTTTATCGGGCATCGGGCCATATTGATACCCGTACATTTATCGGTTACCATGATAACCATTTAAATCAAACATGGACCGTTGAAGGCAGTGGCATAATTTGGGAAAAACCATTGGAGTAGCAAAACGTTCCGGGGGGGGAAAAAAAAAAAACTCCAGAAATAAATTATAATAAAGTTGGTATACCTGCAAATAATAACTGATCTGTTCGATTGTTATACGTTTCTGTTGCAAAAATCACGATTTTTTTACGGTGTGGCAAATATATTAAGATTTTGTTACCTCATGAAAGAAGGCTGAGTAATGGTCGCTACTCTTCGCTATCCCCTATGTTTGTAGTGACACCCGGTCAAGTCTAACGTAAATAAATATAATCGGTACTACTTACGGCCTGTCGGTGGGTTGCTGACGAGGTTCGGTGTCTGCGTTGACTCGTGAAATTAAGTAAGCGGTGAGAACACATGCGAAAGTCACGATTAAAAGTTCGATTAGTCATTGACGAGATACATAATAACCAATCGACAACACTGTCGAACATCATTACGGAGAAAAATAAAAACTGCGACGTGAAAACGGAGAAGAGCTTTCCGGACCGCTGTCGACACTAGACTGACAGTCTGGTAAGCGGTTAGCTGCTGTCGCTCGATCGGTATTGTATGAAATACGCGCACAGCTCGGCCGTCATTGGTCGGGTGGCGCGAGCAGCTTGGGCTTTCATTGGCCGTGTCGCCCCGCGCAATATTCGTCCGGCGCGAACTCTCGCTTATATAATAGTTATTATTACTATTACTATTTTGTTACATAATTATGTATTCATAAAGAACTATCTTACATCATTAAATAATTACTAATTAGGCACCCCTACACTATTATTATTATAGTAATAACTGATCTGTTCGATTATTTAACGTTTCTGAAAATATGATTTTGCTTCCTTGTGAAAAAATGCGGGGTAGCGGTCGCTACCACCTATCGGCGCCTACGATTGGAGGGGCACTATCGTTAATGTTAAATTTCAAGCGTCCCCTCGTCCTAATAGGACATATTGTGTGCTAATAGTACGCATTCAGGAAAAACTATAAGGGTGGCACATTGAGTTTGATCAGAATTTAGGAGACTATAGTGTCCCCCTGCGTTCCCCTCCACTCAAACTACTGCTCCTACTTAACCTATTCTGCACAACCTGCAATAAAATCCTGTGCTCGCTTATGCGCGGGTCATAAATATAGATGTATTGCTATCGTTTGTCGATAATGTGTATCCTAATAGAACTTCATGGTCATAATATAAGTGGTCAGCTCATTGTTTAATTAATTATTATTATTTATCGTTCTCAACTATAATATATAAAGATAGAGAGATAGAGAGAGAGAGAGAGAGAGAGAGAGAGAGAGAGAGAGAGAGAGAGAGAGAGAGAGTGAGAGAGAGATAGAGAGAGAGAGAGAACTTGATATAGGTATCTCACAAATTATTTGTTGTATAAAGATAATACGAGGTATAAAAAAAAAATTATATAATGATGAAGAATTTACTCGCGTTTTAAAATGTTTAAATGATTTAAATTTTTCTACGTTTGGTCCCGTGTTTTTACATTTAATTTGATAACTGGAAACCATGTTGACCAAATCATAGATTAAATATACCATTAAATATATTTGAACTATGACCAAATGTGGTAAGTGTACACAAAAGACAAAATAAGATAAGATATTGGATTTATTTTTTCTGCTATAGTCACGCACACTGCCCCGGTGATGATAAAGCACGAATTAAGAATATATATATATGTACATGTATATATAAATATTATAAATAATATGGTAATAACTAATATGTATCGTGCGATAATTATGCGTTCAACGCAATATCAATATTTATTTTATCCATTCCTCGTATAGATTGCGCACGGGAAAAACGACATAATATGACCTGTAACGATACGTAAAGAGAAGATTTTTCTCGAACATTCGCCGCCGCATACTCACGTTTGTTATCAATATTGTTATATTTTTATCAGTTAAGAGTTGTGCACTCGGTACTATTAATAATTGACCATTAGATATTAATTATTATATTCAGACAAAGCCCAGTTCCGAAGTCCTCCCGTCTGCTGAGTGCATTAACGAAATATTAAGCGAATATTATTGTAAAATCAAGTAATAAGATCGTCCGGTTCGGCAGCGATATTTTCACGACTACTACTCGTCTCTTCTGACGTTTTGAGACGCCGCTGAAAGTAAGTCCGTCATTATAGTTCTACTGTTACGTTGATATACGTTCATACGTTTCGTCCGAGTCCAGTGACGGGCCCGAGTGAGCTTACCCCCGGTTTTTGATTAATTGCTTTTTTTTTCTTTTCTTCTAATTAATTGAGTTTTCAAAGAAACTTGGCCGATTCGATTTTTTATCTATGATACCTAACTCTGTTTTATATGTTTATTTTTCCATTGATATTATTACTTGATTTTACTTTTTAATAATTTATATTATTCGATGACGTTAAAAAGAATAAATATCCTATTAGATATTATAATACGATCATCAAATTAATTTGTGTATAAATTTACCCATAGCCCCAGGCTTGTCCTAAATTTCAATCTAAATCATGTTTGATGGGAAAACATTAAAATATTATTATTATCGATTAGTGAATTACGGTGTTGTTTTTTCTCCTAACTAGGTGCAATGGATAATGTGGGGGAGGTTGTTACACCTACAGACGATGAATGTAAACAGCAAAAATCCAAACAATATCTGACTGAGATGTTGGATCACGCTGAAAATGTAATCGAGAACATACGCAAAGAGGCGTTAAAGATGGCTGAGGATCTTGAAAACGTTTACAATAACGTTGACTCCGTGAGGAATTCCTCACTGTTGAACTATATGAGCGAAGGTGAGTTTTTTCTTTCTTTTGATTCGTTACATTAGTGGACGAGTTGTTGTTTATTAACCGCTCGTGGTTTCAGTTGACAAGGAAGACATTAACGAGTTTGCTGACCGCATAATAAACCGGTGCGACACTGTTCAAATAAATGTACTTACGACCAGAAACGACAGTCAGCAGACCTGTCTAGAAGAAATCAATGTGTTAATCGATAAAATAGTCAGAACGTTGAAGGACGATCCTGAAAATGCCAAGTCACTTTGCCAATCATATTTAGCATCTTGCAGTCCAGTAGAAAGTGTACCCGGGAGTAAGGTGTTCGAGATGGCTGTTCTAGGGTGCACGCTAGATGATCAGAAACGTATTTACAAACGACTCCAAGGGTTACTTGATTACATCGTACATACAAATTATATTATTGAATTTGACAATGAATAATGACTCAATAAACTGATCTGAATGGAGTATTAGCATGGACTAAATATCCTGTATATTTAATATATCCAAATATACAGGATATTTCATCTATGGCATTAGTACTTAAAAAAAATATAACCATTCCTTATTGTTTTTACTTATTAATAATTGATTAATAACCTTAAAGCTTTTATGTAAGCTATATATCGTGGTTCTAACAAGCACATAGTGATATCAATTGTATTATAATAAAGTTGTTAAATTTTATTTTTTAATACACAAACATTGTTATATTGGATATTATGTAATCATAAAAATTATTATTACGGTATGACACAAGAGTTTTTAAAGATATTTTTTTTCTTTTGTCTCATTTTCCCGGATCTTAATTTAATCGTTGACGAAGGGTTTCTGTTGTGGTATGGAACTGCACCAAATGAACCTAAAAATAATACATTGTAAATTTTAATTATTATTAATATAAACTATTGTTTATATTAGTCTGAATGTTATTCAGTCTAATTTTTAGATAGTATTTTATCACTTTTCGCTATACTCTATGTTTTAAATGACACGTTTTGTGCTTTTAATAGGCATTTAATATCTTAAATAAAAACAATGTTTGTAAAAGATTATTATTGTGAAATATATTAAGGTTTCATACAGTGAGATTTATTTATTTTATAATTTATACCTACTTTTATTATTTTTTTATCTACTTACATATATATTTTTTTTCAACTATCCACTTATGCTGTGATTGTCATTATAAAATGTATTAACTTTAATGAATATGTATTTAATGTTTTATTAATTATTATCAAATAATAAAAATTGAGTTTTAAGATCAATAGTTAATTCAATATTGAATAAAGTTAATTTATTTGAAACAATTGAATTTATGTTTAAAAATATTTGTCAATTACCTATTGTATATGTTTGGTGTATTCCATTTCCCGACATGTACTCTTGTTCTTCATTTTGTATTTCCATCAAACACCGCGTGGCCAAGTACCTAAACACATTGTTGACGTTGACATCGTCCTTCACCGAAGTACATATAAGTTTACAGCCCAGCGATCGTGCGAGAACGTCAACTTCTTGCCTAAAAAATAGTTAAAATATAGCTTATTTTATGTTCTAGTAGTACATACAAATTCTAAGAAATACTTTTAAAATGTAGAAAAAAATAATCGTGCAAGTTGATATGATAATTATTTGTATATTTTCTTAATTGTTCTGGACTTAATGGTATTTTGTGTTTATTATAATATGATAAATTATGAATGATAATGAACTGAAGAATAATAATATACTAAAAAAAAAAAAAAAAATAGAAAACTTAAAACCAAAAACATTTTATTTTTATTTCTATTTTGACTCAAAACTATACTTAAATATGTTGTGTAAATTATTATATATTATATATTTATTAAATATCAGTCCAATTTACAAACAATATCATATGACTTGTATTATTCATTGTGTTTATTTATTTAAAAGTAAAATAAATAAGAATTATAAACATTAAGGATGACTTTTGCATTTATTCAAATAAAATCCACAACAACTGCACCGTCAAGTTACACGTTAATCAATTTGAAAACCTATTGTTCTCATTAGTGACATTGTTGTCCTCAACATCATTCTCAGGCTATTATTTTTTTCTCAAGTACCTTTATGTCAAAATTTATATAAAAGATTTTTATGAACATGCTTCATAGATTTTGGCAATCAATCAGCTGTGGCATAAAATCCTAATCTGATTTATTCTGAATAGTAATGAAAATGTAATTGGTAGAAGAAAATAATTTTTAAGAAAAGTTACTTACGGGTCAACTTGGCTGCGTTCAATCAGGTCTATTTTGTTTTGGACAATAACTGTTGGTATTTTTCCACATTCGTCTTCCACCTGAAAAATAAATTTAAAATCATTATAGTTTTAGTGTACTGGAAGTAACTTTTAAGAAGTCGCAATCAATAAGTTGAAATTAATTTATAGGCATTTTCATAATGTTAAAGCTGTTACAACTTACGTCATTGCTGTGGCACTCATTTGAGTGTTTCGAAGAGAAGAATCAAGATAATAATTTTTACCAACACCCTTTAAAAACGACAAAGAAATTAGTTAGTGCTTAAAGTTAATTAATATATTTTCTTACACGTAATTCAATACATTATACAAGTTATATAAGGTTACAACTTCATAATAATATTTATTAATATTACGAAAATGAAGCGTCGAGTAGTTAAATTATATTGGCTGTGAAAATATAAAAATCAATCGTTTAAGAATAATATAGTTACAAATGTTGCTATTTAAATAATAAATAAATAACTAACTAAATATACTTGTCATAAGCTATTATTAATAGGAACCAATCAAACCACCGATAAAAAAATATGTATATAGTTAAATAAATGTATGGAACCTTGATTTTCCACGAATGGATTGCTTCAAACGAATCCCTGTCCGTCGTTGAAAATGCCAACACACAAGCTTGGGCTCCTCTGTAATATGCTTTTGTAATGGCATCGAATTCTTCTTGGCCTGCCGTATCCCATAACATTAATCTTACGTCTTCTCCGTTGCATCTAGACAAAGAAACAACCATTGTAGAATGAAAACGGAGAACATTTTTGTTTGAACGACTATTAATATTTTGTTCAATAATCTAATTTTAATTATGTTTCTACGATATTTATAATTCGTTTGCCATAACATTTTGACAATTATATTGATACATTAGGTACTAGAATAAAAAATGATCAATTTATGTTTTATTATTTTATCATAGAGAAATTTTTTTTTCTTTTCTGTTTTTTAAATTCTATTTTACTTGTACCTCGCTGAAGTTAATTTATAAATGTAATGACTGACAAAAAATATTTTTTTATTTACCGAATAAAATAATTTTATGAAATGATCGAGAAATGTCCATGTTCCATTTGTTTTGTGAAGTGTTTATATATAAATATATTTTAAAACTTAAGTTTATTTGCACTTTCTTAAATTTATATAACTAAATACAGATATTGTATATTAATTATAATATTGATCTATAAGAATATTAAAGTATCAATGCTATGAGGTCATAATCTGAATTATAAAAATATTTCATAAAAAGCAAATTATTATTATTTAAAACAAAACCGTAGAATAGTAAAATTAAGAAGCGTGTTGATATTATGTTTTTAGGTAACCACAATAAAGTAGGTACAAACAGAACAGATATTAATTATTGATGTTGTCATAAAAGAATCAGTGTAATGCATTGATGATAGCTCAGAAGTTACAAGCCACGATGGGGTTTCTTCCTCTTCAGGGTGATATTTTCGACATAAAAGATGGACCAGAATACAAGCTATCATCGAGTAGGTTTAAAGCGATCAGAGTACATGAATCATATTTAAGACTTAATTTTCAATATTAATTGGATTTGGTCTGTTCCTTTGACAATAATTAAAATAATTGCCAATTTTAATGTAGTAACGTTATTTGAACGTGGGATGGCGCGAACCTTCATTAAAACTCGACTGGATTCTAAAATAATCATTATAGCCTCAACAATTAGTAGCTGATGATTGTTTCGTTAAATTTTTAACGAACAGTTGCACATTTCAAATTGTACAGTGGAACGGCGCAGCATAAAAATAATTTAATTAAAACAGGTAGGTACTCTATTTGTCGTTCCAAGAAGTCAACTCCAATTGTTTTTTTATAGTCCCGGGTAAACGTTCCTCTGCAGTAACGTTGAATCATACTCGATTTTCCAACCGCGCCATTTCCCACGATCACCACCTTGAAAATATAAAAATTTTTAAACACGATTTTAATTATGACATGAAAACAGTTATGAAACGTTTATTTTACGCACCTTTAACGCTATCTCTAGGTCTTCTTCCCTCATCACTCATAATTGTGTTCGTCCACTGCTTAATTTCCTGTACAAAAAACAAAAAAAAGCAATTAGAAAAGCACACAATATCCACGCCACACAACACGTCTTATTGGCAAAATTTTCAATCATAAATATAAAAATACTGTGATTTGTCGGAGTTGTAACGATCACGTGAGATTTAAATAAAGTATGCACCTCATAGTGTGTGACGGTAGTGAGTTTTATCGAGAATAAACACTGGTAGATGTGACTATTCCCCAACAGAGCAAATATCTATTATACTTTCCTATACAAGTTTTATAGTTATTTAGAACACAACCACACGCGGGCATTGCGCAAGTTTGTAATAAGTATCAATTATTACATTGCCCGTGTACTCATTGAATAATAATGAGTTTTAAGTGATAAACGGGCCGTTTGAATTCGCACGGAGTGTTATGGAAATAAAAAAAACATTCGATTTTTACGATTTGACATACCTATATACGTTATATATTAATATTATACTTAATGTGGTTAAAAGAGGTTAACAATTTGCTGGTAATTCGATTCGACCGATCGGTTTATTTTATTTTTTTCATTTTAACACCACTGCATGCGATGGCCGTTTCCGCGAGAATAATCAGCGGGAATTAAGCGCGCGAATTCCAACAAACGCGTCAGAAACTTAGTTATTCAATAATTACTGTCATTACACATACTGTAACGTATATAATATCTACTTAGGTACAACGCGCCGCGGTCGGGTCGAATAACGTGTACCTATTATACCTATTATTATCCGAGCGAAAAGTGTATTAACTCGTTAAATTTTTTTTATCCCACTAATCAAAAATTCTTCGACCGTACCCGTCGTTTTACATGAATAAAAGATTTATAGATACCGCTGCGTACCTACATTATACTATATAGGTACGCATTTATATCATATTTTATGGAGTGTGTGTAATGAAAACAATTTCTACATTATATTTTATGTCAAACCTACACGAACGAATACATAATAATAAAATCATCGTACACCCCATACAGGTACTTTTAATACAAACAACTCGTATACATAGAACGAATTCTAAGGAGATGCGGCGGACGAGACACGGCGGTACCCCTATGCCGCCGGTATTATATTATATACTAATAAATACATCGAACAATTGGAGACGTTTTAAATACACGAACGGAACATACGTATAAATTATATTCAAATCTATCATTTTTTGCTTTTTTTTTCAAACGCATCGATTATTTTGTAATTTACAAGTTTTTTTTTATCGGACGCGATACTATAATTTATCATTATCGATTTGCGTTAGGTCTTATATAGGTACTGTCTCAAAATCATTCACGGCGGCGGCGGCGGTCGTGATGATTGATTTCTCCACAATGTTCGTTAAAACTATTTATCCCGTACAACCGATTAACACGCGAATAAGACTCCGGGCAGTATTACACTTGTATAGGCAGAGCAATATAGCTGCTCGCGCGACCGTAAATAGTAGTATACTCGAGGCGTTCGCCGTTAGCATAAATTAATTTAGCGCACGCAATAACGCCACGGAAGGTTCGGACGTAGTCTAGGAAACTACTGTGGGTACTTAAAACAATAATAGAGTAGAAAAAACAACAAAAAAACCACCGCTCAAGCCGTGTATATAAACAGAATACGACGACGATGATGATGATGATGATGAGCCCCATTCAAACACCACTGGATATGTATGTATACGACCGAGTCGTTGACCCTTCCGATTTTTCACATGCTTGATATTTTGTACACAAGTTTTGAATACCTGCCTATATGAATATATATATATATATGTGTATAAAGGAGCGGGTGTATACTTTTTATGAGAAAATTATTGCCAGACATTATCATTATTACTTTGCCCGTCTTACACATTAAACGAAATGCGTTATTCGGCTTATTGTTTTGTTCAAATCCGCGTTACATATTATATACGAGCGGTTATACGTCAGTTAACACGCTTAATAATACGACGGATGTAAATATATGCGCATATTTTGAAGAATTAATAATAGGATGGCAAGTCTTGGAAAACGTATTAAATAAATATGACGTGTACGCGGCGAAACGATGGCCACTAAACAGTAAAACAAATATAGAGTAATAATAATGAACACATAATTGTTCGGTATATAGACGATGATATAAACTATAGGTTATATCGTGTATCGAGCATATTATATATTTTATAATATTATTATGACGTATTATAGGCGTCATTGAGAACCCGCAAGAAAAAGCGACTGATGGATGCATTCTTTTTTTTACAAGTTTTCATTGAAAATATAATTATATAAATATGATGCAATTAATGAAAAGAAACTTCTATCACGCAGAGTTAATAAAAAACTTTATAATACCTCCGTTAAGTATAGGTATTCGTATCATTATGTCACATCGAGGAAATCGATTATACTTAATTCTATATTAAAGTGATTTAAACTGCGTTAAACCGATGAGCATGTTAAAAATAATAAACGCTTTATGTAAGTAAAATGCATATTAATAGTGCACGATGTGGCGAGCTTAAACGTACCTATAATATAATTGACTACCTATACATAACGAGTTAACAACATTGAACGTTTGAATAAATACTAAACGTTTTTATAGATACATTTTGATATTTTTAAAGATTTAAATTCAAGCCTTTTTAAATAAATTTAAATGGGGTTTTTTTATTAGGTGTTGGAAAAATCAAAGATATTATTTCGGTTGACATGACAACATTATAACGATGCGATATTTAGACCACTTTCATTAATACCTTTTATAGATGTAATACTTGTATGATAATTTCACAAATTTTACGAGGTATGAAAGTTGTTCGATTTAATTAACAAGTTGGTATAATTGTGCGTTAAAGAAAGTTAAAATATTGATTAAATATTATAATCTACATAATAATAGAATCAAATGGCCCATACACACATACGTACTTACACTTAATATAAGTATGATATAGATAGATGAAGAAATATTTTGTACTACGATATAATAAAATCGATTTTATGTTTGATAATTTTTATCGAGTTTACTATACACGAATTCTGTAAAATTATTTAGTGTATTTTATGGTTGTGGTATTTCAATAAAAACACACACACACATACACAAACATTAAAAACGTTTAATAGTACACTTTGAGTAAACAACATAAAATATTTACTATTCCATTGCTATATATATACATGTTTGTTAACGAATGTTATGTATCAAAATCGAAAAGAAAAAAACGATATTATAGGTAACCTATACTATCTCCGGTTGGTGATTTAATGTTTATTTACCATGCTCGCGTTACAAAATTATGTTAAGTTCATTAAAACCGTCGATTTTCTAAAGATAATAACAGAGTGGACTCGTTGTGAATAATTCGAAAAGATATTATATAGCATAATATATATATACCTATAGAAACTTGTTCCCCGTATTTGAAAACTGCATATTATAACGAATACCTAATACATCCATACACATTTTATGTATATATTTGAAGAGTGGCCACGACACATGTCATTTTTCGTAAGACACGATCGGATCGCAGCGTACCTACGTACATATCTACATACATAGAAAGGATCAAACAGAAACGTGATTCGTTTTCAACAAAGAAAGTATGTAGGTATGATATATACCTACACATCAGAAATGGCAGTAATATAGAAATCACATCCGGCACAAGGGCATTTAAGTCTCTCTAAGATTATTGTTATTATTATTGTTACTATTAGAATAGAAAACAGAGGGACGTCAACAAAAGTCGAAATGGTCGGTAAAACAGTATGCGAGTGTGTAGAACACGAATCATGAACGAGATATCAAAAAGTGTAGAAATTAAAAGTTTTATTTTGGTCACGATATAATATAGTTGGGCGAATACGACGTGAAAGATATTATTTTATGCGCGTATACACTTGTTGCGGCGGTCCGCGTTGTAGGAAAACGAAAGAAAAACCCTATTTAAAGTCACTAGCCGGGGCTGAATTTATCTACTATATTTTCAAGTCCTCGGCTAGGCACGAGACGACGGATGACGTGACGTAAACACATCGCCCCGCACGCGATTTATACTGTAAACGGCCTGTAATTTCGCGTCTAATAATAATATGAGCTGCGCGCGCGATTTTCGATCGTCGCGAGCCACTTTCTTACCTGTTGCACCTTTTGGACAGGACGGCATCCGACATGATATGTTTACGATATTTTTGTCGAACAGTTTTTGATTATTATCCACGCCACATTTGCACCAGCCGATTGTCGACGCGGAGAGAAAAAAAAAACGGGGAAAAAAAATGGACAAACGATTTATTACTTTATTAGCGCGTTAGCGACGAGACGCGGAATACTTTTAAAGATCGACGAGGTAGAATTTAGTTGTAATGATTAAAAAAATTACCACTTCCCTTCTACGGGTTTGCGTGCGAACTGCTAATGGTAAACAAGCAACGAGTACAATAGCAGGACACAGGCGTGGAAGCTATCAGCGATCGTGACGGCGGCGGTCCAATTACGGCTTCGGAGGAATGTGAACAGGTACGAGAACAGGTGTAACATGCGCCAGGTAATCTCATGGAAGAGTCGACGAAACGTTCGACGAACCGTTCGAAACGTTTGTAGCGCGCCAAATGCGTATCAATCTATAATAATATTATATTTTATCAATAATGTTCAGTCACGTGTTCGAAAAACAAAGGAAATGTGTCGACAAAACGACGTCTATCGAAATGAACATTTCAGAGGACTTTGGAGATATACTGAGATATACGTTTAGTGAAGTTTCCGAATTTCAACACTTTATTTGATACGTTTAAATTTGAAATGAGTTGCCTATGTAAATAAATCGAGAAATGCGAATGTCAAAACAAACGTTTTAGCAATAAATAATAATAAAAGGAGTTGCGTCAATAAATCACTTGACACATGTATGTGTTTTATTTTCTCTGTACACATTCGATTTCTACACGATTTAATATCATTCTAAACGACCTAAACGGTGACTTTGAAAATATAGACTTTCGTTTTTTACTAATTAGTTAGGTACTCAACGACTTACCCATATGTTCGACATTGTAAAAGAGTTACATAGGCGATTATTCACTATTACATAACGTTACTTCGGACGACGACGTCATTTACAAATCACTGTCTACTTCGTCTACATGCGACTAAAAAGGATATGAAAAATTAACGCGAACTAATGTTTTCGATTTGCCGGGTAACCGAGATGACTAACAATACCTACTGGTTATCGTGTATATCATCAGGAGTCGGACACTGTTCTAACCATAAAAGCGTCCCATACGTTTTACATGAAATAGTTAATAGAAAACGGGGTTCAAAGTTTAAATAATTTTATACTATCAATGATATTTGTCGGCATAACCTTTTTAATTATTATAAGTGTTCTTCGGGGCTGTGGTGTGCACTGCAGTGTTGTATTTGAAACCACAAATAGCAAAAACACACATCCTTTATAAGTTATAATGCATTCTTTCGAGCGCACGAATTTACAAAAAAATCAGAGTTTGTGCGTTTAATTCGATTGATAAGAAGAACCACTTGTTGTTGTTGTTTTTTTTCTATCGCGGGAGATTATAAAACGCAACCCAATTATAGAACCTCCCATAGCGCGAATCACTATCAACATTATCACGATCAGAGTTGTTTTTCAACAGTGGTCGTTATCATTCAGTAGTTATCGATAGTAGCGCGGTCGTCCACCAAGTGTTTTCGTTCGTTTGTTATTTGTTTTCATTATGTTAATGTAAGTAAATTTCAGCTTATTACTCAACGCCAACGGCAGTTTATGGCCTATTGTTTTGTGAATCATGTCTTGGCACTCGGTCGGTTATTGTTCTGTTTGCCTAAACATTTATTCAAACTGTTCGATTATTAACACGATTATTATTAATTATTGCGAAATATACCGATAAGAAAGTTTACGTGCGCGTCCCACTACGTACTACGGTATTGCCCGTAATAATCACACGTAGGTATACTGTGTTGTGTTGTGAATAATTCAATATAATACGTACAAATACGAAACAAGCAGTCCTTTCACTTGCGGTTTAGTGAGAAAGTTTTTCTCACCTACACGTAGTCGACGTAACGTCGAAATGTAAATGCTTTTGATTTTGATGATTCGTAGTTTATGCACCTGAAATTCGCATAGGTTCTTAACTATGTATGTAGTTGCACATTGTAAACGACAGATATTCAGTATACATATATTTTATCCAAGTACTTCTGCGCGCCAAGTAAAATATTTATGTTTCGAATATTATTGGACTGGAATGCGATAAAAATAATTGTTTATAATAATTTCGTTTGGAAGCGGAAACTTGATATGCACGAAGTATCTGTGTCCAAATTTAATTTTCTGACTCGTTTCATAAGTAAAACGCACATATTTTGACATCCAAACCTAAATATTATAATATATATATTGTTTGATTACCTATTAAGAGCGCAGTCCTGTTATAAACAGTCAAATTAGTTGAAATTTAAAAATAATATATTATTAACTACCTATTAGTATCTTGTAACATTGGGTGTTAATTGTTATAAATTAGTCAAAATGTTATTTCCTACACAGAGAAATATCGTGTTCGCGTATTTTACCAATTATTACATTTTGCATGTTATTGACGTGGGTTTCGTTAAGTATAAAACTTGAAAGTGATACATCATTTTTAAAATGAAATTCATACTAAGAAAATTATCTATCTGTACTGTAATTTTGTTTCAATTTCCAATTACCTTTAGGTATTTGAAATGTATTTACGTTTAGCTAATTTTTTCTTTAAATACTCACAGTTTTTAGGCTAAATAATATAATTTTGAATGTTTGTCGTTTTTCCGGTTTTTATTCGAAGAGTTCAGTTTGCGATTATTCGAGCAACTATTTACTTCTAAGATCTGAAATTAGATTCGTATTTTTCATCGATTAGCTATTATAACTGTAATTTAAATTTACTTAAAAAATGTCATGCATTTGTTCATACGAGTTTAAATTATTCGATTACATAACATGTCCATAATATTAGTCCAAGAAGCGAGATAACGGAGACTATAAATTCTGACTCATAGGTTTCAGTATTTTATTTTAAATATTATGTCACGTTAATTTAAACAATAACAATAAGTACTCAATATTATAGTGTTTTCGATTAGTAAATTGATTATTTATTTTAATGTTTCTTCAAATTGTCTTATTTAAAATTCGTAAAAATAGTATAATATTGTCAGTTGTTATATTATGTTCTCAAATATCAGAACCACATGAATTTATAAATATACTTTAGTCAGGCCGTAGATCAATACAAAATAAATATTAGCCATCGAAGTAGTACGTTATTGTGTGCCCTAAAACGTTATTGTTATTATAAATCACTAGATATGATGTACCGTTATCGCCGCGATATTTCCTCCGAGATAATAATGTGACCCAAATAGTCAATCAATTGATCGATCGTAGTATTTTTCGGACGGTGTCGTGTGCGACGATGATATTTATTTTTTTAACGATTCGTTCTTGTATGATCACCGTGCGTAGAGATTTTTGATGGACTATGTATTGGTATTCCGAGTTGTAGCCGCATCAAGTGAACCTTGAAGTAATTTCATTTTTATTGTACTCTAATTTAGGTACACGTCAAATGACATTAACAACTTTATATAAGCTGTATGAAAATCATATAAACATTTTTCTGGTCGTTTGTATTTTTTTTAAAATTATTTTGTATTCGTGCAGCATCCGTATTTTTTATATCATTCGAGAATAAGAATGTTGGCTAAAAGTAACAATTATCACATTGAAAAGTAATAACACCGATTTCAGCGTATCTCGGCAAAAATATTAGATTTTATCTTTAAATATTTTAACATGGAAAACGACGGTCACTAGTAACTTGTGTCCATAATAGTAGAGCCAGTATAAATATTAGTATGCAAAATAAATGTTATTAAAACCATCCGATTGTTAAAAAAAAAAAAAGAGGAGGTTGTTGTTTGATAAATGTTCTCGATTATATCTATAGTCATGTTTATATCGATCCGCGTCAGATTGTAAATCAACCGCGAACGTTTCTCTCTAAAAGAAACAAAATTCATAGCGAATCGTTGCAATTCTTTAGCAAGAATATTTCCATCAATCCGAGAGTTATGCGAGAAAATTCCACTAAACCGTCAGCGGGTATTTTATTTTCTATTAGGTGATATAGTGTTTTCATTTTGTTTAACGAGTTAATTATAGAAATTTAAAACAATCTAGTCGAGCTTCTTCTTTTTTTATATTATAAAAAAAGCTCCGGCACTTGACCCCCCCCCCCCCCCCCCCGGGTACGGACATGATATTATTCATCGCAGAATGATCTCGAAAAATCGGCCCCAAACACACCGGCCGTTATCGTTTCGTCCAAAGTGTCATCGGCGGCGGCGGCGGCGGCGGCGGCGGAGGAAAGAGAAGTGCGCGCGCGCGCACGGCCGGCGACCGCTCGCGCTGTTGCACATGTCCCGCGACGCGCTCAGTCCGCCGCCGCACATTGTCGATAATCGCGCGTCGGTTCGTACCTACGTCGCCGCCGCCGCCACCGCCGCCGCCGCCGCCGCCGCCGCTCGGGTGACTCTGCGCCGCCGTCAGTTGCGTTTCGACACCGTTTTTCCGCGCCCGTTTCTGGCCCGCCGCGGGGACGACGCGATATTATCATCATCAGCGCGCGGTTCCTGATAAAATTCCTTTTTTCGACGAGCGAATCGCCGTTTTTTCCCTCGTCGGAAAGCGTTTTCCGCGATAATCGCGTCGTCGTCGCCGCCGCGCAGGTATTTCGACCCCGCGGCGCGTTTCGATACGTCGCCCGCAAACGCCTACTACTAAAGTCGTAATCGTTGTCCCGCACAGCGCGTCGTCGTCTCGTCCCGGTCCAACGTCCGGCGGTGAACTCGGCGGAGGAGCAGCAGCAGAAGAACGACGTCGCCGCGTCCGCGATCGGCGGGGCCAGCGATGAGCGAAACCAAACTGTTGATCGGCAGCGATATGATCGCATCCAAAGACATGCTCAACCCGTTCGTACACCATTTGGAGTTGACGTCCACCTACGACAAGTTCAAGGTATGTTATATAATTATAAACAAACGACGCAAAATATCGAAATTGCGCGTCGCGCGTAGTTTTTGTTGTTGTTGTTGTTGTTGTTTTGATAAATAGTCCCTTAAAATATATACAAACCCACTGGGTTAATCGTGTGTCGGTTCACGAGAAAGCTCGTCACGGGGGTTCGTTTGAGAACGCTATTCCTCGTAACCCGATATTCCTTTACCTAGATATTCAACTCCGGTATAATAATAATCTCTATACATGTATACCGAGCGTTTCACGAAAATATACCCATTGCCCATTTATATAATAATGTACATATATTTCGTGGGACACCCTATCTGTGTGTTTATAAACCAGCTGTTTGTGCGGCTTACGGCGTACTAATCGATCACGTTAACGGAGAGCATATAATAATAATAATAGGTACACAACGAGGGGGACGATAAATATTACGAAAAATAAACGTCGTATTCGAACGGTATTGTTTTCTTTTTCCGGGGCGAGTGTTAAAAAAGCAAACTTACGGCGTCAATACTATAATCGACCGTACTTAATTACAATGTGTTCCCCCCCCCCCCGTACGTAAATTCTACCTTAGGCACCTTAATGTATAATCGTATTATTTCTTTTTGTTCTTTTGATACGAAAACATTTCGACTCTTTTCGTTTTGTCGCGACGTCGTCGGTTCGGTGGAATCGAATCGAATTGAATTTTTAGCTATTTTTTCCGGGACGGGGGGGGGGGGGGTTGCGAGTAGGGCGCCCACGCTCAAACCATAACGCAGATTACGAACTACTGCAGTTCCGTGGCAAATAACACGAGTGTTTCTCGTCAGTTGGTCGATTATACAAACGGATAGTTTATGATAATCATTATTCAGTACCTGTTTTCAAAGTTCGAATTACTGGAAAAAAAATTCATCCTTATCTTTGAAAAAATCGTTGACGAGTCGTATTTCGACAAAAGTCAGGACGAAAAGTTGTTTGGTCTTGCCACCTGGATCGAAGACGTCGACGACAAAACCGCGCCGCTGCAGATGTCAGCCGTACAATGACGATTATTTCATTACGTTTTATAACCGTGACACACTGTTATGCTAATAATAATATATAGTTGCACGCATTATTTATATGCGTTGAACTGTGTATAGACCATTATGTATTGACGTTGGTACGATTCGTCCGTTTATATTACTACCACGAGTACGTCGAGAAAACAAACGCGCTGCAAGTCAATTGTTTCCTAGCGTCGGTAACTTTTTCGCATGTCCGCGAGACACTTGCCTACTATAAAGTTTTTATCGATGTGTTAACATGTTGAACTGTTTGAATAATAATAAAATTACAACTATTACGTACACGACGTACTTAACAGTTACGAATAATCGCTTATGAATATGTACGTATCGCATATACCCACTGAAGATACTATCAACGTTTATTATCTATTTATTCCGGAAGTAAACAACCGTTATTACTTATTACGTGTGTGTGTGTACCTATGCTATTATGGATCCGGCGAAAACACTTTCTTTAAAACACATATTTTCTAATTCGCAGAGAGTAGTAAAAATAACGTTTACGATTATTATTATTATTGCACACTGTTACCGAATCGGAAAATAAAAAGGTATGCACGAAATGTTTAACAGATGTTAAATATTGTGTTTTCGAAACTATAGAACGCGTGATGCATATTGTAGGCGTGTGCAGTGTAATAATTAATAAACAATACGGCAGGTATGCATTAAATTTTGAAAGTTTCGGTGGGTGACAGCCAGGATAGTTTTCATAGTCATAGGTGTATATAGTAGATGTAACCCGGTAGTTCTGTGTGGTTATCATTCCGTGACGTAACACTGATTTCTACGGAAGTATCAACGTATAG
Source organism: Drepanosiphum platanoidis (assembly GCA_948098885.1). NCBI lineage: Eukaryota > Metazoa > Arthropoda > Insecta > Hemiptera > Aphididae > Drepanosiphum > Drepanosiphum platanoidis. The sequence goes on from OX402534.1 coordinate 16,660,900, forward strand.
GTACTGCGCAAAGAACGATTATCTCAACCAGTTGTTGTTATAAATTCAGCAATACGAGACCTATGTGAAATATCGCGTTATAAAATACATAAAGCGTACAGTTTTCACTATATAACACCCAAAAGCGATGTTCTTTATATTATTCGGTCGTACAGGTTTACCTTGGTAATTTAAAATGCAATTAAAACAAGAACTTGTATAAAATTGCGGAATCGACTGTCAATTACAATAATATATTATAATAAATTATATTTCATGAAATTCTTTATAGTTAGATATTTCAACTTATCGAAATGTTTACCGAAGATTGTCGGTTTAATTTTTTACTTTATTAGGCCAACTCATATATTATTGACTTTCGATATTGGACATATCAAATTTTATTGGTTTTTTTTTTTTCATGTAATTTAAAAAAGAATTTCATTAGATATTCGTTACAATCGATGTACCTACTCATGAAATATGTTATTAGTTCTTATGATTAAATGTTTATATTATAATATATTCGCATCGTGAATGTTAACGAGTTAACGAGTACGCGATAGAATGAAATTTTACAGTAAAGGATAAAAAACGTCTTCTAATCGAACATTTATTTGAACCACTATCGTAATTGGACGGACGTCTAATACAAACGTATTATGGACGCGCTTTACCGTCCATTGTCTTCGTTACAAATTCTAAAAGTTTTTTAAACTTTCCGAGAAGCATTCTGTATATCGCTGCTGCACATCTACCGGCATTTCGTAGAGCACAATGGACGAAAATATACGCGTATATAATACTGGTATACCAATACCTATAGTACATTAGTAAAACGTTTTCGCCCCGTCCATACGCTAGAACGCCCCGGAGTAGTCTGTCGTGCGGTGCTGTTATTATTCTCGACTTTATCGATCCCGACCGAACACACGAGTAACTGTTTTTTTGAATTCAGTGGCAAAAACCTTTCGACTTTGTTCGCAATTTATATTATGAGCGTTTTAGTTGTTGGTGGTTATGAATAGTGTTTAAAAATAGTATTCTATGCATAGGTATACTTGCATAGCTGCTGTACAATATGAAAACCGACGTCCCGAAAGCCTTGTTCCCCTTGTATACACACACACATACGCGAATATTATGCGGTAAAAAATGTTTGACAAACCGAACAACACGTGCGGCATATTGCGTTGGCATGTTAAAATAATAGACAATCGTTTACAATATAATGTAAACTACTGTTTTACATCACAAGTGTGTAGGTATAAAAACGTAACAGTAGTACATATTATATTTACAGTAGTAGGTGTGTACAATACCAGACGTGTATACCGGACGTTGTTTTATCCCTATATTTTTTTCGTGTGCGTCGATTATCTTGTTGTTCATATTTCAACGGACACGTTGTGCGCATATTATTGTTATCGAGTGTTATTGTTGCCGTTTTGTTAAATTTCATTTCGTCGCCCGCACGCACCCGTCGACTTTATAATAGCATAACTATAAGGCCTGAATTGTGATGACTTTTGCATTATTTTTGATATGTCCAAGACGTCGTTGCTCTCCTGGCTATTGTCTCAATAACAAGGAACCAAAAGCATTTTTATCTTGTAGTTTTAGGTTTTATTTTTCGGGGCCTGTTTTGACATTCTAAAATCATTTTTTGTAATTTCAACACTTTTAATTGCCAACACTTTATTTACTCACTATTATTTGCTTATTTCGTTTTTGTTATTTTATATACATTTTTTTAATTTGCAACATTATTATCAACTATTATAATTTGATATCGTACTTAAATTTTATATGCTATTTAATATTGGTATATTAATAATTGTTGGTAATTATGTATCTAAAAAAATAAATAATTAAAACGGCATCGAGGGTGTTTTTTATGTTTATGTATTATAAATTAATTTCTATTGATATTCGTGTAGATTTTCAGGGTATTTTTGTTGTGTGTTTTAGTCCACGACTGCGTATTTTGATAGGTTTTTAAGTCCGGACCTTAATTTTCATGAACAATATTTACGTCAAAAACATTGATAATTGATGAGTAATGATGACTAATATATTTTTCCTGAAAAACGTCGGTCACATAAACGTTTTGTAATGACGCATTGTTTGATACATGCGCAGGTCTTATCAATCTATTGTATTTATAAAATAAAAGCCCTTTTTTTTGTATATGTACGCGCATAACTCGAAAAGTACTCGGTAGATTTTAGTATGGTTTTCACTAATGGATTGGCCAAGTCTCGGGGAAAGTTTAAAGCTATAGAACGTTTCGAAAATTCAACCCCTTAGCCATAAAAAACCCTCTCGAAATTTAAAAAAATTCGGTTTTTAATGAAGCCATAGGAAAACACGGTCGAAAATTCGAAAAATTCGGTTTTTAATGAAGCCATAAAAAAAACTCTTTCGAAATTTCGAAAAATTCGGTTTTTATGAAGCCATTGCTTGTCATTAATCATTAACCTCTGCAGTGGTGCGGTACGAACTCTATATATTTATCATTTTAGCAAGGATAACACACAAATGTTCCTTAATGACATTTTGCGTACTTCGAATAGACCTTGTCCGTAATATGCACGACATGCGATGCATGTTTCGAAGCCCTAGAATATTGTTTTTTTTTTTTCTAATGAGTCGACGGAAATCCTAAACGTAAGTTCGGAACGATTATTACATATTTACCATAACCTTTGCCGGTGATAAATGATTGTACCGGTGAATTTATAATACGCCGTATTGTAAGATTTCATCAGTTGTAATATATTAATGAATGTAAAAAGTGCCCATCTAAATGCGAGACGGTTCGCATACGAAACGAACAATCTATCCTTTTGTGCAAAAATATCATACGCGTCTCGGAAGGTCTATTAAAAATTCGGCGAGAGTTTCGCGTTAGTTTTGAAAAACCACTCGACGTTCGTGTTGTACCCACATTGCGAACTTTATCTATTTTCATATCGTAAGTGTGCCCTATATTTACGATGATTACGGGTACCCGCCGCCGCGTCTAACTACATTGTTTATTATATTTAGCAACTGTATAATATTTATAACGTCAACTTCGGTTGTGTGCTATTTCGGTACCTGCGTAAGTTAATTTGTTAAAGAGAAAAAACTCGTTCATCCTATAATTTGTGTGTAACAATACGTTCGAATATCCGTATATATATATATATATAATTTGCATAATAGATTCTCGTAATCAATGTGAGTTACTGGAAAAGTTTCAATTGTTCCGCCCGCAGTAGCGTCTGTTTGGTAATAAATATTATATCGCTCGTACTCGTGTATTGTTTTGCGCACCGAAATTACCAAAGTACTTTATTATATTACTTATTGCATTGTTGTCTAACGGACGTGTGTTTTGTTTCATTTTGTTGCAGACCGCGTTTTTCACCATAGTGGTCCTGCCCGTGAGAATAGTGGCCATTTTGGTCCTGCTGTTCATCGCCTGGTTGTTGGCGACCATCGGCTTGACGGGTATCAGCCAGAGCGATCTGTCAGAGAAACCGCTTTCCGGGTGGAGACGGTAAGTTCCACGAGAATCGACGAAATATTATAATTTTATCGCGTAGCATAAGTACCATAACTGCAGTTTAAAAAAAAAAAACTACAATATTATAGTTTTCGAAGCTTCCGCGAATCAATTTATTGCACTGGACATTTTCGACGATGTCCATGTTAGTTTTTATTTATCCATCGGGCTGCAGACGTCACCTTCCGATATGTTCTGATGTCTAAACGCTAGGTCGTTTGCGTTTGGATCTGCTCGCAGGTAGTCATCGATGAGCTTTTGGTAAAATAATGAGTAATTAATATTATGAAATCAAACACATTTTCAACGCGGTGATTAATTTTGCATTTTTCACATTTTAAAATAACTCCAATCAAATAGTTCAACCGAAATTTAAAATGTTTACATTGTTTTTACCACGATTAACGTTGGACACACGGTTATTCATAGTTTGATCAGTCGACGAACGATTTCGGGACAAATAACAGTGATTCATCAATAACAAATTGTTACTCACTTAGTTACTTCACGTTCGACGTGTCAGGTTATAACATTGATTATCTTTTGTTGAACGACAAGGTTAGTCAATTTATTATGAGCGAGAACTGGGCTAAACGAAATAGTTATACTGCACAATTATATTAATTATAAATCACAATAAATAGGTTTGTTTAGGTCGTTTAAAATAACAATGAGACATAATAATTCTTAATTATTACGGCATTGCAAATAAAAATATTAGAGAAACTCCATTTAAAAATCGTTAATGTGTTGTCAAAAGCAATACGTATAGGTATGCTCTATGAGAGTAGAAGTTTCGTATCCAAATTATCGTATATTTCGGGCACGACGATCGCTAATCGAGAGCTGTTGATCGTAATAAATTATGAATGATCTAATGTGTACGCGTCAGGTATTTCGATTTAATGTTTTTATTATTTTCAGACAATGTGCAATGCGATAGTTTTTTTTTTTTTTTTTTGTTGCATTTATGACGAATTGAATGAAATCAAATTTAGGATTAAAACATTATTATTGTATCGGCTATAAACGCACGGACATCGCGATTGTTGTTGCTGTTGCATAGTGTAATCGATAATTTGTACTATTTCTTTTCAAATGTGTTTCTAAACGTGTACCTGTATAATGATATCGTAATATTTAACGTGGATTTTCAACGGACGCTATTGAAGAACGTTGGTTTTTTAGCGCGTAAAAACATAAGAAAACGCAATCGTAGCAATATTCTGAGCGATCGATCGTGGCGCGTTAAGTCTTAATTCGTTTTAAACGTAAAAAATGTCGATTTCACGGCATTGTAAACGGTTATGGATGCTAATAGTTTACAATTTATTAATTTAACGTTTCCTAGGACATCGAATCGAAATCAATTATTATGATTTGATACAGGTGCCCGAGAAAAAAACGTCGATTTTGTTGGTTTATGGTGTGCGCTCGCGGCGCATTAAAATAACAATAGGTATACCTACGCGATAACGTTTAGTTGCATGCATAAAATACTTAAATTATGAGTTATGTCGCCAGTCCGTATTTTGAAACTTCCTCCAAAACGCAGTACTTTCTTAAATTATCGATTTCGTCATGTCTATGAAAACAATATTAACGTAAAATTAGCATCGAAGTCGATTGCTCGCCAAAAAGGTTTAAAATATCTATTGGTACTTATACATACTTGCCTAAATCAATTTGTTATTTGACCGTTTTGACTAAAATATCTAAACATTTTATAAACTCGACAATACTACATTACTCGTAGTCGCCTGTACTTGTCTGTAAGTTAAATGTAATTAAATTTTTTCAACTACCTATAAAACAATTAAAAACTTTATCACCTCGAAAGTTTCACCTGTAATAACCGTTTATTTATTTTAGTTACGTTTAATCGATTTATTATTACAGCTGCGGCTGGCTATTAACAATACATAAATTTATTTTCTTTATTATTTATCATTTTATCAGTAAATTAAATTACATTTTGATGTAGAGATATAAGGAAATCTACCGGTTTTAAATACAAAATACGTACTTAGAAGGAACCTTGAACTTTTGTTTTCAGCTCTGAGTTATCGGTGCACATAACATTTCATAATATTATTTGTTTCTCTTATATATTGACATAATGAAGAAACATATACAATGTGCTCGACGCATAATTTTTCACTTTCATAATTTAAAACGAGCGCATATTATTTAATGGGCATCGGTGGGAAAATGATTATCATTTATCGTTAGCCTTGTATTTTTCGCATAATATGCTACTCATTTCGATCATTACAAAACTAAATCTCGATCTGGTCGAGCTCATCGTATGCCTATGGTTCATTAACTATACTAATATGTGTATAAAATACCCGTATACGTATTACCTGTGCGCATGTAATGCTCGGCACTCTCCACGATAATTCAAATTGTTCACGAAACTTACAGCTTTTCCCAATCACCTATAACTCGGAAACAAGAAAATGTTTTTTTAACTTTAAGTTGTTTTCATTTCCAACATTATGTGAACACTCACACTTAAATACGTATGTGCTTATCAAGTGGGCGTTTATAAATCCCACCGAGAAATACACGCAATCGAAAGGGGTGAATTGTTGAGCTCGGTAATCGTCATGCAATTTATAATGCACTTGCGAATAATACAACAATTAATATCGAAGTCACCGTAGTTGTTCAGTCGCTGTGTCGTGCAATTACACTTTGTCGATAAATATTGTGAACGGCAGTCGAAAACTAAAATCTTTATTATACGATATCATAGATTATACATACTATACACAGTGTTTGACTTGAGGGACGGGAATATCCTTTCTTTATTTTTGAAATAATTATGCAGCGTATCTCTTCGGATATAATATGATTATGTTGCTGAAAAACTGCATGAAATTTAAAAAATAATTATGTTTGTGATCATAAACAGATCACGTAAATCACGTAAATCGTTACTAAAATCGTTTTTTTTTTTTTTTTTGTAATAAAAACAAATGTTTTATTCGCTGCTCGTTTATATTGTAACTTTGCGTTATAAACTATTGAGCGGATTCTGAGGTGTGTATCGACAAGAAACTTAAGATTCGAAGCTTTACTTTAATTTTCAATTAATAATCGTTCTTCTAGTTTCTCGTTGACCCCGTAGGGCTCTATGTGTTCCTCAATGGTTTTCGTCTCGCCATTTTTGCCGATCTCCAAAACCGTTCAAACGAAATAAGTATAGGGACCCCCCTCCCCATACTCCCCCATCACATATATTGGCCACTTCGACCACTGAAAAAAATATACCACGTTGTAACCGCGGCACGCTTATATTATTATTATTTATGTAACACGTGACATAATATTATTATTACATTGTTGTTCGTGGTGTCGGGGCTTTTGATTGTTGCGTTTTTAGCAGTGTCAGACGTGCGGTATACGTGGTCGTCCGGCTTATGTTCGGGGCTGTCGGCTTCCACCGGGTCCGGACCGTCGGCGAGCAAGCCACGCGGCAGCAGGCGCCCGTGCTGGCCGTCGCGCCGCACTCGTCCTTTTACGACGGGCTCGCGGCCGTCGTCGCTGGCGGCCCCACCATCGTGGCTAAGGAGGAGAACTCGTCCATCCCGGTCGTAGGAAGTACGACGTCCGCCGACGCAATATTACATATAGCACACATAACTAATAACACCCCTTACGTGACGACACGACGATAAAATATATCATAATATCTAACGCGCATTATCTAACAAGACAGTAACCATTACCATGCATATGCACGCCGCACTGTATAACTAATTATTATATAATATATTCGTAGCTGCAGTATGTTTTAATTATTCGCATGATGCACTTTCGGTCGTCATCGTCCCGTCTCTCGCACTGTATAGCTGTAGCGGACCGTTGCAGTTTACGCGGGATTATTGTACGTACGATAATATAACATACGCACCGTCGCGCGTCGTCGTCGTGTACGTTCGGGGACGGGCAAGAGACTCGGGAAACTATTATTATATTTCAGACAATATCAATCGATTAACAACCATCCGAACGAGACGAAAACGCGCGTCTGAATACGAAATACTCGATTGAAAAATCGAACGTATGAAACGCTGCCCGTCCCCGACCCGCCTACCTAAAATGTATATAATTCCTCCCGTCTCGCTCGCGACGCACCCGCTGCTATTGTTTGCTATGCCGTGTGTTACTGTATCGTACTGTACTGTATACGATGTAGTTTGTTGACAGACAAAACAGTATATATAATCGCGTCTATAGACACTCCGCGCGCGATTGTGTACTTATAGCCGCCAGCGGTTACGGGGAACGGGAAAATTTACGAAAAATTCAAAGAGTTCGGTCGAAAACATCGCGTGTGCGTACTTTTTCATTAGTCCGTTTAGTCTTTTACCATTGCACACATTCGACGACACTATAATATTGTTGCGTCTATCTCCGACCAGTTTATACGCTGTATAAAATGTAATGACAACGAAAGTTTGTACGCGAGTTCACAAAGCCGTTTGAATTCAAAGTCACTGTTATTATTATTGTGCTCTATATTAAAGGCGTTATCATAATATATAGCCTGTTATTGTTTGTGAAAATTCGAATTCCCCGGCGATTCGGCTACGGTCTCGTTTGGCATTGAATAGTGCTCGACGGACTATGATGAAAGGTGGACTCGAATAGTCGCCTCATTTCGAACAACAACAAAAAACATATATGTATACGTATAGTATTTAGATCAAAAAATAGTGTTTTTTTTTCTTCAATATTTCGGACAACAGTATCGAAAACGAAAAATTCGCGTTTGAAACAGCTCACGTATCGAATAACAATTGATGGAAAAATCTATGCGATTTTAAGCATACCTATTTTCGCGCCGAAAAACTCGCTTACGTCTCGAAATCGTTTTTTTTTTTTTTAATTTCCTTTGAGCTGGTAACGGAAAACGTACAAGTTACCACTATATATTATAATACCATCCACTCGATGTTCCAAGTAATTATACGAATCGACGAAACTGGCTTAGTGACAACAAACCGTGACACAGGTACCGAAACGGCGAAAAATTCGTCGCCGAAAACATGTGAAACACAATACACGCGCGGTAAACAGTCGTCGCTAACTAGAGTTTCGGCGAAACGATGTCGTGTGACAAATAATGGACGTTTTTGTCCTTGTTTCTCGTCACGCCGCGTTATCGTCACGTCCGTGTGTGAATCTATGCGCAGGAACTTATCTTCTTGTGCCGTTACACTCTCGGTAATATCGTCGACGTTTAGGAGGGAACACGGTTTGGTGTTTGGGAAAGTTGAGCTTAAAAATCGACACGGCGTCGATTATGTATTTAAATCGCTTTTGATCATTAGGTGTTATGTAATTTTCGAACGTATATCCGACGGGTAGATGAACGTTTGGTATTTTATGATTGTAAAATATACAATCGTTCGAAACTTACGACTTTATAGGGTTAACTTTTTAATTTCTTTAACTCGACTTTGAATCAGTAGTGATGCGTGCCAAAGTCTTCGCTTGAAATCGTTTCGGTCGACCGAGTGAAATTCGCTCGAGTCGCCGAATTCGATTCGCTTAGGCTCTTAGATCGTCGTAAACATTGTAGCGCACATAATTTAGCGTATTTCAACAGCGTAGTGGTCCGAAATGACGATTAAAAAATGTTGCACGAACGCCAAAAACGATCAAAGGAATACTTTGTTGTGAATTCACACGGATCATCGTTTATTAAACTTTACATGATGTAGTGTATACTCGTGTTCTAAAACAGTTGAAATTTCTATGAAATCGATCGGCTCATTATTAATGGAAAATTCGGTCGTGTAACATTCAATTACGATTTGGTGAAAATGCAGGTAGATTATTGAACGTTAATTTTCAGAACATTTTTTCATTTTCAATCGACTTATAAGGTTGTTATAATTTACATTTTTTTCTTAATGTTTCTTTGTTTTTGTTTTACAAGAAAAAAAACCAGTTGTTATGCAAACTTATAAATATTAAAGGCGAGTATTGTTTTTTGTACTCGGGCACTATGGGTTCGATAGAAAGTAAATGTATTAATTTTAATGACGTTTTCATAAATAAACATGAGAAAACATTAATAATATTTTTTCAGCTTGTGAATATGAAATAATCCACACGTATGATTATAATAATTTATTATTATACGTAGTTATACAGAATACTCGTATTACTATGATAATTATTTTGCATTCCTACTACTATTGTAATCGCTGATTTAGTATATTTACTCGTAAAAAACTTGTAATTAACTTGTAAGATTGGATTTTAACATTTAAGCGTGTTGAAAGTTTTATATTTCCATTGATTTTTTCATAGTGTAGTAAATACGTAGTACATAGTCGAAACGAATTTTATTAACTATATATAGCGCTATATTATGATTCGTTTAGTGTAACTTGTTGTTTGTTTGTTTTATTTTTATTTATTTTTTTTTGTTATTTTAACATTTTTGTTTTATAGCTATTTCCGTCGTTGGATATGTTTCGTGGGCCGTTCAGCGTACCTAGCCGGTGGCATGAACATTGTTATTAAGGGGGTTAAAGCTTCCCGCAAGGAGGCCCCCTTACTGGTCATAGCCCCCCATTCTACATTTCTCGACTCATGTATAAGTTACGTGACCGGGTTCCCTTCTATCATTGCGAGGATCGAGGACGCGCTAAACCCTTGGGTCGGAAGTACGTTACAATGTTGACAATGCGTATAAAAAAAATATTCTAAAATCTTTAAAAAAAAAAAAAAAAAAACACATGACCACGGAAAATGATAATAGACGCGTTAGAAAATAAAAATGCCTTCACAAAACGAATGTGATTGGTACAGTAAAACGATATTTATTGTGAGCGTTACGGAATTTTATGACAACGACAGAATGTAATAAAAATGCATGCACGTACTTATATTTTTGCAGTAGAACATTAGATTATTTAATTATTTGCGTGAGCGTATGTTTGTTGTGTTTTTTTTTTTTTTTTTTTAGAAAGTTTACTCCTTTTAGTAGTTATTTACGGTTTTTTTTTTAACGGTCCATAGGCGGAGATCGAGAGGGTTTCACCGGGGCATAGCCGCTCGAATATAGTTCGCGAGCTCCCAAAGAATTTTCCGTTTAAATTTATGTTGTCTTTATTTTACACAATTTTTCATTTTATTTTACTTTAATTTACAGCCCGGTACGAGCAGCACACGATATCACTGAGTACGATAATAATTTATGCCATTCATAATCAATGGTAATGCGTGATATTCGATTTGTAGCTTTATTTTAAAAACGTCAGCTATTATTAACAGTTATGGTCACGTGTTTTTATATGAATCATTGTTGCACAACAGGCAACAGAGGAAACCAGAGTATTTTTTCACTCACTCCGATCGAGGGGGGTGATTGATGACGGTCCAAATGCGTACATTGGGATCCAAACTCGAGTTTGAAAACTTAACCCTCTCTGAAATCTAATCAAGTCTCCGCCCGTGAAACGTTCTTACTGCAGGGCTATTGTATTATATTCGTATTATACTCGTATCATACGAGCGTAGTGAAAATAATATTACAGCCAAGTAGTAAATATATCGTATTCCGACGTCGTATGCGATGCGTTTGATTAGTATTAAAAAAAATATATATATGTTAAAGTCATATCGATTTTTTACGGTTCCGCAGGAGTAATAAATTTCACGCAACCCGTTTACGTCCGGAGAGACGACCCAGAATCGAGACACAACACAATACAGGAGATAATTCGCCGTGTAAAATCGGACCAAGACTGGCCTCAGGTAAAGAAAAAAAAAAAAAAAAAACAAAACGAAAATTTTATCGAAATAATACACACGTCGCCGCCGTACGTGATTCATTTCGATCTATACATTGTCATAATAATACGCGAACAGTTATAGTAATACGCGTAATAAGTGAAGGTTGGCATCGGTTAACCAGTGTGGAATCGATCGAAACGGATACAGACGGATTAAAAATGTTTTTGTAAAAAAAAAAAAAAATGTTCGTTATTAAAGACCGATTTCGATGAATAGGCGAGAGATTAATTTAAAAAAAAAAAAAGATCCCGCGAATAAAATTAATAAATAATCCTGCGATTGTTTCGGACGAATATTGAAACGATCGACAATCGCTGTACTGTCGTCGTTGAGTATATTATCATTACGTCACTATTATCCGGTCTATTAATCATCCGCGTTTATAAATTTATAATGCAGTTATCGTTCGTATTACGAAATTCAAGTTAATCGATATTATCTTAGAAAAAAAAAAAATCAAAATCAATTTCATATTTGAAATAAATTTTATATTTTTTCCTCGTTTGATTATTCGTGTTGAAACGAATTCTTATTTTAAAATTTTAAATAATAATAATTTCATATTGATTTTCGCTGCACGCTGAGCATCGAGCTTTGGGCGTGTGTCGTCTATACATGGATTGTTTGTGTTCACAGATACTCATATTCCCTGAAGGAACGTGCACGAACCGGTCGTGTCTGATTACGTTTAAGCCCGGCGCCTTTTATCCGGCCGTGCCCGTTCAGCCGGTGCTGTTGCGGTATCCGAACAAACTGGACACGGTCACGTGGACGTGGGACGGTCCCGGAGCGTGAGTATATGATTCCATGTCCAGTGGCATATCTAGGATGGGGGAGGCTTAGGGGCCTCGAGTTATTTCCAAATTAGAGTGAACTCTTATCACGAACTTGAAAATAAATTGAGCTATTAGTTTTTATATTTTAATTATATTTATGTTAGAAATAATTTGTTGAGATTTTGAAAAAAATTACTAATGAGTGCGATAATTAAAGAGTTCATTTTTAAGTGTTTATACATTGTTTTTATTATTTTTCATTACATTTATAAATAGTATTATAGTGTTTAGTTATCAGCGTTAGACCATCGCTACATGTTATGATAATTTGGTTTATTAATTTTATAATTTTATTTCTGTAATTGAGGGGGTCTCCACTTCCCATGGGCCACAAAGTTACACGTTATGCCACTGTCCATGTCGTATTAAAACTATCGTAATTATCGTACGATTATCTAATAATCGCCCTCGCGCAGGTTGAAACTATTGTGGCTGACGATGACGCAGCCGACTACCACGGTGGAAGTGGAATTCCTGCCGGTATACGTGCCCAGCGAATACGAAAAACAGAATCCGAAAGCGTTCGCCGAAGGAGTCCGAAACGTGATGGCAAAGTACGCGTATAAACAATGCAAACGTCGTGTACGCAACGTTCTGCACAGAGATCTGACAAATGCAACTCCCCTCCGCCTTTTAATATTGTTAAATGACACGTTTTTGGGTTTTCATTTTGTTTGAAATATTCTTTATATACTTTCGCGCTACTATTTGTATAGTCAACGTGATTTTAAATGAATTATTACAAAAAACTCGAGACGAAAGTAATGTGAAATTTTATTCTAATTCAAGAGGGAAAAAATCGAGTTAAAAAATACAGTTTTTGGAAAAATGTTCGCGTTTAAAACTTTTCGTTCGGTCGATTCGTACATTTTTTAAACGATTTTTGAAATATCTAATCATTTTTCTTGCCAATCAATATTATCGATAAATATTGACCAGTTAACGTTAATGAATAAAATTGAAATTTTTTTTAAACATAAAAAGAAACCGTAGAAAATTAACGACGACTAACAATATTAATTAGCACGTCAATATTTTTTTCAAAAATAAAATTATAAAATGGCTATTTTGTTATTCGAGAAAAATTGTTTGAATACTATTTTCGTAATATAAGAACTGCGTAGCGCAGGATTTAGTAATAGTATAATCATTAAAAACGAAAACGAAAAAAACTCAGAAACACTAGATAGAAAAAGAGTTATTACGTCAGATCTCCGTGGGACATTTCGTGCATGGTATAAACGTAAATCTACTGGGGCTTTATTCCAAGGATTTTCCTCGCTCGGTCTTTGAGTCTACCCTGTCCAAAGCAGGCATTCTAATTTAAGAAATCGTTCGTTACATTACATTTACTCGTTGACATGATATAATTCCGGTCGCCGGAGGGGAGCCTAGAGATTGAACCGTGTGCTGCATGTACACTGTACAGCTCGACAAGTTCTAAGTGTTTAGGGATTTTTTTTCGTTAGTAATTATCTATGAGAACGAAAAGCTCAAGTTTAAAACCTCTCTAAAAGGACGAGCCCTGTTAGCTCAGATTACTGTACATAATATATGTTTCTATTTTATAGTATTTCCTTTATATGTTATGATAATATTATACTACCTATTATAATATCGAATCTGTGAAAACTTAAAACTTAACGACGCGAATTTATTCCCATCCCTTTTCATCGATTCGTTTACTGCGTACGATCAAAGGAATTCGATTTTAATCCTTTGTTACGGTGTATGTCGTGTAACAATAGTTGCACGTTAACGCGAATTATTTGAACTCGCACGAAAGTGATATTCATTTTGCTTACTGCTTCTCTACACCGTAGGCGCAACGAGATTCAAACGTTTGCACAGACTGAAATCGAAACTAAAAATTAATGCGAGTAGTCCTTTTTACTTTTAAATAAATACAATTAATGGGTGTGTTATATGTAATATAATTTGTAAGTTGGCAAAACCAATGAAAACAACAACATTTAATTCGTCCATCCAAACGGTTTATACTAATTAAAAGGTTTTTAATTTACTTATTTAAATTAAATTTTTAACTCAATTAACAGTTGATCGAATTTTAGTGACTGATAAAATTTTATAAAATAATGTATACAGTTTATACTCTCATTCCCCACCCCACCGCGCCACGATTTTCTTACTGAGCAATAACATATTTTTAATTCTGACACTTCACCAAGAAAAGTTTTCTGCATTAATTTAATAATGAACAATTTATTTTATAGAGACAATTTCCCAGAAAGCTTTTAAAACTGTAAACATATTTTGAGGGAGCTTGTTCCTCTCTCTCTCTCTCGGATCTTAATCGTCTCCCTTGTTGCGCCAATTACCCATGTGTTATTACTTTTCGTTGGAATAAAGCCTGACGTAAATCGTAATAATACAAGCGATATAATCGTGACAATTGTGAATACATATTGTCACATCGGAGTGCTTCGTGACGCACATGTATAATAATAATAATAACCTTGTTTTTCGATTGATTTTGCGTTTTTCTCCAGGGCGCTGGCTGTGCCCACGGCAGATTTCACGTATGACGACTGTCGGGTGGCCGTGAAAGCCGGTCAACTAAATCTTCCGATGACCTCGAATTTGATCACAATCGAAAGGCTCAGAAGTCGGTTAGGGTGAGTAACCTAGGATTTTATCGTACTAAAAATGCAAAAATGTCGTATAAATAATATAATTTGAAAAATCTTAAAACGTGCGTCATATTTCGCGTTGAAAATAAAAAAATTAAATTGTTGGCATGGGTAGTGTTATTTATTGCTAAACGTGTAAAAGAAAAAAGAAAAGATTTATGGACTATATTTTTATTAAATTTTAAGCATTACCGGATTCAAAATTACTTTTATCCCGCGTCTTGTAGATTTTATGTGAAGGAAAAAGAAATCATATCTATGGTATTTGTCTATAGGTTTTTTGCGTCATAGTCTGAAAATATTACATTTTACGGTTAATATTTTACCATGTTGACTATTAAACGCAGTTATTTTAGTAGTTTTTCTAAAAGAACAGTCGAATTATCTTTTTTAGGCAACCACATTAGTTTTGTAACTAAAAAAAAAAAAATTATTTCCTTAAATTTTGGTTTCTGAAAACTTTTTAATTTATAAATCATAAGTTTTTAGAAGAATCAATTAAAACGTGCAAAAAAGATTATAAACAACATATTTTTTCATATTCTTAAAATATTATTATTTATAGTATTAAACGTATTTTTTTTTACACGACAAAGTATTTTAAATTTAAATCGGTTCTTTCTATCAAATCGTTCGATAATACCTACCGACAAGTTGTATAAGGAGTTAGCGAGGGCCACGTGGACCACCGTATCGGTATGATGACGATTCGCTTTCGCGCTACAATACCGTTTTACGGTTTATCTGCCGCGTAATGATTTTACAAATATTTTGCGTTTTTTTATTCGTATACGAAATAATCATGATATTAATCTGTGTACACACACGCTAGTTGTGGCAAACGAAAGACAACATTACGCTGCTTTGCTCCGTCACGCTTTTCGGATTTCGTTTTCATCCGCTCACGCCACCTACACTCACGAGATATCATTATAATTTATGTAATATTAAGTATATAACCTAATACGGTGTTGGTTTTTTCTCGTCCCCCCCATTGCAGATTGACGCGCATCAAAATCGAGGACTCGGCTCTGGTCAAGAACATGTTGTCGTTTCAAAACCGAGAGCCCCAACCGATTGACATGGCGGAATTCGCAAACAGTTTGAACGTCACCGTCGAAGACGGTTCATTGGTCAACCTGTTCAAAATGCATCTGGAGGTAATGCTTTAGGAACGTCGGTGGCGAGGCGTTAAGAACCACTTAAATTGTTATTAATTTTCATAATTGTTCCATAGCGAGCAAACGTTTAATTAATTTACGCATAGGCGTAACCCGAAGGGGGGGGCTGGAGATGGGCGAGAGATGGCGAAGTAGACGTTTTTAAGACATTTAACGTGTCTATGATATTCAAACATTTTTATCGTGTGTTGTTCGTGTGACCACATTAAATAACAATTCGACATACTCTAAAATGTGTTTTCGAAAGTCCAGAAAATTTTGAAATCGCATTAAAACTTAGTTAAGGAGATGGTTAAGCTCCATCTTCAAAGTTCGCGCTCGTTGGCTGGCTAGTATATATATAATTTTAGAGGAGAATGTTTTTTTTTCTACTCACCATTCGACGGGGCTTTTTGAATTTCATCTGTGGATTTTCTGAAAACATTCTCGTTGAACTAGAAATCGTCGCCAACGAAGTGACAACGGTTCGTGAAAACGTCTCGACGCTTTAGAGTTCACCGATCGAGAGAGGGGTTTTCGGACTCTTCAGCTAAACGAACAAATACACCTTCAATAGTTTAATATAATTTGCGTATGTTGTAATAGACCAACAAGGGTTCTTATACCTTAAAAACTAACCTCCTATCCCCAAAGCCAACCCCTATCGTAACGCCACTTTCGTATTTACACGGCTGCGACAACGATTTATTCACAACGTGATCGGTTTTTACAGGACGAACATCTATCAACCATAGATTTCAAAAAGTACCTGTTGGCCGAGTACATCTTGCAGAAAGCCATCCCCAAAGACGATCTGATCGTATTGGCTTTTAAGGTAAAACATATATTACTACGTGAATTATAAATAAATATACGCGTCTATCTGACTGGACCGCGTGGTGTCCTGTTCGATTGAATTTAACGCGCTAGAGAGACAATCCTGCGCGGGTCACATTTATCTAGTTGTATCTATAATGTATACAACGTAAAGTGTCGGGTAGTAACGTGACGGAAAGTAATGCGTTACTGTCCTTCGAAACGATTTGTTTTTTCATCGAAAGCAAAGTGGTTCTATCGGAGCGACGAAAAAAAAGTACACTCCATTACTTGTAAGTAACGAGTGACGAGTAAAATAACCGTAGGTAATACATTTTTTAAAGTAACACCAGGTGACCCAAGAACGCGCCGATAAAACTTTTGAATAATAGACGGGCGAGCGAAAAGGCGTCGACGATCCGCACGCGGTATAAACGTTTTGATATTTTCGTTTCAGTTGTACGGCGAGTATTTCGATAAGGAAATGTTCGAGTACGTGTTGAATCTCATTTACAATCTTCCGAAATCCGAAGCGTCGGTCGTGTACGGCGAGATGACCGACAAACCGAACGAAATAAGATTGGGTAATCGATTCTTTCTCTTATTTTTTTGTTGGTTTTCCAAACCCGCTCGATTCGCGTGCCTTTTTTTATAAACGTATAATATGCGCTTTTCGTTTCAGCCGATTACTTGCAATACGGTAAAAAGTATCCGGAAAAGATGGAAGCCCTGCACAGCCATAGCAAGAGTTCGGTGCCCAGGACCGTGACGGACTTTTCGAGTTGCGGTCAATCGTTGCCCGCCAGTTCTACAAACGCCACCATCGCCGCCACCACCGTAGCGGACGACGACAAAAAGTATCAATGACATACGGAGTATCCCGCAAGTACAATCGTACCTGTTGCAGACTGATATTAAACAACATTGTACATAGTTTTAAGAAGGTTTTATACGTGTTATGTATATAGTATTACCTATATATTAAAAATATTTTATTTTGTTACTTAATGCGTAAGTACTGTTATACTTATACTCGAGATCGACGTGGAATGTCGAAAGAGTTCACCGCGACTGTTATGTATCCATACGCGTTTAGCGGTTTTAAGAGTTTGATTAAAAAAAAAAAAATTAAAATAATCCTCGCGCTTTTCGCAAACAAAAAAAAAAAAAAATAAATACAAATATTAATCGTTCTTATAATCGTACATAAAATATTATAGGTGTTATTCGCCCGTTTCCCCCCGCTATCAGAGTTTTTTTTTTTTTTTTTATATATATTTACGCGATCGTTATAATGTTTTGTTTTCCTTTCTAAATTTTAAGAACCATATTTAGGCTCTGTCGCCAAAACATCACTTCCTCCCGTCGGTCGGCGGTTCCTAGCTACTCCTCAACGCCTGTCCATCCGTATTCTTCCCCGCGGTCTTCTCTTGGTCTTTGAGGTCTTTGACCTCTTGGCCTTTTCGCATTATCTGCTCCTTTCTAATCTCATTCTCACGACGAACCCCCCCGGCAACACTCGACTCTTTTTGCATTGTCAAAATCGGTGTTCCGATTTCCCATTTGTGTTCGGTCCAAATTTCTGTTTTCCCAAGTACTTTCCTCTCGAACGGTCTTAGTTTTCCTCCGTCACCCGCGTGGCGGACGCATACACTCAATACAGGTCTTACATAATTATTATATTTATATATCATAGTATTTCTGTATATATGTACGTGCTGTAACACCGCAAACACAATATTCTACGGTGCTCCTGTCTCGTGGACCAAAGTTTATTTTGTTATTTTCATATTGAATACGTTGCGTTCGACGGTTATATTTTTCGTATCCATTACACGCGTTCGATTATATTCATGCGCTCTATCGTTTTATGCGTTTTCATAGAATCTCTATCGAAATAAATGACAATACGACATCTCTCTCTCTCTCTCTCAACAGCTTTAAATCGAAAATCGCGAACGGATTCATTTTCGCTACGCATTTAGCGAATATATATTTTGTTTTTTTTTTTTAATGTTCTCGTATCTACTTATACACTCGAGTCGAGCTCGACTATTGGCACGAACTCGAAAATTATTTCAAAATAAATCGGAAACTTATTATTGGCAATCCCTCGAGAATCATCAAACTTTCGAGTCGATATTTTGAAACCAGTGTGCGGTCGAGACAACGACTGATTCATACCTGTGTGTAAAATATGTCTTCTACGAGCGTTCTGGATCTTGTTTCGAAATTGTTTCGAGAGTGAACCCGTCACGTTATATGTATTATATCTTATCGTTGGTTTATTTATTTATATCGAACGTCTACCATTCCGAGAGCTCCCGAATTTAAAGTTGAAAAAAAAATCCGCTCTTCACGAACTCGAAACTGGCGTGAACTATCTCTTACCGTTAATCAGTAATAACGCTGCTGTTCGTGTTTTTTGTTTAAGCCACTCGATTGGTTGAAAAGAAAAACCTCTCAATACTATTGCTGTATATAATATAAATATGGTGCATTACACTGTTACGTATCTATCTATAAATATATATCGTTAAACTGTTATACTGTTTTAATATTATTATCTATGTGTGTGACGTGTGTATACCATTACAACTTGACACTAATATACGTACCTACCGACATTGTATACGCAATGTTTATTGTTTAATATTGTAAATCTTGTGTTCCTCATTCAAAACTATGCAAAACTATGTGTACCTCCTACCTATAGACGTTTCTAAGAAGAAAAAAAAAAATGTTTATTTTTTACGTTTGAAAATGTTTTAATAAATATAATTACATATTATTATAATTATGTATATGGATTTATGTAGTCATTCATATTACATATATATATATATTAATATATTATATATACATAACGTTTATATCAAATTTTATATTTTTAATGATATATATATTATATAATATTACTTACGATAACAATGTACAATCATGTCCTACGATTATTTGTGTTTTTGAATTTTATTTCTGTTATTCTCTTGAGAAGTGTTTTGTCTTTGATTTTGAAAGCACCAAATCGAGGGATTTTTTCTAGTGTTCTCATGATTTGTAGAGATATTCACTTATCGATGAGACTGGAAACTTTATGCAAACTTTTCTGACCACGAGTCAACATAGAATCATAACTATTTTGACGGACCCTCTTATTAATTGAATAAACTTGAATATTTAAAATTTATACGTATATTTAATCAATGACGATTCAAGAATTCAAAATTTTATCGACAGTATTTAGCCCAAGCATATTTAATCAAGTCTTTTTATAATTCCTACTCTTGATTTTTTAAATAATGTTAAAATGTACAAAAATTATATTCCAGAATTTATTGACTTTTAACTTTAGTTCGATGGTCTCGAAAAAGTAATTATGTAATATTTATGTATAATTTAGTAGATGGAATTTTTTTTTTTTTTTTTGAAAAATGTATATTATGACCAATACACATATTTTCGGTCACTTTTTCAATTTCTAATTTTATAAAGATGTGAAATATCAACAGATTTATGTAAACAAATGCTAGATTGTAAAACATTTTTGTGGGCCCTAAAATAAATTATGGCGGGTTGGATTTGGCTCGTGGGTCGTTGTTGTTAGTCACCTCTGTGCACAGTCTAAAAAGTCACAAAAGTATTCTAAAAATAAAATAAAATGCAACTATGACTTCAAAGTCTCAAACAAATGTATTCGTGCGTTACTACACGGCTGAAAATGTAAAAATAATATCAACTATTAGAAATTACCTTGTTTTTATAGTTGGCTACGTAGTTGAAGTAGAGCTATAAGAGCGCGGTTAACATTTAAGTTCTGCTAATTAAATGCACGATCATTAATCGTTGGTTATAATTAATGTATTTATATATATATATATACTTTTTATCGACGTTGTTAAAAATGTTTCATCTTTTCATGTAACGCAGATGATGTCAAAAGAAAAGTCATGAAAAAGAAATCGGTAAATTTAATCATCGGTGAACGTTTAAAAATAATTAAAAACGACTTTATAACAATAATATAGTCAGTGATAATTTATTTGAAATGAATGTTACCTATTTGAAATTATTTTGATTTTATTATTTGTAAAATTTCAAAAATTTTCTGATATTGGCTAAAACAGTGATCCCCGGGTGGTATTGATAAAAGTATTTTATTTTTTTTTTACATTGACTGTTGGCTAGTATTGGTTTTCAGTAAAGAACACCAGAAAACACATGGTTAAAATGATTTGAAAATGAAATGATACGCCTAGGGTAGGTTAGATTAGTAAATATTATAAATTACGGGCCACAATATTATTACAAGGATCGATTGCCCTCGGTAATCATTGTTGAATATTTGTTAACAAGTTATGTTTGTCTGAAAAGCGTTTTAACAGTCGTGTCACGTGCATCGTACACGTTATACACATATAAGTATAATGTAGACTTATTAATTGTGCAAATATTTCGCATACAAAGATTACATAAACGGTTACTGTGGTTATAATAATAGTTAATATGGTAATGGCATACGAAAAAACAAACATGTTATCAAATATTGTTGGCGATTGTAAAAAAGCAGTTTTGTTTTACCTACATGCCTGTTATATTTGTATTAGTTATTATTATTGAACTCGATACTTCGCGATGGAAAGGAAAGTAAGTGTTTGAACACATTTTACGAGTCGAATGATCGATTCGATTATCTTTAATATAATTCGTTTAATATCAATCTCGTCCCGTGGACAGTCCGACCGTTGTGGTTTGGGCCGTCTGTCGAGTTTTGTTTGAATATAAAAATGGGGAAATTAACGCGTGCGCCGACGTTGAGGGCACTTACTTCGGCCTATATATTATAAAAATCGGAAACGCGCGAACTCGATTTTATTATAGAAACCGTTTTTTTTCTTTCTTCTATCGTTCTGAAAAACACTTAATGTCCAGTCCACTTTTGCACCGTGCGTTCGAGTGTGTGACCAACTACTAAACGTTCGGACGGATTCCAATAATATTGCGTGTCGATATAGCAATCGCTCTGAAATAATAAATAAAATCAAAATCAGTTCACCGCTCGGGGAGGAGAACGGTGGCCCGCTGCAGTTGTGCAGTAGGCACACAATAATACTATAGTACAATAGGCGATTAAAGTGCCACGCTGTGATATTGGTTTTGTGAATATTGGACGCATAGTTATGCATTTATATGGTCATGCATTTATATATATATACGTATATATATGCGCGTACTTACGTAATTTGCAAGGGCGCGTGGGATAGACGCACAAATGGCCAATTTACGTGCATTGTGCTGTTATATAATGTACAACAGTGTTTAGGGGTGGGTAAATATTTACGATTTTTACGTGAAATATCGACCGTCGTCCTGGCGCGTTCCGTATACGTACAACGTTATGCGTGTACGTCGGAAGGGTTCGCGTCGAGAGGAATAATTGGTAAAGGGTAAATAAAAGGGTAATAATTTTACTCACGCTCCTCACACATTAGAACTGAACATACACCTCGCGCCGTTTTGCACCCTTCCCGGCAGCAAAACTCAGGGTGGCAGTTACGGGTCTTACGGCAGTTACGGGTGTAAAATATTTATAAACCGTCGGATTTTTATGGTTCGTCAGGTGAAAGAAAAACGCAATCAATTGTTGGCGAATCGCGAACGCGTTCGACGCTTCGGTACTTTCCACAGTATTCTACGAGTCGTCCGCGCGTTCAATTAACAAGAATCGAGTGACTTTTGCTCCCTTTTTGCGTTCGCATAGTGTCGAGGGGTGCCGCTGAAAAATTCAAATACCATTAAAATCCAAACTCTTAAATCCAATATTTATTTTTTATTTTTTTTTTTTCACGTCGTGTATGCGTTAAACCCTCCCCCGTACACAATCAATCTCTAATGAAACCATTAATCTGAGAACTCACATCGCGTGCCATAATACCGTAATACCAATATAGTGAACACCGTTGTTGCTCGGTTTAATAACGTTCATCTCCATAATCGTCAGAATTTCCCCGTTGACGAACTCTAGTGCCTCTCACGTCCTCTCCGATCGCTTCAAGTCGGCACCCGATGTCGTTCGATAACCATATACGACGATTAGGTAAAATAAATCATACATTTTAATAACGATATTTCATCTCGTGTGCGCGAGATAATTATAACGAAATATTGTCTTTTTTATTTGACCGTAAACGATAACGCATATTTTATTAAGAAATTTTTATCATCGATCGAGTATGATGACGTTTTGCCCCAAACCGAATTCATACGATTAAATCTGAGCAGAGAGCACGAGAAATTAAATTTACAACACTTACTACGCCGCCGCTTATTTTTTCTCGAATACACGCGATTTAAATAAAACCCGTGCTTGAATTGGAAGGAGGGACGCGCGATGGGACGAAGTACCCTTTCTTTTTTTAAAATAATTTGACGTACCTCTTTTAACCTTTCTAAGTGGGTCGTTAAGAACGGTACGGCCAGGGCTTTTTTTTTATTCACAACCACTTGCAAGACGTTTATTATAAGTATGTCGCTCGAAACAATTTTCGAATTGAAATTTTTTCTTATAATTGTTTTATCAGAATGGAATAATTGTATATTATCGTTTTGACGGGTAGGTATCCAGGCAGACGAAGTAAACGTTTCAATACGCGATGTAAAATGTAAAAAAAAAAGCCCGATCGATATTAAAAATATTTACGGATTTATTTAGAATAAAAATATTATACGAATTATGAATTATGATTGAAACTTTTTCGTTAGTAATGAACATTTTTTATCATAAGTCTAGTCGAACGTTTAACAGTTTTCGGAAGTTTCTTATCATAAGTTTATGAGAGAATTAAGTCTCGGGGAACACTAAACGTTAACATCATAAAATGTTCGTCCCTCTTCTAATTTTATTCCGATCCAAACACAAAATAAAACTGTATACCTGCAGTTTACCAAGCATTATGTTATATCAAACGATTAAAAAACGAACGCTTTGTCGTGTGTCGAATTCTACAACGTACTCGCCTACTATATTTTTTGTAGATTTTCCCCTTGGCGTACAAGTGACATTTTCTGTTTTCGATCGCGCTCGCGTCGCCACTTCACTTATAAACGCATGACTTCCGCAGGACGAAATTCGGATTCACATACCCGAACAGTGTTGCCCGTTAGGAGAAGAGTTGACGTCTCGGGAGGAGGAGTTTTTCACCTTGGTCGAGAACTGTGACCTGCAGGGCGTCGAAAAATTTTTGGCCGAAAACCGGGTGAACATCAATATGAAAAACTATCAGGGAATCAGTCCGCTGCACTTGTCGATCAAAAACAATTGCGAACCTCTGGTGGATTTGTTCCTTCGTCAAGAACGTAAGTACTGGTGCCAACTCATATGCTTGTGCGCGACATGATAGCGCGTAGACGAAGAGTGATCAAGTTCGAAAGAATAGTTGCCGCGACGAACGTGCGTGTATAATAAACAGACAAGACGATATTGTTAAAACTGCGTATACAACATAGAAGGGAGCAGGTCGATAGGTACTATACCGTTATCGGATCCAATTGAATATCCCACACGTTTGCGAATTTAAAATTAGTTTCAATTTATTTTTCAACCGACGAGCCACTAGATATTATTATATAACATCAATCATATCAAATTAATTATTTATGCGTTATTATATATAAGAAATTGATCACCTATGTCACCTTGGAATATTTGTGTGACTCGATTTCAAAATAAAATTCAACTGGATGTCGATCCGTTTTGAATGAACACGACTTCGTCACTCGAATGGAATTTCTATTCGGCAGGCGATAATTTGTTTATTGTTTCCGACCGATTTTCTAAAAAAAGTCAATGATTATTACACAAGACTATAATTTTTAGCTACAATAATTATTATAATGACATTACTGATAGTGATTTCGTCGATCCACTTTTTCACGTCTTCCTGTACGCGAGTACGTAATCTATCGGTGTTATAAGCTGTTCAATTAGTTCGCCCGATATACACGCGTATCACGTAGTCTGTTACTGTTTCGGATACAATTCGGTATTATATTTTGATCGTGTTCTCGTGACTTACATAATACAATAGCCGACATGTACACGTAAGAAGAGGCCCTACGATTCAATTTATTTCATATATCATTAAACTAGACTTTGGATTGAACTAGACTCTGTGTCTGAAAATCGAGCGATTACTACTGAAAAATCCAACTATCGTAGCGCGCGTCGCTTTCAGTACACTCGAAATTGAAATATCCGATAAACCGTCTCTCGTGAGTCCGTGACATCGACGTACGAAATTTCAAAGAAAGAGAACGGTTTCCCGCTATAATTTGACACAATCGACATCTAAATACACCCGTAAAGCAGAAAAATATCGTTCCAATATTCGGAAGTATATATTCCTGCGGGACGACTTTTTCGATTCGTTCTTTTTGACGCGAGCGAACTTTATAAAAATCATTAAAATTGTTAAAGCAATTAATTTGTAAGAAAAAAAAAAAACACTATCGAAAAACATAAATAAATAACGAATAAATCCGGTTTTTAAATCCGAACCTGCGGCCGCGTATTCGATATGGGTCACGAAAATGGGAAAACTATCGGAATGGCGGCGAGCGGCTAATGCCAAAGTTTGGAGAGACGATGATGATGACGTGTTGACGAGGCGCTCAGAACGTCTTAAATGCACCGGCGCTAAGCCGCGTGTGTTTCGGCGAAAGTACGGCGCGCAATGTTTCCGGGCGAATCGATAATAACATAATCTTAAGCCGTCGAGAAGATGTTATATTATGTATTATGTATGCACACGTTTGTTTTCTTTGGCGATGAAAACCCGAACCGAAATACGTAGTCGTGTTCAACCGTTAAAAACTCGTTTAATCCGCGATCTTTTCGACGTATTATCTCGTGGAATTAAAAAAAAAAAAAAATCAGCCGGGTAGCTTAAATAAATATCTTACAAATACTACCGCGCCGACGATTTGACTTGTGAAAATATTATTATGATATCGGTTAAGGAAAAATAATAAATACTACTGTGGTAATAATACGCAATCGACTTGGTTTTTCGACCCGCGGTGTCTATAGTATTTAAATCCCGAGAGAGGAGGTTATTTTCCAGAAAATTCCAGAACGCCCGTAAATCCGATTTCCGACGCAAAACGGGTTTGTTCAGTCGAAATTATTTACAGTTTGAACGCGACGAGGAGTCATATTTAAACAATACGCTTATGAAGTAAACCCAGTCGACATTTTCGTGGGAATTGTCACGGAGAGTGCGGCGGCAAAAGCACATTGTTTTCGCTCGCGCCGTAAAATACTAAACGACAGACGATAATAATTAACTGTCGCGTACCCCAACCCATTTCGTTTGCGCGCTGAATATTATACTCGGTTTTTTTTTTTTTTTTAACGAGCTTTCGGCCGTTAATAAGTCACGTTCGCTCGTGTTTATATTCGACTGCACAGCCGCTGCGCCGAATCGATTGTAAAACGAATATTAAACCGTAGAAGAAACTCGCAAAACACACTCACTCGACGAATCACCACGTCCTACTCCCGTCCGTGTATGAATACCGGGGGGGGGGGGGTGTAGTCGTTTTAATATTGCCGCCGGAAATAAAAAAAAAAATTATTATTTCAAAATAACTTTACGCCAGAGAATCGCGCGCGTTCGTGTGTGCGCATACGTAGTTTTCCTTATCGCCAGAGGCGGCAGTACCAGTATAACGTCACGGCGACGTCAAGTGATTTCGTCGCAAAAAAACAAAATATTCCAAAAGAGTTTTGAAAAAATAAAAATAAATCTTATTTCTGCGCGTAAATAACATATATTTTTTCAAACGACGCGATGACGATATGCTACTCTTGACGGATCGCGGAGACGCGCGCAAAGTCTTTTTGACGCGAGCGAACTATAATTTGTTAAATCGTTGTTTTCATGATTTATTTTACTGGAAAAAGTTGAAATTCTCACGGGGATCGTTCGCTCGATAAACAATACCTCTAGCCCCCCCCCCCCCCGGGGTTTTCAATCCGGCCCTGCGGCTACGCTAAAATGTATTCAACTTGTAACAACGCGTGCCAAGTAAAAGCGCGTCTTATTGTCGAAACGAGTGAAGATATATAATATAGAATTTATTATATCCGTCCCGTTTCTGGGTCGTTTTGCGACCGGAATTCTTCGTTCACATCGTTTGTACGTATAATAGCGATATTACTCAGCGAAGCCATCTGGTGAAGCTCGGAAAATATTTTGCAGACTCCCTGCCAGTAGTAGTCTGTCGAGCGCAGCGTGATGCGCAGGTACACTATAAAAGAAAAAATAACGGAGGTCAGCAAGTAATTGCCATCGGAGTCCAAAAATTATAAAATAAAATGGGTGAAAAAAAACGCGTTGTCATAATAGCAGCTATACATATATTATAACGTTCAAAAATGTACTTTCTATCGCTAAAATGTAAAAAAAAATTTTAGAAAATCGAATTCAACTTACCGATAAATTTAACGAGAACAATGATTTTGGAAATCCAGAGCTCGCGGAGAAGCAGAACAGGTTATAGGTGCGCGGTATCTTCAAGGTCTGTTGATTTTGTGTGATGCCGAATCAGACATCGTAGCTAGGGTGCGATTGCCGGTTTTTTACCGTTGAAATATACTTGTTCTAGACACGCCTAGCCAAAATATTCTTCAGTCGACGCATTTCTCAAGGAAACATCTTTCTGCAAATCGATTATTTCTATTTGAAGTTTTGACTTTGAAAATTTAAATTATTTTTAACATTAAAACTGAGTTGCCCATCTCATATTAGATGCTGTGCTTCGAAATCTGAAAATCAAATTATACCAAATTATTATTGTGGAATTTTATAGAAATTAAAAACTAAAAAATCATTATTCTAATTCGATCGAGGGGGAAAAATACGAATTTGACTAGAAGTGTTTAATGTGACGACCCCTATGCATAAAATTTTATGCCCTCGACTATAAACGTCTACAATGTACATACTAAAACGGAAATATTTGAAAAAAATTAGTATTTATGGCACATCACCACCACTGTTTATTATAATACCTACAATACGATTGTTTACGGTGTGCACGTTTTTCTAATTTCACTTAATAATATTATGGCCCACCGATTCCATTTATCATCTAGTCCGCGGTCACGTTGAACCCCGCCACCCTATTGCCATCATCACCCCGAAATACCAGTGCAATTTACTCTTGTCGCGTGTCCGCGTCGTTCAGTACACTGCTACAGGGTGTTCCAACACGAAGATCTGATAAATTATCGCTTGAATAACATTCGTTTCTATATTAAATATTTTCAATTTCAAAGTTATAAGAAGCGCCGTTAGTTTTATAAAGGTTGTATTTACACAAATCGACCCCGTCTCGATGGTATTCTATTTTTTAAATTAGTATTCCATTTTTATTCCTGTAATTCTATGTTTCTAGTCGCTTGCGATATCGAAAATCCACTTAAAAACGCGTGTTTATCAATGCGCCAGAGTATATAAATAACACTTGTTATCCGTAAAAACAAAACGTAAAAGAGAATCAAAGTTTGTCAGACCATCACCGTCAGACGGCACACCCTGTATGTATTATTTGTACGGGAAAAATGTGTGTGCGAACCTATCCACTAGCGGGGCAGTTTGACGAGGAGAGGGTGAAACCACCCCGGGCGCTACGAATGGACATTCGTGGTGTAAAACGCCGCGCCAATGGAGCGTGCGACGTGTGAAGCGTTAAGTAATGAATCGTCGAAACGCGCAATATCGTAATTAATTTCCGAGTGGACGGCGGCGGTATATTACACGGTGGTCCGACGCGATTTTTACTTCGGGTTTACACGCGTCCCAGATATTTTCACGTTACGGCCTCGGTTGTGAACATGGACAATTTCGTCCACGGAATCGTAGTGTTTTTCCATATGAATTGAAAAAAAATGGTAATAAAACCGCAATAAAACAGAATATACTGAATTCGGAAACCGGTTGATTTTCAAATATTTTCAACGGGAGTTGAAAATCGAACCAAGCCGCGTTTGTGTTGTGTCATTGTTATCGGCGCAATTTCAGCACCGTCGCCGCCGGACGTTTTAGGTCAAATCGCTAGAAAAGGAGATCGCGGCGCCCGCGGCAGTCGGTCGATGATTGTCGTGTGCGGAGGAGAGCTTGCGTGTCGAATACGGTGGTGGCGAGAGGGAATTCAAAACGAAATCCCCGGGCAATACGCGTACACGGGATATAGCATATATAGGACGAGGGATGAAATCTATGGATTGAAATCGCGGCTTACCTCTAAACACGCGGACGTTTGCACAGACAACGCTCGCGCGTAATTGAAACCCTTTTACTCGCTGTGCACGCACCGCCACGCCGTCCGACGATAATAATAATAATAATAAAACGGGTTTCGGAGCTTATTATATATACGTATTCGATGTTATTTTTTCTTTTCCCACGGACTTTTGATATTTTCTCAAACGGAACGGTTAGGTTTTCTGTCGACAAACACTTGAGCTGTGCAGCAAACGCGCGACGATGACGACGAGCAAAAATCGATGAAACGAGTAAACGAAATACAATAATACGTCGTGCGCGCTATACACTGACGTATATAGAGCAAGTTTGGATAACGCAGCTGCAAAGCTTCGAAAAAAGCCCCTTTTTACCGGTTAAAATATATATTATATTTTTTAACAATACAGTTTATATCGTACGTACTCACATACTTATTAGTTACGACTCACGGTGGGTTGATGACGAAAAACGGCGGAACCCGTGACGGGAAATTTGATTTTCGAGCTAGAAAATAATATTTACATGACATTAACAATTTTAACGTTAAATGCACACACTAGTCGTGTATGAAATTCCATAAGATTGGTTGAAAATGTACAGTCGAAAATAAGTGAGAAAATAAATTTACTTTTTTCTAAGCACAATTTCGCAGCATACCCGTACATACTGCTATCCAAACATTTTTCATTAACGTTCGTAAAATTTTGCTTCCGTGCAATAATGTTATATTTCAACATTACGTATATTGTACTCACTCGTCTTATGGACACAATACGGAATACGATTAATAAAACCGGTATCGTCCCGGGAAACTCGGGGCATGTAATGTAATCGCAGTCATTTTTCTGAAAATCACGAAAAAAAATCTCTTTTTTTTTTTAAACAAGAACGATTTCTATGAAGTTTTTTTTATATATTTCGACACAAATATCGGACGCGTGGCCCACGACGAGCCACGGGTCCGGGGATCACTGCGCGTATGGTATTATACGTATTACTGTTATTACGCATACATGCGAGTATATTTTATACTTGGTTTGCAAATTTCCGGTCTCTTCGCTTTTGGCGCCCGGGAAATCCAAGTCGTCGGAGGAGGAGGACGTTATTTTCATTATTAACGTACGTGCTTCGCGAGCGTATATAGCGTATAATAATGTAAAATACATCGGAGTCGATAATAGTTTCTCGGGGCACGTCGAATGCGAGGGGCGAGGTAGGGCAGGGCAGGATTTCGCTCATGCGAACTTTACGCCTTCGTCGCGAGGAGCGTGGGCATTTCTCGGGCGCGTGTCATTTAATAACGGAGCCGGAGGATTCTTGCGAGTCGAAATATATGTGTTTTTTTTTTTTTTCTATATATACACTAGCGACGACGGGCAGACGTGATTTAAAAAAATAACGCATAATGTGACTACCGACTGTGCTGCGAGTCCCGAACGAATCGAATGTTAGTCTCGTAATAATGTGTGTTGTGTCGTAGTCGTGTTCCATTCGTATCGAAAATAAAAATCACTTAAATCCCATCATAGACACACACACACATTTAACGTGTTTAGTAGCAATAATACGTATTCTATGCGGCGGCGATCATGTAAAAAATAAAAATAAATAATGTTTAGTGGTCGATATTATTGATACAATACAACAATAAAGTATTGTTTTTATATTTAATAGTTTTGATAAATTATTTTCTATACTACTAATACTTTCTCGTATGGACTAGATATTTCGTAAATAAATTTTATAAGTCGCGTTGGAACGATGTGGACGTGGCTGTTTTTCACACCGTTCGTATCCGGTCTTGGGCGAACACCAGTATCCCGCAGCGGTACTCAAATAATTTACACCGATACGTATTTTTCCATATAATATTTTGTTATTTTTGTCGAAAAATCAATTACCCCGTCAGTTTGCGGTTATGGTTTTTTTTATTTTTAACAAGATGAAATATTATAGATTTACATAATTCTATACTGTATTTTTATTTTCGATTATTCTCGCGCGTGAAATCACTTTTTTTAGAGTAATTTACTACTATAATATACAACGGTACTCTGGCGGTGTAACCACGTACAAACTAAATTCAATATTCGTTTCAACTCGATTAAAAACTATAAAATTTCGAGAAATACAAAAACGGCGTTCGCCCGCGATAAAACGACGCGAGATTATTGCCGAGTCTCGCGATATGCAAATGCGTCGAAACGCGAATCTAATCGGAAACCGTCGAAATCGCATTTATGAGGGCCAAGTCCCTTCGGGGTTAATACTGCACCTTAGGGTCTCCGCAATGTCGGCGCGCACCGCGCGTTCGTCGCTTGTCTCTTGCGCGGGGACCCACCCCGTCCTAGAAATGGCAGCCCCTCGACTTTATTCGACTTTCTTTAAGCTCGCGCCGATATAATATGTCTTGCAACGATTTCAATTCGATACTTAAAAGCCGCGATCGGTATTTTAACGGGACCATAGACGCAAATCCTGAGGTACTGTTATCCCTCCCCCCTCCCCGCGGTTTCGTCAAAATTCGAATTCCCAACACTCATGGAAAAGTTTTATTTGCGATTTTATAGGTTAAATTTTTTTTATTTCATCGGAAACGGCAAATTATGCGACTTTTAAAAACTCCTCTATTGATAGCGTTTCAACCGGGGGGTGAATAATTCGTCTAAAACTGCGGAAAACCCATTCGATCTTTACGAGCGTTCCAAAATGAAAATATTTGATCGATTAGTTTAATTAAATTTTAAGTGTCTGTTTGTTAATAATAGCGTTTCAATATTAACGCGTTTTGGACGTTGACCATAAAACTCCACAAATTATTATTTAACAATTTTTATTATCAATAAGCTCTTATAGGATACGGTAGAATTTATCGTATAAGATTATGTATATAATTTGTATTTATATTTTATATTATGTATTCATATTACAATAAAAAATTTTTAAAAAAACCCCTTATTTTTATCTTCATTATCGAGTTACTTGTGAGGGGCTAGAGCAGTGGTGCCCAACCCGCGGAGGTATTCTGTGTGGCCCGTCACAAATTTTCAAATAAAACAAAATATTCTAAAAAAAGTAAAATTAAAATTGAAATTTGAACTTGAGTTTGCTTTACTAATATTGATAAATCTGGTTCGAATTTAGTTGTTCCAATCCTCATAATTGAATGTATGTGTTCATCCGTAAGTCGCGATCTATGAACTGATTTTATTTGTTTCATTCGTGAAAATAATTGTTCACAAATATACGTCGAGCCAAATACAGTTGCCATTTGCATTATAACGTTTCTTAAAAAAAAGGAAATCTTCGTTATTTCGGAATTATTCGTACACTTTTATATTTGGTGGCCCGCTTAAAGATGATGATTGTTTACCAAAGTGGCACGCCGAACAAAAAAAGGTTGGGCATCACTGGGCTAGAGGGAGTCCCGACCGATGTGGTCGAGACGTGTCCAAACACGCCAAAATAACGAATACAAAATATATTTTAAACGTCTGTTTCCGCAGACGTCAATATCGGCGACTCGGTGCTGTTCGCCATAGCGCACGACACCCTCGGCCTGTTGGATCGACTGTTGGACTTTACTGAGAGAAACGGCGGCAGCTCGACGGCGACCGCCGAGTCCGAGGAGTTCCCGCCGTCGATGAGCCCGCTCATGTTGGCCGCGTCGTGCGGCCGCTACGAGACGGTCAACTATCTGCTGAGCCGCGGCCACCGGCTGGACCGGCCGCACCCGCCGCAGTGCGCGTGCGCGGAACGGTGCGCGGTCGTGGACAACGTGGTGGCCGCGGGCGTCGAGAGGCTCAACACGTACCGCGCGCTCAGCAGTCCCACGTACGTGTGCTGCACGTCGGCCGCCGACCCGATACTCACGTGCTTCGAGCTGCACGACGAGCTGTTGGAACGCGGCGCGTACGAACAAGTCTACGAGACCGTGTACAGGTCCATGGCGCTGCAGGTGATGACGCGCGCGCGCGCGTACGAAAAACCTTTGGCCCGCCCGCCCGGGCGACGGAGACTACTAGTTTCGCGCGCGGAAAAACGTCCATAGTCCCTGACCTAACCTGTGACCTCTCGGTCCGACTAAAACTGTGCGTTTTTTACATTGTGCAGCGTTTCCTACGGCAGCGGTTCCCAAACTTTTACGATCACGGCACCCTTAAGAAATAGTTTCGAAAAACCAATGCTCCGAAAAATGTATTAACGATATTATGTTCATGATTATTAATCTATTAAAATCAGTTCGTTTGCACGTCATTAACGTAACGACAACGTTTATATAGGTAATATGAGTGTTGTTTTTATTTTGTGTTCAATTTCGAGTACAACAAATACTTTATGACGATATTATGTACTAGTGACTGTTATTTAGGTAAACTTCTTTAAATAATATAAATAATCCGAGTAAAAAGTATAAAATAATTTTCTCAATAATCCACATACATCTGGCGGAACCCTCGAGATTGTCCCCAGGAACTTCCAAGGTTCCGCGGAACGCACTTTGGGAAACGCTGTCCACGGCGATTGTTCACAAAAGCAATGGAAATGTTAAACGCGACTAATGCATATAGAGTTATCCGTCAGAGATCCGTCGACGGTCACGACTCGTCTGGATTTACGTGTACATAAATTTGACGCGCTAAAAACACGCTCCCGTCTCTGTGCGGACCCCGGCCAGGGGCGTGTGATTATAAAATATCGGCACTCACGTCGACCGTAAGTCTGCAGCTCTCCAGTGAAACCCGCGCGCATATTTAAAACGCTGTTAAAGTTAAAATCACGCGCAATTACGTAGTATAATAGTGCGAGAGCAGTGCGCGGAAGGGCGACGGGGCAAGGCCGTATTCGGGGTGACCCTACTCAAAACTTAATTCGCAGTCTATTTAATATAAATTTAATGTGATCAAATTCGATTGATCGTTGCGAATTTGAATAGTTGTCGACAATGTTAAAAATATAGTTTTTAATTTAAATTTTTCATTTGTTTATATAAATTTTATTAAATGTTTATTAATTATAAATACGTTCAAATGTTCGAGAATTATCGATATAGTATTTTATTTATTTATAGCGAATCTCTCAAATCAATTACTTAGTGTTAAAATATGTTAATTTATGACGCTGCGGGAGATAACAATCGATGTAATATAATTATTGTAACCGAGTCATATTTTAGGGTAGAGGTGTGCCCCAACGACGGGGAATAAATAAATGTCGAGTAAGCATTTTTTTATTTTTTTTTAAGTAAACGTGTTCACTTACTTTTATTCTTCCGATTCGAGTACTGATTGTGGTATTATAG
Source organism: Drepanosiphum platanoidis (assembly GCA_948098885.1). NCBI lineage: Eukaryota > Metazoa > Arthropoda > Insecta > Hemiptera > Aphididae > Drepanosiphum > Drepanosiphum platanoidis. The sequence goes on from OX402534.1 coordinate 16,695,329, forward strand.
TTCTTATCGCCGCCGACGAACGTTCTTTTTAGGAATTTCAGTACACCGTTTTTCAGCACGTTTCATTACAGTTACGTGATTTATACGACCACAAATCGTCGAAAAACATTTCGGGGTTTTTTTTTTCTTTTTTTAACCACGCGCTTATTACTCCAAATATTATGGAACACAATAATATGGTTTTGAGGCACTCGGCGGTTTGTTATTAGTTTACCGCCACGATCTCGTCTTAACAGGCGTAATTTCATTTCGTCTCCTAACAACGAACTTAAATTCTTGCAACTCGACGTTCCTATTTATTATATAGGTATCCACCGAGTTCTCAAACGTTTCTAAAGTTTTCGTTTTTTTTTTTTTTTTTTTCTTTCCTTCCCCGTCAATAACTTTTTTAGTCGACCGCGGACACGTTTTATTTGGTATTCGTCAGACGTTCTTCGAGCTCTAAACACAAATATTTATTCTGGTCTGACCTACAAAACACGACGACGTCGTTTATTGCCCGCATTCCTAACGAACGGTTTTCCTCATCGATATTATGAAATCGAGTTATTAATTAATTCGTCCCCGGCCTGTCCCTCCAATCCGAGAACCGTTTTTACACAACGTCAGTACGAAATCCGATCGATTTTCTCGCCGTTTCTCCATTTTCTCACGACAATGACATCGTTAACATTACACAATGAAAAGTTTTCACCGCCAGCGCAATGCATCGAGAGCATCGATTACTATAAAAAATGCATTTGCATATTTATTTTTACTCGGCCGTGTGATAATATGCTCGGTAGGTAAAATTATGTTTTGTGGCGTTATACGAATCTTTTTCAGCGCGCAGTTTTGCATATTTCGAAAAAATTTTCCATACGATTTTTCGACCGCATTTAATTTTGTATTTCGCGCACTGCCTACCGCTTTGATTAGATGTACTTGAATACCACATTGTCGGGCATTTGTTTCGAAAAGAACAAAAAAATATCAATTTCGCGCCGCCCCTCAGGTCAGACAGTTCGCGGTGAGCATGATCGTCAACTGCAGGACGTCGGCCGAGGTGAAGGTGCTGCTGCGGAACCGGGACGGGTGCAAGCTGCGCGGCCGGTTCCCGTACCCGCGGCTCATCGCCGCCATGGACCACAAGCAGAAAGAGTTCGTCGGCCACACCAACATCCAGCAGCTGCTGGAGTCGGCGTGGCTGGGCGAGTGGATCGAGTGGAAGGCGTACTCGACGGCGCGCAAGTGCGCGTACCCGGTGTGGCGCCTGCTCCGGCTGCCGGTGACGGTGGCGCTGGTCGCGCTGGCGCCGGGCTCGCGGGCCGCGCGCGCCACCCGGCTGCCGATCAGGCGCATGTTCGACGGGCTGGCCACGTACGCCGTGTTCCTGGCGCTGCTGTTCGCGCAGTCCAACGCGGACAGGTTCAGCGCGCGCCGCGGCTGTCCGGCCGACTCGGCCGCGTGGCTGGCCGCGGCCGTGTTCGTCGCCGGCCACGCGGTCGAGAAGGTCAAGCTGCGACTGTTGCAGGGCCCGCGCCGGTACTTCCGCAACGCGTGGAACGCCTTCGACACCGTCGAGCTCATGCTGTTCGCGGCCGCGTACGCCGCCTGGGTCGCGGCCGCGGTCCAGGCCCGCTGGGTGGACGGCGACCTGGACCGCAAGTACTGGCACTGGGCCGATCCGCAGCTGGTGGCCGAGGGCCTGTTCGCCGTGGCCACAGTCATGGCGTACCTGCGGCTGCTGTTCCTGTGCCAGCTCAACTACTACGTGGGCCCGATGCAGGTGTCGCTGGGCAAGGTGAGTTTTTTTTTTTTTTTCCGGTTTTTTTCCGCCTTGGAGGCCCACCGAGACCAAACAAAAATAATATCAATAATATTACGACCGTTACGGGCGTGTTGTGTTCGACGACGCGTTCAAAGCGCGTATTGGTTTTATAATTTCATTTTTCGAATCTCATACATTTTTTCTATCGTAATTAAAAATATTATTAAAGCGTATTTAATTATTTCATTCACACGGGGTAGTATATTATATAATAATATGTTTATACGACCAAATGATTGTGAGAAGACACGGGAGATAGAAGGACAACGCGTACGGGCGTGATCAATATGCGTACCAAACCACTGCCTTGTTCTCGGTTCCCGTCTGTCTCGGTCGATAAAAACTCCGTTCTCGATAACCAGCGACGCGTCGGATCTACAAAGGGCGGTTCACACTTCACCGCGTCGTGTAGATTACTTTTTCGGTTACGACCGCGGTTTACCGAGCGACGCGCACTGTGATTAAATCCCTTAAAAGCCGGGGGTTTCTCGTTCTTTTCTACCCGTCCGTTCTATTGACCGTGCAGCAGCTCGATCGATATCGGGTATAAACCGGTTGCACGTCGAGGGTTGTCGTTCGCCACCGGTGATCGGATTGGATTCGGTGGTAACTGGAACTATAGTGTGACAATAGTTATCGTTAGTTTGTTTAAAATTATTCAAATGCACATCGCGTGCAATCACAAGTGCACTCATATGTGTGCAGTACGGTGTCGAAATCATATTTAATGCTCAGATGCACAGACGGTGGTATTATACACCCATCATTACTTATTAAAACGGCCGGCTCGCATTTAAAATGTAACTAGTGCACATAATTAATGTAAAAACTATAACGAGGTATGTTATATAGGTACGTATATACTCGTATTTATATATAAAAAAAAAAACCAACGATAAATGTTTAAAATTCAAAATAAACCGCGCGCTCGAAAGTAAAACAAAACAAAAAAAAAAAAAACCATAAAATAATAATAATTATATGATAATCATATGGTAATATGATATTAATATGATTTGTATGGTCACGGTACGGTGGTCGATGTTTTTAACCGTATAAACCACAGTCAAACGATGTTTGTAAAATATGCGCGGACGGGATAAACACGCGGGACACGGTTTAGTGGAACCCGCCGGCTTTATCAAAACAACCGAACGGCGCCGCATGGTTGAACATAATACGTATACGAGATTTTTAGCCGCGCGGTCACTATCATGTCTTATCGCAATAATTTTAAATGTGTCGGTGGCGCTGGTTATACACTTATATATATGGTCGTGGTGTACATTTTTTCGCTCCGGTAAAATAAACGCGGAAACGACACGGCGCGATGAGTTGTGTGAATCAGATGATTCATCGTTCGATAACGATTTGAAAAAAAGTGCGAAAAAGAAAGACGAGAGTGATTCTACAACATTTTAGCGCGCGACAACTCGGACGACGACGACACGCGACGTTTGGACGCGTCGCAAATACGTATATATTAAAAATCAAAGTGTACCGAATAATTATTGTTGTTTTTATACATTATATAGCCAGTACCGCGGGCGTTCACAGGCATTTTTACAGGGCAAAAGTAATTAAAAAAAAATAATAATTTGTTTAGGTTTAACTTTAATAATATTGTACTTTGGTTTATATAGGTCAAAAGTGTATGAAAATATGATTATTTAAAATATTTAACTAACATTTGGGCGGATGGAATTAAAAAACCCGACGCCCGTCCGTGCCAGTATAAATTAATACGTTATAGAAAAATAAAGCTACTCACAACAAAATCACTCTGTAAAATGAAATATTATTTTAATTTTCTAATTCAATACGAGGGGATATCGTTACCAGATTAGAGACTGTAGCGCTTAAAAGAGTGTAGTCTTTTTATTTATTATTTTTACAACTCCGGCCCGAGATCCTACACGACGAATCAATACACAACCTAACCCGATTACATGCGATTGTCGGCCGCAGGTAACACGCCGTTAAAACGTCATCGCGATTAATAACTTACTGTCGCCGTCAACAATATGTAAAATCGTATGGTAATTCTTTCGACAGCGTTTTAAAATTCAACAGTCGTCGCGCACTGCATTGTCACGCGCTAAAATGTCAGCGTCGAATCGTCGTCGTCAACGCGCTGAAATCACTGCGCCCAATTAGACGGGCACAAACCTCTCGCGACCCTAGGTCAAAGTCTAGTTTGGCGTCAGCACTGGTGGCGGCGCATTTAAGGGAAGAGACCTATAGAGCGCCGCGCGCCTCCTCCCGAAACCTCAGGAAAACTCGTACTTAAAAACGAATTAAAAAATATATCGTAAAATGACCGAGCTCGTTTAGAATTTTGTCTCCAACGAGATGGATATTACTTGGGTGGGCGGTGATGTCGTTTATTTTATTTCGACTATAAAAATTCATTTATAATAATTATAATATAGTATCATCGACATAATATGTCGCGTAAGATAATATTAAGTTAAAATCGAATAATGACTCTGCAGAATTCAATTTTTTTTTTATATTTTCAAGTATTAAACTAAATATCATTCAAGACTCCTTTAATTATCGATACGATTAATTATTAACAAAATATTATTAAACATATATAATTATTTTAATACAAACTATATTTAAACAATAATAAAATAAAAATAAAGGACTCGCCTCGAGTATTATAATACTATATATTATTGTTGAGTATTAACCATTAAATCTTATATATAAAAATAAATCGCAAAATGTGTTGTAAGCGCATAACTTAACGACCCCTGAACCGATTTCGCTAATTCTTACGGAGAGAATTATTAAGAAAATTAACCTTAAGGGGGTTAAAAGGGGTAAAAATGGAAAAAATCCTGAGTCACTGGAGCTTTGTGGTATTAAATTTTGTCAATAGTTTCATTTAATATAGAAGAGGCCCCTAAAGAAAGGATTTTCCAAAATTCGACCCCTAAGGGGGTTAAAAGGGGTAAAAAAGGTGAAACTAGAAAAATTCGCCTGGCTGGAACTGCTGGAGCTTTGAGTATGAAATTTGGGCAGCAGTTTCGTTTTATATAGTGGAGACCCCATTGGAAAGGATTTTTCGAAATTCGACACCTACCGGAGTTAAAAGGGGTAAAAGGGGTAAAAATGAAAAAAAAACTGATAAAATAAAAAGTTATACTGCACACGGGCGAAGCCGGGTATTCAGCTAGTTATTCTATAAAATGTGTCGCGATCGCGCGAGGCCCGACACAAAACACGTCACGAAAAAGTGCGAGGCACGGTGTCCGCCTGTCCCCGGAAAATATTTCCTAATACAGTCAAACCTAATCGCTCGTCGTTTGTATTAAAAAAAAAAAAAAGGTGCTGGGCGATTGCGGCCGGTTCGCCGCGTTCCTGGCCATCATAATGGCCGCGTTCACGTGCGGCCTGGGCACGTTGTACGGGCCGTACGAGGGCATGGTGCGCAAGGACCCGGAGACGGGGCAGCTGACGCGGCAGCACGACTCGTTCGTCACGCTGGGCGACACGTTCAAAACGCTGTTCTGGGGCATGTTCTGCATCACGCCGCTCGAGGCGCCCGATGTGGTCATCGACAACGTGGCGGACGGCAGCGACGCGGCCGCCGGCAGCCACGACTTCACGCAGATGGTCGGCTACGGGCTGTTCGCCGCGTTCGAGGTGCTCATGGTGATCGTCATGCTCAACATGCTGGTGGCCAGCATGTCGGACACGTTCCAGCGCGTGGCCGACAACGCCGAGTACGAGTGGCTGTTCGGCCGCACCAAGGTGTACGTCGACTACATGCTGCTGGACGACCTGCCGCCGCCGTTCAACCTGTTGCCGGCCGCGGCCGGGGCGATCGCGTACCTGTTCCGGTCACTGTTCTCCTGCGGCCGGCGCCGCGGCCGCTACGATCGGTTGGCGCCGTCGTCCCGGGACGGCGGCGACGACGACGACGGCGGTGACGAAAGCCGTCAAAGGGCCGAGTACAAGGCGCTCATGGCCGAGCTGATCAAACGATACTTTATACGAGCGTCTCAGACGGAACTACAGTGATATTATGATGATACTTTTCCGCCGAGCGATTTTTTTTCCTAGTGTTTTTTTTTTCTCGAATATTTATTAAACGCATTTTTGTTGTCGTCGTCGTTGGTGTGTGATTTTTGACACGCGAAAACGCGACAGCGGACCGAGGCGAGCTGGGGCCGGCACGAGACTAGAGATTTTACGTTATCATATACGTATTTACCGATAATTAGCGTTGGAAATCGTAACAAAAACAAATACCATTTGACCGCAAGTAAACTTGTAAATCTCTCCGCTTGTACAAATTGCGTATATACACAAGGACCCGATCGACAAATAAAAAACCCGGAAAATATTGTAAAAACCGAGTAGTTTTTCATTTGATTCGGACAAATGTTATTGTGTGACGTTTACGTGGGACGAACGAGAAAACCGTAGATACGTTATTTAAACGAATTTGAATCGAAACGGAAACACAAATTTGACAACCGATAAAATTCGTTAAATTTTCAACGAATTTCGATTATTAGACGGTGGATTCATTCGTCTCGGGGGGGAGCCCTATCCTTCGCTCAGAATCGAATTTCCAAAGAAAATATTAAATATAGATTTAAAAACAAAAATTTTTCACCGATATCGTTTGCACTGTTGTATTTCATCCGAGTATAATACGGTGCCTCGCATTTTATTCGACTTTTTCTTTGCCCAACGTTCGGCCCACCCTTCGCGGACAGGTTCGATAATAAAACAACAACGCGCGGTCACTTGCGATTTGCAAAGTTTGACGCTGGGACGCGCGCGCACCGGACATTCGTTTTTTATTAACGGCCGAGCGCCAAAACCGTCGCGCACAATACGTTTAATATGATATGAAACATTTGAACCCTCGTCACGGTAGGCAGATAAAAAAAAAAAAAAATGACAGACGAGCGTATATTTCGAAACGCGCAAGAGGGGAAAAAAAAACGACAAAGTCATGTCACCGCGTCGGCATAGTTTGGACACGAGCTGAAAAGCTTATGAAAAATAACAATAACACGCGCGCACGACAGTCGGTCGTCCGGTCATTATTTCTCGTGACTTTTCTCGTACTCGTCTTAAAATCTCTCACCGAATTATTATACACAATGTTTATAATATAGTCCCGAACGTCGAGAGAGTTGTGCAGTGAGATCGAGTCGTCAGTGTCGGGTCGGACAAGTGCGGTTTCCCAAGACCTACGTGAAACCTAGGTCAACGGTGTGTCCAGAAATTGTCGACCAGAGGGGACGGTCAGAACTTAGTCATTTATAACATCTATACGTTTTAATAAACGAACGTCTGGAGTTGCTCAAAAGACAGTGGAATATATTTAAGGAATAAAACCCAAAATTTAAAATTAAAGTTTTAAATTCAAGACATACCTACCATCAATACGATATGAAATAAAACATAAAATACTAAAACGTACGCACGAACGTCAATTTATTATTATCAGTCGATAAATGTTACAAAACGACTAAATGTAAATACATAATAATATTAAAAGAATAACAAAGTCGTCTAAAAGTCTATGAAAAATAGTTGGAAAAAAAATGTACGACGACGATTTCGAAAAATTAAAACGATGAAAAACAGCCGTTGTGATAAAATAGTACACGAAAATAATAAATTTAGATTGCCGAGTTATCGATTAAACGACGACGGTCGAACATTGTAAAAAAAAAAAATGTAATTTTTCAAGTCGAAAATTTTATTTTCACCGAGAATCGCCGAAATCTGTAGACGCAATAACGCGTCGTCAAAAATATAATATCGTTTAGTCTAAAATTAACTATTGTGTTGAAAAACTATATCAGTCACTGAAGGAAATCATAATTTCGAGTGGGAAAGAATAAGGAACAAGTTCCCTCCCCTCCTGGGTCTGACTCGATTGTATATAATTTTTATTATTATAATTATGTGGCGCGCGCGCGTGTGAGTAGAAATCTCGCGGACGACGGCGTTAATTAGAATAAAAATCGACTAATAATCAGAGTTTACACAGCGCGTCGCGTTTCCGTACGTTCGGAGAGGAGTGAATAATAGGCAGCGCCGCGCCGGTGAGAGAATATATAGCCGAGCGGAAAAACGATTGCCACGGTCTCGTTTTTTTATACGACACGTCAATATAATATAGTCTGTACGATAATAACGTTAAAGGATACGATTATATTACTATACGTACGAATTATGTGTATTTATTTTTTTTTCGTTGTTGTTTTCGTTTTATCGCGCGCATCCGTTTTAAAAACAGTTTTACTCGACAACGACGACGAGCGTGTTTCACCCGCGGAATCTCATTTCATCGTATAAAAGTCCGAGTCGACGGCGGCGGCTCCGAACGAGAACTACTGTCCAATCGGTATTTATTTTTTTTAAATTCGAACGAAACACGACGGTTTGACGATACTCAAAACAAACGAGATACCCATCTAATTTTAATCAATATACGCAACGACAGTAGACTTTGTCTACTTAATCTAAAGTCTAAGTTAATCTTAATCTTAGTCTAAATAATGAATTAAAATAACTATAATTTAACAGTGAACAGTATTCATTTTATTCATCTCAAACTACCTTTAGATAATGGTGATATTAATTAATAAAAAGTAGCTACCTGTAGCTAGATAATATTACATTGAAATAGTATATTATATAATAAATTATATATTAATAATTTACGTTTATAAAAGTACCCTCTGTAAGATATTGTATTTAATTTTAATATTTTCAACATTTAACCTACAACGCCCGGACAATTTAAAATTATGCATATATTGCCCTCGAAAATCGGGCATTGTGCAGTGACCGGGCACGGTGCACAGTGCCCGATTTCCTACTTTGCCCGTAACATATATATTATATATTCTGCTATAAATGTGAACAATTTTTTTTTTTTGTCCGGAATACCACTATGAATTACTGTAAATAAATATAATCGGTACTTACTCGCGGCCTTCCGGTGAGTTGTTGCTGAAGTTCGGTTAGTGAAGTGCGCATTGTCCATATTGGCTTGTGAAATATGTAAGGATACAAAAGTCACTCGCTAAAAACGATTAAATTAAATTAAATAGAAAAAGTCACGGTTAAAAGTCCGACGTACGGACGATTACGGAGCGAAAAATTAAAACCGAAATATTTACAGCCGGAAAGACGTTTCCGGGCCGTTGCCGACACTACTACTGATCGACCGCACGCTCTGCTTTGGTAAGCGGCTGTGCTTTTGCGCGTAGCTCGGCTCTCATTGGTCGGACGACGCGAGCAGTTTTCATTGGCTGTATTCGACTAACATGTTCCGATTTCACGCGATCGCACTCATTATTGTTATTACTATTATTACATAATTATTATATATTATTGTTGTTATATCATCATTATTACAAAAAAGTTATTTTTAAACTCGAGGCAAGACCTTTGTTTTATTTTATTATTGTTTAAATATATCTAATGTTTTGCATTGAAATAATTTTATATATAATATTTTGGTTATTAAAAAGTTATTGTCAAATTTTAAATGATTACCAATTATTGTTGTACAATTTGTATAAAACACGTGTAAATAGAACTGAAAAACTATAAAATGCCACTAAAATAAGTAATTTAGGTTTCACTTGATTCTTGAATTCTCGTTTAATCCAAAACCTAGCGTCCATAATAGTTATTCCCGGTGGTATTATCTATAACAATATAATAAACTATGAAATAATATTATATACTCTCATATATATAAATATGTGTGTAGGGACGTTTTGATCTCTTAGAGGGTTGTAAATCTCGAGGAAACTCGGGGGAAGGGACGGCGAGCTTTTATTGTATTTGGCGTTGGCAGTCTGTTATCTAACCTAACCCGACCTAACCGAAAAAAGGTTGAGAACCGCCGGAAAATGGAGTATATTCGCGCGCGAAATATATTAAAAGTTTAATAATACATAGGAAGCGGCGCTAACGACGACGGAGTGGCTCCTTTCGTCGATTTACAATATTCCGACGGGTTTTTTCCTCTTCTTTAGCACGTACCCCGATGCCATCGTACACGCGTACAGATCGCGAGTATTGAACTCGAACGATACCGAAAAAAAAAAAAAACTATTAAACATTACCCGTAGATATTATTTTAATAACGTTTATGGTTGTCGCCGTGAAATAAAACCGCAGGCGAACTGAAATCCTGCCGTACTATGTTCGACGCCCGTGACCGATAAGGCGAGAGCGGCGGCGCTTACACCACCGTTTATATAATATACGTACGAGCACACGGCGACGAAAACAAATAAATCGGGAGTCGAAAGATTTATTCGGGTATAGCGCCGCCGCCGCCATAACAATCCGCGCGTTTTCCATTCGTTATATACATATACGACGAGTACATGTATTTGTTACTGTACTTGTAACGAAGTCGTTTGATAATCGGAGCACGTTTGTCGCGGCGCGCGCGTGTGGGAGCCCGGAACATAATATATATACACGTGGGTAACGTGTTAATAGGTGTTATTGAAAGCGAACAAACGGGGGTTGGCAAAAAAAAACACATTGGTTTATTGGTTTTTCGAAACATAATTTACAACACTATATTTACAACACGCGACGTCTCGTTTTCCGAAGAAAACGCGATTAAAAAATAATAATAATAATAATAAATAAAATACAATAAAATAATCGGGCAAGTACGAGACCGACAATATATGCGCGCGCAATATACACACACGCGCGAACGGAACGACGACGGTAAAAATATACGATATAATAATAATTATTATTTATGTTTACAATATTACACATAATGACACTATCGTGGAAGACATATTATTATTATTATTACGTACGGTACCGAGAGAGTACGATTCAGCAGCGTGACGTAGTGAACAGTCAGTGTTAGCGAACAATAAAGTCCGGGGGGGGGGGGTGTTTCCCGAATCAGGGGACGTGGCTCCCAGGAGGGGGCGCGGGGGATGGCCGTGGGAATTTATTATTCTTCTTTCGTCCGTGGCCCGTTTGGAGACCACTGACTCGGTCGAACGATAAACGAGAGAGATTTATGGCGGACCGTGGCGTAATATTATATATAGGTGGACGTGTACAATGTCGCCGCCGCCGCGGCGACGACTTTCGCAAAACCGAAACGGAACCGGTACGCGGGTAGGGGAAATCGTTTACGACGCTCGTACAATCACGGGCGCCGGGAGGGCACGGAGGGGGGACCCGGCTCAACGCCGCCGATTTAAACGTTTTGCGCTTTTATATATGTTTGGTTCGTTGAACATTCTCAAAACAGTGAAACGTACCGAAATCGGCGAAATCGGCGAAATTAGCATATGACGTCATCATAGATCTGACTAATATAATAATAATAATGTTTTATTGCGAGAGAGGGCGAGAAAAAAAAAGAAACGGCGCACAGCGTTGGGACGTCCACCGCCGATCGCACGGAAAGTCGTTATGGATCGATCGCGGCTGATGAATCGACTGAAATAATCGTTCGCCGTCGATTAATCGGGATTTTGATCATCGAGGGAGCTGCTCTCTAACGATTTGAACACTGCGTCACTACATATAGCTTGTTATATAAATAAAAAGACGAACTCGATCGATTGTATTGCAGACAATCGCATTGTGACTAGGACCCGGATTTCGATGGCTTCTATTAAATTTTTCATATTTTGCCGATTTTAAGATCGCGTTTTGTACAAGTTTTAGATAATTTCGAATTACTTTTCGAGAGAATTTTTTCACGATTTTCAAAATGTATTTATTAATTTTTTTCTTTCTTTCTGGCAATCTTGATATGAGTAATGCTCGAGATTTTTCGATACTGTTAGGGAAAAAGCATCGATAACTCCGGGTCCCGGGTCGACGACCGTCATGAAATGAACACACACACACGACGACTACTGAATGGCGCAATTCTTGTCGTCCACCGACTGCTGTTGCGACGGCTGTTGCGCGGCGGCCGGTCTCCTGCCGGCGGCCGGCGAACGCAGGTCGTCCCGCTGTCGTTTGGCGTACGCGATGGCGTCGTTGGGCACGTACGAGATCCTGGCCGCGGCCCCGGGACCGCCGCAGCCGCCGCCCGGCCCGTACGGGCGGCGCGCCGGTAACCGGTACACGGACAGGTCGTCCAGCTCGCTGCCCGAACTCGACGAGCACGTGGAACAGCAGCCGTGCTCCGAGTCGTCGCCCGCGGCGTCCGCGTCGCCGTCCCCGTGCGACGGCGGCCGCGGCGGCGGCGGCGGCTGTCGACGATGGCGTCCACCGCCGCCGCCGCCGCCGCCACTGCTCCGACTACGGCTCCTGTTGTTGCGGCCGTCACGGCGCCGGCGTCTGGCGGTAGAACGGCCGCCGGACGCCGTCCCGGCCGAGTCCGCGGCTGCCGACGAGGTCGCGGTGCCGTCGAAGCGCACGGACCGCCGGCCGCCGGACGTCATTTCCGGCGTGGACGACGACGACGACGCCGTGGTCCGGTGCTGTTGTTGAACGGCGGCGGCGGTGCTGGCGATGGCGGGCGGCGCGATCGGCGGACGCCGCCGCTGGTCGGCGACGGCCGCGATCGGCGCCGGTGACGGCGAAGACGACGGCGTCGTCGTGGCGGCGGTGAGTTTCTCGAATTCGTTGAGCAGCCGGTCGGTGATCTCGTCGTCGGACACCAGTCGCTCCAGGAACCTGTGCGGCAGCTTGCCGTTGCTCAGCAACCGTTGCAGCTCGTACAGCGTGTCGTCCAGCCGGCCGCAGCCGTCCATCTGGTCGTCCATCGACGTCGCGGCCGCGAGCCTGCGGCCGCCGCCGCGTCGGTGATCGTCTTCGTCGCCGACGTCACCGCAATCGGCCGTCACCGCGTGGTCGTCGTCGTCGTCGTCTTGGTTGATCACCGTCACCACGCGCCTGGACTCGACTTGCACGATGTCGTTGCGCCGGCGCCGCTGTCGCACGTCCAGGTCGCACGGTCGCGCGGCCGCCACCGCGTTCGGCCGCCCGTCCGCCGCGGCTCGGTGTGGCCGCGTGGGTGACGGCGAGGGCGTGCTGCGACCGTTGCCGTTGCAGTTGTTGGCCTGCAACGCTCTGCGGCCCATTTTCGGTGACCGGCACGCCGACTGTTGCGACGGCGAAGGAGACCTGCGAACACACCGTCCAAATGGGTTTTTTAGTATAGTTGATGGCATTTTTTTTTTTTTTTTCGACGTATAATAATTTGTTAGTTTCAAAGTGAAACGAGAAATATATCGGTTTTGATATGATAAATGAGTGTTTTTGTGTTTGTTAAAGTTTTCCACCGGAAGAATCGGTCTTGTTTTAAATTTCTGGGGCGGTTTCTGGTAGAGAATATTTTCTAGTTCGTATCTGAGGGTTCAATTTCAAAATCCCAAATTTTACTCGGATACGAAAAACCAGCAAAATGTATGGAATACCGGCCGGTATTTGACATAATCTATTTTGCTTACCTCTTCAGTTCGTCGTTTTAAACATTTATCTTATATATTTTTTTAAGCCGAGGTGGATATGTTTTCTTTTTTTTTTTAACATTCATAGAAGAGTAGAGTAGAATTTCATTTGTTTTTACACATCGCTATTTGTTGTACAATTAAGGAGTGTCGACAAATATAAATCAATTGAATTGATATTTTCCCGTTTGAAAATAACTAAAATAAGCGAGATGGCGCGGTCAACAGAAATATAATTATTTAGAGAGAGAGAGAGAGTGACAGCTGACACGGAGGAAAGGAGTAATTAAAAGAGCGTCAGAGAGAGAGAGAGAGCGAGAGGGATTGCGCGAGAAGAAGAGGGTTTAACATTAACACTACGGGCAGCGGGGCTAATGAATATTCATAAAAACGATTAGTTTTTTTTTTTTTTCGCTTTAGTCGATTGAATAAATATTGCCGACGACGGTTTATTGCTTTGCAGTGTTTTAATTAGTGTTTTTTAGTTGATTACACATCATCCGACCGCCGACGCAACGCGAATAATAACAACAATGATTGATCAATTAAAGCATTTCGTTTACGGCGGCGGCGGTGGAAAATACGGTTCGCGATCGAATATCACGCTCGAGCGTGTCGAGACGACGTTCGTCGGAAATTATGGAGAGAAAAAAAAAACATCGTTTCGGTGGCGATTTAAAAACACGCGGTTTTGCGTCGTAAGATTCGACGTCGATTCAATCCCGAGCACGCGATATGTATACATATCGATTTCGACGATTCACTTCGGATCGAAAAGCGCGTTTAAACTACTCCTCCGTCGAGAGAGAGAAGGAAAAAAAAACAAGATGTAAAACAATATTTCAAGTGAGAAATTCGAGAACAACGTTCGAAAACGAGCGGCGACGGCGACGGGGACGACGTGTGCGTTCGGAAAATCGAAAAAAAAAAATAATAATATGACGTTTCGATAATGGCCGTATTTTCGGTGTGCGCACAAACGGAAAGTAACCGTATCTCGGTGTTTCGCTACGACGACGACGACGAAAAGATTTGCGGAAACATATTTTATAACAGGTACGACGACGACGCCGCCGCGCCGGCGTTTCGGTCGACTTTGATATCGTTATACGTTTGTCCGGACCGTTTTGCGGATTTTATTCGTTTTTTTTTTTTTTTTCTCGACTGCGCGCGGCGGATTAAACGGACCGAAACGCGATATCATATTTTATACGTTCGCGGTCGCGGCGAGGAACTACGTCGACGACGAGTGTAACGGTTTCGGACGCGGAATGTCATCATCGCGCGGTGTTTTTCCAAACGCGGCCGTGAAAAAAACGCGCTATCGTACGCGCGCGTGTTACGTAACAAAATCGTTCCGAGAATTCCTCATTTTGTAACCGGCCTCCGCCGACTATGTAATTATTATGATGAAAACCGCCGAGGCGAACGTTGGCCGCGCGTGTAGGTTTTTTTTTTTTCTTTCCCGAGATAATTGTTACCCTTAAGCGACGAGACGACCGAAAGAATTCTCGGGCCGCCGCCGACCAGATTTTTTCCCGGGCCTAGCACCGGCGCGGTGTTCGATACACCGCGTCGTTATCCTTCGTCGTCATAAATACATTCGATTAACCCGCGCCGGCATACGAAAACATTTCGGGCGGACGTTTTCGAGTATTAATTATTGTCTCACGCGGTATGCTCATATGTCCCGATTGAACATCCTGCGGCGACGACGAGTCCTGGATGCGATCTAATTTAATCGTACGGGACGAATCGGATTTCGCGACGTCGGACGAGTGCAAATTCTCGATGTCGTAGTTATTGTTTCCGTTTAAAACCGCACGAACGTCGTCGTCGCGGCCTCGGGCGAACGACTGAGAGCGCGTTCTCGTCGTCCGGCGATATGCAACCGCTCGGCGGCGATATTCGATAGCGTCGTCATAACGTGGAGAATTCAAAGAACGTATTTATACACGAGCACCGGCCACGAAGAAAATTATTACTCTCGTCTACTATTATCAATCGCCTACAGTGAAATACTTATAATCGGCCGAATACCGCTGCAGGTCTATATCTCCTCTGTCGCGACCCCGCTTTCGCAAATTCATATACTATCAGAATAGATATTATTAACTTTTCGTCTCGGTCGACCGCAAAGTATAGGACACGTAATATGTGTATAATAATTGATATTTTTTTTGATCGCGAAAGAAACACACCGGTGTTGGGATGTCAAAATACCTGGCCCGGTTCCACTCGTACCCTGGGATCGATAACAGCGAATATCACACGAGAAAACGTCGTACGATTTGTACTTTTAGGGCAATCCTAACAAATCGGCGAAAAGAAATATAAAAAAACTTACGCGATTCCGTTGGTCGTCGTCCGTCTTCCGAAGCTGGCCGGCGAGTCGGGCGCGTTGACGACCGGTCGCTGCTGTTGCGCGGGCGTCGGAGTAGTAGCGCCCGGACCGGAAGTCGCCAATTCCGATTCCGGTTGCTGCGGCTCGGCGATCGTCGTCGTCGTCGTCGTCGTCGTCGTGGCCGTAGCGCCGTCGCCGATGGAAGGCGACGAGGTAGCCGCCGTGGTCGTCGTCGGAGGTTCGCCTTTGCTGCAGCCGATCGAACAGTAGATCGCTCCTCGGCGCGGCAAAAACGGCCTGCCCAGCAGCGACGACCTGCACGTGTGGCAACAGAAGCACTGTTCGGTCGCGTGCCAATGTTGTCCTTCGTGACTCATTTGTCCTGCGGGCACAAACGAAAACAAAACGTTTTATTACAACGGTTGAGGTTGGCAATGGGTTTCCAGAGGGATTTGAGAAAAAAAAAATTTGAAAAACAGTAAACGAATATTGTAAATATTAAATATTTGTTATAGGTATTCTATGCGTTTTTGTATTCAAATATGCGATTTGACTTGACGATTTGTCAATGTACAAATAGACAAAGATGTTTTATACGGATTAAAATTCTAAAACGATTCTAAAACGAAAAAATACAAGTCATGTCGAGCATGCGCGCTCCGAGAATTAAAAATGTCACGAAATTCGCGTGTTACCTTTGTATAAACGAATATTGTCATATTAACACGTTGTCTTGACCAGTGACCGGGAGTTTCCATCGAAAGAGGATTGAAAACGAATACAATAATAATATTGTACGAACTCGTGTGTCAGGTACGTCATATCATAAAGAATAGAAATAATAGCAGCTCTAATGAAACGTTTTCTGCCGCTCAAAAGACAACGGGTGGGGAGTTATACCGACATCCCTCGCTCCGGGCACGCCACCACCGGTCATGACGACGTGAATAAGTGTAAACAATATATTATCGAAACCCATTTCTCCCTAACGTTTATCGCGTCGATTTCCTTTTTTTTTTTTTTTTTACATCCAATTAACGCGCGTATTGTTATTATTTAACATTAATCAATTCTTTATTCATCGCGGCGCACACGGTTTTATTTTTTTCTCGTCGATAATTCGCATCCGTCTGCACCCGTTACGCGCGTATAAACTGCCCGGCGCAGTAATTATCGAAATATATATTATAATAAATGAATAACGACGCGCGCGCACGCGGCGCGCGAAATATTATCGTCTCTGAATCGACCGGGTGTGTCCCGGGGTGGGGTGCAATATTTTCTCTTTTTGTCGGCGTACGTAATAACAATAATAATACGTACAAAACGATTCACGCGATATTCATTAGCGTGGCCGAAAACGGATCTTTCGACGAATACACATTACACCGAGACGGGGGATATCTAATACATTATTCTTCGTGTGTAAAATACTTGTAAGTATTCCGCCGCGACGCGTCTGATGACATGTACACGTCTTGAAATAATTTAGTTACATAATTAATAGAGCCGTTTCTCCCCCGCGCAGGAATTCGTACAAGTGGGGGCTGGGGGAACACCTATATGCGTTTCGTCTACACGCGCGCGCGCGTTTTGTTTTCCGCAGGGTAAGAGCTGAAAATTATAATAGATAAACGATCGCCGAGGGGTGAAAATCGTACTAGCAGAGTGCGTGAAGAATAAATGGTTATTTTTCTAATCTCCGACCGGTCGAGTTGGGGCAAACTCGAAGTTTATTCGGTAATAACACCCTGCAATGCGTGAATGGTATTTCTAAAATGAAAAATTGCAAAAACTCGAAATCCCAATAAATTTTACACGACCGAAAAAATACGGGAGGTGGGCGATCGCCCGGCCCTCGGGGTACGTCGTGAGATTACGCGCTGATATGTAAATAAATAAAACACAGTGAATAGACGAAAAAATAAACGTAGTTTTCGACGCGCGTCAGCGCTGTTTCGGGACGACGTGTGACGTTATATGGACACACACACACGTCTTTACCATCATGCACTCTATGTCATTACCGATAACGTATAGAAATGACGAATATTATTGTTATATACTCGCGCGATCTCCCGAGAGAATATGATGATTAATTAAGAAGTCGCTGCTGCCGTTATACCTTTTAACCGTGCGCGGGAATAATTCGAGCGGTAATCCGTCTTTTTTTCTACACGGCTTTCGACCCGTAATAATGTCATACGAACGAACAAAAAAAAAAACAACAACAAAAAACGGGTTCTGTATGAATATACTGTACGCATACTGGAAGTTCGGCTTACTTTTGAGAGTTTTAATTTTATGGGGGTCATAAAAACGAAATAGTTTCGTTAAGGGGAAAATGCATATTAAACAATAACACTGGGCGCAATAAATGTTTAATTTACATTCACCCGAGAATAACATAACGAAATGTTCTCTAATTAACTCTCCGCAAAAATAAAATAAAAAAATTGTAACTTCGTATCCGCCCGTGAGTAAAAACTAAATAACGCATACCCGGTAATTTAAATATTCAGTGAGAGGTTTAAACGGTTATTTTTTTTTTTACTCTCATAAAAACGAGCGACTCATACGGTTTTTTTTTTACAAGTTCACAGCATTTATACCTACCTATACCACACACACTATATTATTTGTTATAATTCGTAAATTACAGGTTTATAAAATAATAAATACACTTTTAAACTTTCGAAAAATTTTATTTTCACTCCCCATTTCGTCGGAGAAATATAGTCTATTCGCCTATCCATTTTGTGATTATTCGTTTGCCGATCGGGTTTTAGGGATTTAAATTAGCGAATGGCCGAAATTACAAACGATCCCGATGCCGGGCCGGCAATTATAGCGTTGGATTAGTTACTTTTAATTTTTTCATACGTTTTTAATCTTCGTCTTTCGTTTCAAACGGAATTCGATTTGTCCGTGGCGCACTGGAAATCGAGTGAAACGCGCTCGTTCGAACGAAAAAGAAACGTCACCGATCGATATTTTTCAGCGAGCGCATATAGGACGGGGGAGGGGGGGCACATTAATGACCGGGCTAATTTAACGACGGTAACGAACCGGTAAATTCGAGTGCAAATCACATATCATACACACGGCTCGTCAATAATAATAATAATATAATTACACACACGCGCAGCTTCCTCTCGAAAACCTTCTCGATGGCCGTTGACATTTATAATATGCGTCCGTTTTCATAAATGTTTTAAATCCAAAGTAGGTTAATTGATTATATTTTCTATCGCGCGCGCGCGCGTGAGAATGATACGTGTAATATAATGAAATTATGATCGATCATTAAAGGTTTATTGCGGTTTCGTGATGTACGGAACAGTAATAATAATATAAAGTTACGTGCGCGCGCTCATAATGATATATTATCATTGCGCCGCCGCGGCGAAACGTATTCATGGTGCTCGTTTGTAGCTCATACGCGCAGTAATAATATGTATAATAAAATCGAAGATATCCGACTGTTGATAAGGTCCCCCCCCCCCCGAGTGTACGCGGAGATTCCGTACATAATATAACGTGTATTTATATAATATTATATCGTTCACGTGTAGTGCGAGAGCCGTAGGTCGTGCGTCGTGAGGGTACGACGGGCGTTACGGGCTATTTAGTCGCGGAGTTATTATAAAAATAATCGTAGAAAAGAGAGGAAAAAAAAAATAGAAGGACATACGGCGGGGAAATTAATTTCCAAGTCGACTGCTGCGGTCTTACGACGACGACGCCGGTTAACCACATCGCAATGCAGATATCGACGTAGAGGTGTACTCGCGGGTACTACACGGACGTCTGAAGATATCTGCGACGATAGTATTGTAATGCCGGGGGATAACGGACGATACGTGGGCGGAGGGGGTGGGGCAATATCGTCGTCGCATCGAAAGCGCATTGTGATGATAATATTAAACGTAAGTGTCGCGCGTATGGAAAACAATTTTTTTTCTCATATTATTTTGAACGATTTTGTTTACATCGTCTCACGGGCGTCCCCAAAAAGGTTTCACTTTACGCGTATCCATAACGCGCGCAGGACACGACGACGTTTTGTACCTGCCGCAGTATTATAATATATACAGGCGTATCGGTGCACGCGTATATAATGTCGTACGCGAAACGGGTTTTCTACGGGTTTTCTACGGAGAGAACTCTTATTTTAATCCACTACCACGCGCGTAATGTAATATGCGCCCGTGTACACATACGGATATTCTGCGCAAAGGTGCAATTATGTTAACCACCTACAATCGCTTAAATTTTTAACGATTATTGTTGCCGTTTTATTATTATCATTATATAATACGTATAGCTGCTGCGCCGTATTATAGGTACATGGCGAATATAAATAAAGCGCCGCGGCGTTCCCGTAAGGTGTATTGTGTTCCGGAGTATCCGAGACATATTAAATAGTGTAAATACGGTGTGCGGGAGACTCTCGTTATTTAGACAATAGCTATATAATATACAATACAGGCGTGTGTGTGTGTGTGTGTGTGTACAAACAGCGTCTCTCGCGACGTTGAAATATACCTAAAGGTATATAATATGTTGGATTAGTCTCTAAAACGCATCCAGTCGGGCGAGAGACAAAGGGAGAGAGCGGGGCGGGCGAGTGAATTTTAAACATTTAAACGGCAAACGATTCAAATTAATTTCTAATATTGGATTCGGTGTGTACACACACCGTGAACGCGTTTGCATAATATATGCTTTAGAGAACCTGCGACGACGACGGCGCCGCCGCGGAGACGATATAGTGGTATGAAAAATTATTTAAATTTTATCGAGCGCGAGAAGCGATGATATTATAAATACGCGACGTGTTAAAGTTCAACGCCGCCGCCGCCGCCGCGGGCGATTTGTTTTTATTTTTCACTCCGAGAGGTTACGTTTGTTATTTGCCCTCTATATCGTTAGACCCGCTGCCGATTCGCGAGATCGTTTATTAAATAAAATATATACATATAATATTACACGTATATAAATAATATTATACGCTTTCGATTTGGACGTCCGCGATGCTGCCGCGCACGTTTCAAACTTTTCGTCACGAATAATATCACTTCAAATCAAACGTTTTACGAATCGGAAGCATTTAGATCGACGAATACAATCGCAAACATTAATGAGTGTCAGAGGTGAGTTATATCCGAAACGAATTTCCGAGCAGAGTCGTCAACTTTCGCAACAGTCAAAGCTGTTAGTCGGTTTTTACGCGAGTTTAATAACACACACCCGCCCGCCCGCCCGCCGCTAAGTGGATCCGTTTTGTTGCGAATTACCGACATCTGCGCGCGTACGTAATCAGACGCCAACTTTAATCCCGACTGCGATGACAGCGCTTACCGTTCGAACACGATATTCTAACGTGTATATGAATAAATACGACGACGGTTTCGATTCGGGCGGGAGCAGCGAAGAAAATCGTCTCTAATTGTTGTATAATTAATAATATTATTGTAAACCGCGCGCGCGGTAAGCGGTTACACGACCGTGAATCGACGCGGAAAAGTACGACGCGTACGAAAATATTCCGTTGTGTTTTGAGTGGCAAATTTTCGATCGAAAAAAAGACGTTTAAATTTAAATAAACACGAAGGATAACAACGCGACGGAATAGATATAATACTATTATGTTCCTTACATGTTACACACTGAAATTTGCCGTTTTATTCGCTTCGCATAAAGTTTTACGCGTTGTAAATTATAGCCGTGAGAGTGCGATTATATTATTATTATTATTACGCAATGGCATCTCTATATAATATTATATCACTTTATAGCGTAGGTACTTTAATACGACGACGTTGTAAAGGCTTGGAATTAAATCGGTTTTTATTATTTAAAACGTTTTAATTTAAAACCTAATCTACCAATTTATATGCGTAGTAGTTTATATATACGGAGTAGATATAAAATTGTTTCGGTAAAAATAACGTCTAATACCGATTTAAATTTAATTCCCATTGCGTAGGTAGTGTAAAAAAAAATAAATAAATATCTGTTGAGTTTGCGTATCGAATGTTTTTCTTTCTTTTTTTTTACCAACTCAAATTTATAAAGCGATCGCGATTTTTATTTTCGTTTTTCAATAACATCAAGAGTATCCTTAAATTATAATATATAGCTAAACGAAAATAGTTATGCGCGCGCGCGCGCTAGCTAACCCGCGGACAATAAAAAACATTCGAGTTTATTTTTTAAACTATATTTCAAAGCGTCATACCGGCGTGATCAATGGTCTTTGATTTCAAAACGATTAAATTTCAAACCTTTACAACGCGATCGCACAAACGCGCGACCGACTGCGATGTCACTCGACAACAACTCGATCTAAATTGTCAGAGGGAGTGTTGTAATAATGTCCATAACGAATAATAAAAGATGTAATAATAAAAAAATCGAAAGCGTTTTGAAATGCACGAGTTTACCACGTTTTCAAATGTTTGTCGAAAATAAATTCAAAAGCACACACACTACATAGGAGATCGAGATTTAGATTTCGGGGGTGCGTGTGTTTTCAACACACTACGACTAATACATCGAACTGGACGATTCGGAATCGTTGCGACGTAAAAACCGTGCGAAACATAAAACATCACACCATCAACACATTGTCCCCCGTTCCGCGTACACGAGGGGAGATATTTGAATACATAATACGGAATAGATATGGATCTGTATTTACCGTGATCGACGCTTATCGGGTCCCCGCAAGAATCGCAATACTCGGCAAACAGGCCGTCGAAACACTGCAGACAGTACGGCCGGCCGTCTCTCATGATGTACCTCTGACCTCCCAGCTGCTTGTCGCATTCCAAGCACGCAAAGTGTTTCATGTGCCACGCGCGACCTTCCGCTTCCGTACACTCGTCGGCCAGGATTATCTGTACAATAACAATAACAACGATATTACAATACAATACGGCATAAAACAATACGACGCGGCCGCCGTGTATAATAAATTTTGGCGAGTCGCCGCCGCCGCCGCCCAACGAACGACCCGCTGTTATTGCGATACACTCGTAGCAATAGCAATAATATAAATCGATAGCTTAATGGATACGTAATATTATATTATAAATCGGCGTTGTAAACAATTTATGAAGAAAAAAAAAAATCCGTCGAAATCGAGATCCACTCGACTAGAGGTTTATAATAATGAATCGAGAAGACTTTTCATACATATAGGACAAATCTATCGCGAAATCCGACCCAGCTTATTGATTCTTTTAGATTAAATTATAAAGACAAAGTTATAGTTTAAAGTTAAGTTTTAAAAACCATATATTCCTCATACCGTGTGGATTAACGAGTTCATTGTTTTTTTTTTTTTTCAAAATTTCAGTCAATGTTTTAAATGGTTTTTTTTTTTGTTTGCAAACGTTATCGATTCGATCGTCGATTTCGCTCGTCGCGGCCGACACAGCACGCGGGTCGCCCGTTTTTAGTAGTACGGGGAGTAATGTATAAATCCATTAGCTATATCGTTTCGCAAAAGTTAATAAATTTTCGTCAGACGTACACTGTATATTATTGCAGAGGTACGTCGGATTTCCCATGGCAATTCGTCAGTTTAAAGTGGGAGCAGAATAATAGCGAAGCTGCAGTTGTTTAATCGAAAATGTTACGTCGCGAAGATCGAAAAAATATTTTTATTTTATTTTTTTTTGAAGAAATTCAATCGCACTTTTCGCAGAATCCCTAGAATAATACTACCGGATACGCTATAATATACAAACTCCTAATACTAATCACTACTGAATTTAGCGATTTCGTCCTAGGTCACCATCCTTCACAAAGGTCGAAAAGAATCGAAATCTTGTTAGTTATTATAGTGAAAAAATCGGAAAAAAATAAAACTATTACCTAATATACGTATGTAGCTAAAACAATAAAAGATATTGAAAATATATTCGTATGATGTTTGTGAGGTATATTACAAACGGGTGACTTTGCCGACAAATAGTCATTCGTTTTGTGCGTATCCACTTGGCTCGAGAACTGGTGAGAGTGCTTTTATGGCTATATGTACACGGAGGATTGTCATTTTTTATCGATAAAAAAATATAATATTACTACACGACGACGGTTCGCGTTACCTCGTCACAAGCCGAACACCTGGGCTTGAGCGTCTCCGCGTGATGCCGACCGCAGTAGATGTGGTCGTCTTTGTAGAAGTATATGAGGTCGACGAGTATCTCTTTGCACACGCGGCACACGAAGCACGCCGGATGCCACGCCGCACCGGATCCGACTCTGCTCGCCGTCACCGCCATGTCGCCGGGCTGCAGGGTTTCTTGACACTAAAACAGAAACGTCCGATGTCATTATAAAACGTTATCGACGTCGCATAAATTAAGAACACATTTATATTATAAAATAAAAGCAGGGTGTAAAACAGTCGTTGTCTGGTACGCGATCGCGATATCGCATGGCCGCGGCCAGACCGGGATCGCGACACACACGTATGGGGCATACGACATTGTAATATTCTCATTTCTAAATCGACACGCTTGTGTGAAATCGATCGAAACGATCTCGAAAAAACAAAACGAGTTTAGCCGACTTCGGAGCAATACGTGTATTATAATATACGAATGTTCGATAAGCCGAGCGAGTTAATGATATTTTTTAATCCAGTCAAGTTCGTAATTTTGTTTTTTTTTTTTTTTTTTTTTAATGAAATCGACATTTAAATTTAACAGACGTTTTCCAAGCCCGATTACGTATTTTTAAATCGACTCTCGTAACAATCAAACATTAATTTTAAATCTTCAATCTTCATATTATATTTTGTTGGCGAACGATTTAAAATTAATTTCCGAAACAATGGAAATCATAGTGGAAAGTTATTACGCTTACACAATGATACATCACAAGAACGAATGTTATAATCACGAGGTGAAGTGGATGAAAATGTTTATTTCGAAAGAGAATAAAAAAAAAAATGTCAACATTCAATGTCGCGTGACTTTTTTAAGTCGACGAAAGGGCAGGCGAATGAGTCGAGTTCGAATTTAGTCGGTAAACTAATCTTAAACTACGTATATTTACGCGTTTAGTTAACGAGTCGAAATCGAATTCAACTCGTCAAATCGTCAATGCCTAAACGTGTTGTATTCGAGTGCTAAGTTCTATACGTGGGAAAAACGAAAGAGTAGCAGTTTTTTTATCGGATATAAAATTCGGCATACGTATTAAAATATTAATGGATTTATGTGGACGTCGACGACGGTTCATTTATTTATTTTTAATTTCGCCCTCGTCGTTGTAAAATATTATATAATTAATATGTTATACGTACATATGGTATTGTGTGTGTGTGTGTTTGTACATACGCGCAATTTCGACCCGAATACATTGTTCTAGTTGACTTCGCCGTTTGATATATATCGGCGCGGGTGCTTTTGCAACGATTTTTTTTTTTTTTTTCGTTTTTTAATTGCGTTCGGCGGTGCACGACGAAACGGTGACATTAAACGGAAAAAGGAAAATTAGGGGAATGGAGGATAAATAACAACAATATATTGACACTGCAGGATAAACATTGCGTTTCAATATACACGTCTCTCGTTTCAATCACGATGATTAAAACCCTGCAGTGCGCGCGCGGCCGTCCCGGGCGGCGGCATAAATTTAAATGAATTCCGAAAAAATATGTGGGATAGTTGTGTTGTGCGCAACACAAAGGGGGAAACGGTCAGGCGGATCAAAGTTGAATTCCTCGAACGCGTCCCGTATGAAAAAAAAATAAAATAAATAGTCGCGCGTCAAATCGCATAGTTGGATAGATAATATTGTAAAATCGTCATAATGCAACGCCGCCGACATACGTGTACAGTTTTTGAAATCAATCGAAATTTTCATTTCCGTCCGGCGTTTTCGTTTGACGTGAAGTACGACGACGTGTGCCACCGCGTACGGTCAGAATCCAAATGAATATAAAAAAAACTAACTCGATACGGCCGACGAATAAATTGAGTGTAAAACAACGGTTTTATAATCGTATTGTTATGTCATTAAACATATCATAGATTATGATGAGTATTGTTATTACTCTATTTAAGAGTTATTCGTTAACAAATGAAAAGAAAAAAAAAAATTGTAATTGAAACACAATGTCCCCCCGTATAGAATTTAGTTCTCCGACGTTTGAAAAAAATGTTATTAATTGATTACGAATTAAAATCAAAATGATATATTTAAGTAAAACGCACGATCATCACTAACATTCAAAGGAATAATCAAATTGATTTCGTAATAATAAATCGACATCGAGTAAACAAAACTATTCACCTGTAGCCCAATTAGAGCGGCGGCGTTTGTGGCAATAAATTGTCTAGAAAAATCTACAATACAGACACATAGTTCGTCGTTAAAAAATCGGATTCACTGGGAATAACACGCGTTACGAATATTCGTATTCATTTTGGGTTCCTACTAAAATCTATAATATCGCATTATGTGAAAAAATATATTACATGCCTACTGCTATGTCTGACCGAATATACGTATACAATTAAATGTCATTATATACGTCACTGCTAAACATGAAATATTTACTATCGCGCGATAATCTAAGCCGTAAAAATGTTAACTTTTAATTTTATTACTTTAATGACTAAGTACCCTATATTTTGAAGTTTAAAATAAATTGTATAATTATACGACACGAAAAAGTACAGCGCTACACTATGAGAGTGGTTTTTTCTTTTTTTTTTTTTTTAATGTAGAAAAATAAATAAATGTATACAAATGGAGAAGCAAATATAGATAACAAAAGTGATAAAAAAAAAAAATTAACGGGAGAACGCCATAAACACCGATAATAAATGATTATAAAAATCAAATGCTAATGGAATACCACAAAATCGAAGGTCGTGTCAAACGCAACAGGTCTGAGAAAAACTGTTTACCCGACGACGAACAATATTAATAGTTTTGGTCGTTTAGATGAATTCGATACGAATTTCCGTTCTCGGAATACTCTGAGAGAAATATTTTGCATCACGGATAATATTAGCATATTAAGAATGAATGCTAAAAACGATTTGAAAACTTTACGATCCACCCGTTGGTACACGCGTCTATTTTACATTATTACCATCATTCCGTCGTCGTCGTGGTTACCGATTGTTGATTTATGAAAAATTCGTATTTTAATCGAAACACGACGTATTAAACAATACGAAAAAAAACTCCACCACCACCCGCGATGTCTATTATATTATTAATAAACGTATTTTCGTTTGTCCTTTTAAACTTGTCGTCTCGTTTACGTAAAAATAAAAAAATGTCGGGAAAACAAATATTAAAAAGCTCGAAATCTAGTTCGCTCAAAGTACTACTACGTGTGTGTAGTTTGATCACCGATTACACACTTATTATAAACATTTATACGAATATATTTTTCGTTAAAATGATATTTACGTGCAAGTTTTGCACTGCACACAGTGTGTTTCGCACTGTTCGCATGTAATTACGTAGCTTACATCGGCCGTGTAGGTATATTAAAACAAATTACTGTTGATAATTAATCAACCCACGTACCTAAAACAATATACTTATAGTGATTAACCATAACATAAAATAATTACTCGACAAGCTTTGTGATTAGTCAATGTATAATAATATACATTATGTACATATAATATAATATAATGGACACGCGGCGGGGACGTGCTCATAGAAATGTTTTCGCGAGTGACGTGGGACATCGCGGAGTGGGCAAACCGTCACGGAGCGTTTTGTTCAATTTATTTTTCGTTACTACTGCACACTTGTGTATGAAATAGAGTCGGACTACTTAGTTTAGATGGTAGATTTAGAAACGAACGTCGTAAATATATACGCGCATATATGGTAAGCATATTATATTAATTGAAACTAAAATATTATGTCTGTGGCGGAAGAATAAATGGTAAATAATCGTCTATATTTATTTTTCAATACGGCGAAACTACCGGAATTTAATAACGCGGTTGGAAATACGTCTGTATTTATATACGTTTGTACATCACAAACCATGTACCGGGAAATGTGTTGATTGCAGGCCGTATACAAAATAGTTACAGGGTAGTCGGCGGCAGAATTAATTATGTTTTACACACTTACGAAAAAAAAAAATAATAAATATTTTCCAAACAGGTTTCGAAAGAAAATTATACCTCGTGTGTGTGTGTTGTTGGGCATGCCCGATTGCCCAAAGCGCGATTGTAAAAAAAAAAAAGTCGTCCGAACGACGACGGAACACGTCATATTTCCGAGTGGAAATGACAAGAGAACCCAAACACGTCGGAGCGGCGTTGATTCCGTAATTTATTTACTGCGCTAAACGATTTCGAACAATCGATAAAATAAAACGTTAACGCGGGGGGGGGGGGAACGTCGGAGGGTATTTTTAATTTGATACGAGCATGAGAAGAACGCGACCGGTATTACGACCGTCTCGCATTCGATCCCGTCCGACGACGGTCATATCTTTGAAACCACTGGCCGTAATCGAGCGCGAATTCCTCTATTCACCGTTGTTGTACATTAGTTGAACCGTATTTAACAATCTTACACCTGCAAACGATTTGCCTTGCTGGCGAACTCGTACGGGGAGCACCGCGCGTGCTGCACACTCGTCGCGCGTCAGGATAATAATTTCGGAAAATCACGATCAAATAATCTGAACGCCGTCGAAACAACAAAAATCGACGTCACTATGCTACCCACACACTGGCAGCACGAAAAATGATATAATCGGCGGTGTAAAATCACATTAAAATCAAACAAATCGACGCGCGCGCGAGTACGTACGCGGTTTGTCGGTGGCTGCGTCGCCGTCGAAACGCGTGTCAACCGTACTCAGATGTGACGAAACGTTACAGAGGAAAAATAAAAGATGGATCGCCTGCTGAAATTTTGCTCGATATGAAATATCAGTGTTATACCGACTTTGACAAACGGAACGTCAAAGTATAATTTATCGAGTTGAAGTGAAATTCGAAACACTATTGAATGCGATTTGAAAATTGCAGTTTTGCTCCTTGAGATCAAATTCTATAAGATATATTTGTTTATAACTAAGTTTTAGCATTATACTTTGAACATTACTAGGTACGATCAATATTTTATTAGCTATTTTGGCTATACGAATTTCCCGACAATACTATTTCTGCTAAGAGATGATTGGAAAAAAAATAAATACTCGAAATATGAATTCTCAAAGTGTAGACGCGATCGAATAGGAACTTCCGCGAAACACGTACCGATTTAAATCGATTAAATGGCGAAAAATATATGTGTCATACCTCGTCGTGCCACTCGGCTTTTCTCTCGCGTCGATTCTTCGAAAACATGCAAATGCTGTAAAAAAAAAAATCTCGGCTCCGAATTAACGGGTAGTATCCACTCACTAGAGTTCAATCGAATCGATATCGCTGTCACGCTAATGTACTACACACGGTAAAAACAGAAAAGAAATTCATTAAATCGTGCCGAAACGCCCCCGCGTGGGACGCGACTGCGGCGCCGCGGTGGCGCGGCGGCGGCGGCGTCGTCGTCGTCGTCGTTTCCTGCTCCGAAAAAAATAAGGGACTGTGGGGAGTGGGAAAGGACTCTTGGCAATCGAATCGTGGTTTTCTCATAATCGCATTTCACCGAGATAAAAGTATTGCGCCGTCGTACACGCACACATATACGCATTCGTCTAACCGTTAAGAGCCGCAAACACCGTGCGGCAAGTCGGCGCGGGCTTAAGTCGGATTCCCCGGTAGAACCCCGAGATTTCGCCGAACGTCGCGCAGCAGTTTCTTATCACGATAATTCGAGACGCAAAACACTCTGCTCCGCGGCCGCGGTCGCGGCCGCGGCTCAGCTCTCTCGCCAGCCGAATAATAATAATAATAACAACAACAACAACAACTCCGAGGGGTTATGGCGTCGCGCGCGCTGGCTTATGTATCCTACACCTCTCCTTCGTCCCCGGGCACCATAAATCACACGTTAAAAACACTTTAAAACCCGTCCGGGGATAATTGCCTCTCGACGACGGCGACGGCGGCGCAACGTGCACACGTGTGACTCTCGTTGTTTAACAATAACAGAGAGAAAGAGAGACGCTGGCGCTACTCGTTTGGGGTTTCGAGACGAACCCCCTTTAAAACGCCCGCGGCAACGATAAATCCGTCGGCGCCGAGTGCCGTTGAAAGATAACGAGACCCGTCTATATAATATCGGCGACGAGAACTGTCGCGGAGTATTATACTGTAATAGGCGGCGCGAATTTGTTTGGCGATAATTAGCGGCGCGATTAATCTTTTCTTAAAAAACGACCGCGCGGCGTGCGAGTGGACCACTTGTACGGAAATTTCCATTGAAATTAGAGGCATGCGCGCGCAGGACGATACGCGCGAAAGGTCGGCGGGAATAGTATTTCTACGGAGAAACCAGGGTCGATTTTGTACGATCTGAAACTCATAATAAGCACGAAGGATGATTTTTTTTTTTTTTAATATTATACGTTCTTGGTACTGAAAAGGACCAATGGAAGTTTATAAAAATGTAATTTTACATCTCCGCGTAGGCCTCGTCGCGAGGCACTCGAATTCGCGGAAAAGCCCTGTCGACGCGGCCCCGTTGTTCCTCTTCGTCCTTCGGCCGACTCTCGAGTTACGCGTATAATACGTATACCGCCAAACCTAGGCGACGGCAATGACTCATTTTTATTTATTTTCCTACGATAAATCATCGACTCGGCAAAATTACCCCTCTAACGAGAACTCTGTTTTTTTCCACCCGCCCCGCCGAAGAGAAAGAGTAAAACGCATTTGTATCTGCCCCGTCGTCGTCGTTTCGGTCGTTTTCGCTATCCCCGTCGTCGCCTCGTATTTTTTTTAATTTTTTTTTTTCGTTTTTAGCATCGAATTTAATTGCCATTACGCGAGAATCCTTTGTGCAAAAAATTTAATAAATATACGTCGCCGCCGCCTATAGAAAAAAAAAATAATAATAATATCCAGACGCAATTAGCCACGGCGCGCGTAGACAAACAATAATAATATACTTATCCCCGTCGTCGTCGTTGTGTTCTCTTTATTTAATTTTTTTTTTTTTCAAATTAAACCGAATACAATGCCGAGCAAAAAAACTAGAAAACCACCGGCGAACACTGCGCGTGGTTCGAAATGAAGTATAAATCCGTTAAAATGCGTTTTACTCAATATCGCCGATGAAGTAGGTACACCGGTGAGAGAAAATCAAACAAAATATAACAACGACGGTTGTATTGGTATTTTTCTTACGGTTACACGGAGTGAGTAACGATCGCTTCGCTACCGTTATTTTATTGTTGTGCGCGAAGAAATAAGAGAGCTGGTAGTATAAAGTTCTATATTTCGAATCGGCGGCGTACAAGCGGGTAGGTATAATACTCGGATATACGACGACGTGTGTATTAGGAATGCTCTTCGAGAGGCGGCGAGAACGAGACCCTCGTCAACTGTACGTTTGAACAGAAAAATCAAAATTCTGTCAATTGAGTTGGGTAGTGAATCGAATAATGCAATAAATATATTTATATATATATGATGGAATAAGATATTTTTTAAAGCCTTCCTGCGCACGAGTTTCCGCGACGTCGAAAAGAATTCCGTAGAAAATTATATTACACGAAATAGACAAAGAAACACACACGGCGCTATATACAGAGATTGAATTTGAAATTAAAGCCGAGGGAAAAAATCATTCCACGCCAATATTTTCAGTTCGATCGATTTGCGTACGATCTTCGAGCACAATGCGCGGCAATAATCGCACTGATATTTTTATTACTCGTATCGTCCGTCGGGCACACGCGCGCGCGCGAGAGAGAGATGTATTACCCTGGAAACGGCGATAAAGTCATAATCGGGATGACAGGAGGTATATTACGGAGTTCGCGCACCAAAGAACGTAATACAAAAGAAGGTGGTGGCGCGGTGACGAAAAGGTAATCTGTTTTTTCCACCGTCGTACACACGCGCAGCGTTTATCTAACGCCGATGAATTTCCAGTGTCGTATTTATTATTTATTCGACGCCGAATTTTTTCTCTTCAAAACAACTTTATGTCACGTCGATCCGATTACAAGCATCTTTAGCGTCGAAATGTTTCGAATTCCGAGAGGAAAGTGAAGGTATCAATTTTTTATACATATACTCGTACATGTACACTACGGCGGGTGTGTGTGTGTTTCTTTTGAAAATTATTTTTACAATTATTTTAGACCGCTGTGTTGACAGATGAAATGTTTCGGAAGTTTTTTCCTAATTACAATAGTACGTTATGGATCGGAATTTCGAAACGTGAAGATTGAATTTCGTCTAATTATTATTTACCAATTTTTTTTGAACAACTGTCTATGACGTATATACACAACGCGCGGAATATTACAACGCGCGTTCGGTCCTACTTTTTATCGATATTTTTATCGATTTGCCCCCACTCGTCCGCGCGCGTTTGTTTTACAAACTGAGTTACGAAAGCACGTAGGCAAATAATAACAACAAAGTGTCCTTCTTCTATTTCAGTGGGTCGTTGATTATTAAAAAAAAAACTTACGTTCACACACGGCACGGCGGCGACCAGTTGCTTGGCCACGCCGCGTCCCAGGGCGTCGCGTTTCCTCTGCGCGCTGAACAGCCGCAATTCTTTGCGCTCTTCGTCCGACAGTCCGCGGCAGTACCGCACCTCGTTGTCGTGCGGAGGCAACTGCTGCAGAAGCTGCCTCACCCGATATCGCTCGCCCGCCGAGTTCAGGTATGGTACTTTGTCTTCAGGCACGCCCGAAAAGAATAAATGCACCTGCGAAAAACAAACACGACGAATGACGATTAATGTTTTCGCAGACTATATACTATAATACGTAGCAGATAATACGCGCGCGCGTTTACGATTATTCGTACATCGGGGGGGAGGCAGTCTAGAATCGGCATTCGTTCTCGTATTTGTTCGCCGGAATAAACGTGTCGTAACGGTATCCGTCGTTAAACATCGCAGCGACGATATTATTAGTCGCGTTTGATTTTTATAACCGACGCGGATATAAATGTAGCGTAATGTGTTACTTCTGCGGGAGACGGTGATAAAAACGCATCGACTTTACGTAGAATATGTCTACCGAATCTATTTAACAGGTGTACACACAAAGTATGTAAATCTGCAGTGTGATTTTATTGAATTTATTCTTATGAAAAGTCGTTTCGGCACAATCAAACGAATCGTACGAATAAAATAAAAAATAAAAAAACCTTACGATTTAAATAAAATTAATAGTTTTTGTTTTGTTGCCGATAGTGTTTAAACGGTCGTATAATATTGTTTCGAGATTACCGCGATTCGTAACCGAGCGTGTAATTTCGAAGAAAAACTAAATCACAAAGAAATAACGAAGACGTACGAAAAAAACTCTTCGAAAAAAATGTAGCTTGATAAGAGCATAAGTAGTAAAAGTTTTCAAATTTATTTCATTTCGTTTTTTTTATTTAAATTCGAGTGTATTATTTACAATCTGTAATATTATATATTATATACATTAAGAAAATTTGATAACTTAACCGAGATATAACAACAACACGAAATAACGCGAGGAGGGAGTGGTGAGGGAGGGGAGAGAAGTTTAGTTTAGTTAATAAATACAGATCGGGTGAGATTTATTTATTCGTGTCGAAATCTGTAGTTTCTTCAGAATAAATGTAATACTACAATATGAGGTGAAATTTTACGAACTTCTTAGAAACCCACGAGGCCGAAGGGATCACAAATCCCAACAAGTTTCGCGAGTCGGGCAAAACCAATTTACCGACAACTGCTACGTGAAAAAAAATGTTGATTTTAAATTATATTAAAAATGACGTCCGTCGTTGTTTACCATATTTTTTTGTCAGTCGAAAACAAATAATACGAGAGAGAGAGAGAAAAAAAAAATGACACCGCATGCTCGTGCGGTATGCGTTAAACAGCAATGTACATAATATGCGGCGCAGTTATTTATTTTATACATCTCTGTCCGACTGTAAAGGTTGTTGACGAATTAATTTTTGAATTAAAAAAAAAAAAAAAAAAAAACCGCCGGGCGTCGAATATTTTATGCCAACATTCTTAACCAATCGCAACGAGCTTGTGAAAATATTGTTTGATTTGAATTTTTATACGTATTTTACTTTTGCAAAGGGGTAGCGTTTAATTAAATTTTAGGCACTTTTTGGTATTCTGCCGAACTGGAATACGCGTTAATTAAATATCCCAAATAATCGCGAACAAATACGTATGTTCGCGCGCGTAACTGCTAAGTAAATCATATATAATAACTTAATAATAATTTTTTTTTTTTATATATAAATTCGTCGGAGCGTTCGAAATGAAAAAAAAAAAAAAAAAAGAAGAAAAAATAAAAAGAGGAAAAAAGAGAACGAAATGTATTTGGGAAAACGTTTCACTGGCGCGTAATAATTGTAGGTAAACATTCCGTTTGCTTCGCGAACTGTACGTAACACGACGCGAGCGCGCCTAACCCGCATAAAAATGGAAAAAGAAAAAAAAAATCCGTATCAAAAAATAATTGTAAAAGCACACGGAACTGGTGGGATTAAATCGAATTATTGATCTCGAAGGACGTGGGCATATACGTATATATAGGAGGTGCGCGCGCGCGTAACAGCCGAGTTACATAAATTATTGTTTGAAAAAAAAAAAAAAAATTTATATTCATGTGCCTCCGGAGATGTCCAATTAACCGTAAAAATTCTCGCCAACAATAATATACACATTTGGCTCGATTAATTCACATTAATTTATGATTAACTCCGGTGTACCCGGTATTCCATTACTAGCCTCGAGAGTTCTCGCGCGTACACGTCGTATTATATTATTATACGCAGTTTCCGATCCGATCTACAGGTGGGCGTGATTTGTTTTCGAGAACGTTGATCGCAGTGTGAAACGCGAACACGCGATAGTCATTAATCTTCGCGTGACAATAGTTTTTTTTTTTTTTATTTTCATTCCACGCGCGGACAGGATACTACTTGTAGTCATATTTTGAGGGGGGGGGGGAGAAAAACCGGAAATAATATTATTATATTTCAATTCGAAAACAAATCACAACCGTACGACGAGACGCGCGCGATACACGTTCACAAATGTTAATACGAAATATTATATAATCTTCGCGGCGGCGGAATTCCGCGTGTCGCGCGCCTATGCTGACGTTTCTCCGACACTTTGTCACGTCAAAAAAAACAATGTACTCGCGTACGAAGAAAAAAAAAAAAAAAAATCTACTATCGCGACGTTGTAAAACGTCATCGTCGATGTTATTATTTGAACGATTTTATTTTTGTTTTATTCGGCCCGCGAGCGAGTCCGCGAGACCGTACGGCGCGGGGTCGGTGAGAGAATAAATTACGCGGTTTGACTATCGAACGCGGAGAAAACCGTTTGATAACGGCGGGATCGATCGCCCGGGACCTGGGAAATATTACGTTTTAGACGAGTTTCCGGCGGCGCGGCGGCGTCTGCATAAAAAATATCGTACGATAGTTTTCGTTACATCGAGGATCGAGCTACCTACCTTCCTATTTTTCTTTCGCGCTTAAAACCGTTGTGCGCGTTTGTTGAAATTTTCATATTTGGAAAATATACATATTGTACTCGATAACGACTGGTACCTCTCAAAAAGCTATGATCCCGAGGCAATATCTCGACTTTTGTTTTTCAAACGGAAACACCGTTTTTTCTTTTTCTCCCGAGTAAATACTCGTATCTATCGCAGAACGGATATGTATTTATCCACGACACTCTGGTATTGTTTTGTACTTTTCACACGCGACTTTGAATTCGAATATAGTGTCAAAAGTAATGTATTTTTTGTTGGTATTCGTACCGAATGGCGTGGAAAAATTCTAGAAAAATGAACTATGATGATTTGCGTACGAGAAGAAAAACAGTTTAAGCGGGAAAAGAATCCGGAGAATGTTTAAAATAATTATTCCGTGCTCGATATATTGAATATACGATACGCGCGTGTGTGTAATTTTCAACAGATCTCGCGGAATCGATTTGAAACCGCGCGAATTGAGTGTCGGACGAACATGAAAGTAACAACGGATTATTCGTGAGTATATTATAAAACATTGAAAACTCGTAACAAAAAAAAAAGAAGCCGATCCGAGACAGAATAAGAATTCCGTAATTATATGTTATATTCTCGAGACGCAGTCTCCGGAGTAACGTTCAAATTATACACATAGTTTCCGTGGGAATGCGCGGGAGCTTTTCCGCCGGTGTGTAATGATGATAATCTCGTCGACGGGTCTCCACTCTATGGAAATCGTATCGTATTGACTCCGGCGGTTCGGCCACAACTCTCGCGCGCCTTGTTGTTGTTATTATTATTATGATTATTGTATATTATTACACGAGGGGCGCGCGATTTATGTCGTCGTCGTCGTCGTCGTCGACGATTCTCAACAAATCTGTTTCGACAGAAAGGTGGTGTATTCGCGGCGGCGCGCGCGTTTGTATAATGTGTCGCGCTACCTATATATATATATTATACACGAGGCTGAGGGACAATTGTTAATAACAATGGGGACGTTGTAATTACTCAGTGCGTAATTTATGGACAGTTGTCGGCGGGCGCACATAGTTCGGCGAGCCGTGCGGCAGGCCGCGAGCGCGCGTTATATTAATGTCGTCGTTCTGCCTTCGCCGCCGATCGGACGTGCGACAAATGATATTTTGCCATTATGTGTTCGCGCGCGTACATCGTAAAACGTATTATACACACCTACGCCGAAACACTAATATATATCGTATTATAATACACACACAGTGGCGCAGAAACTATTTTTCACACATATACGCGACGAGATGTATGACCGCCATAACGGAAAGATGACATTTTTTTTTTATACGTATATACGTGATCGAAAATGGCAAATCCTTTAAGTTTACTTACAAGTAAGTACGAAATATCTAAGATATAAACCTCGTGCCGAAAATTATTTTGGAATCTGTAGACTCTTTTTTTTCTTTTTTTTTTTTTGGTTCAAACTAATTTAAATCGATTAAAAAATATTTAAAAGTAGGGTTTAATATTGGTAAACGTTAAAATAGGCGGATTAGAGATTCAAAAGAATTTTTCACGACGCGTTTGAGATGTGCGCGATAAGTTTCGTTCCGATATGATACTATATAAGAGTCTGGAGGGGTCGACTGTCGTTTTTTACCTCAACGCTAAATGAAATCGTCCAATAATAATTAGTCCGACAAAACATCTAGATAATACTATAAATTAATTATTAATATTTATGACACTCTAGTGTAAAAGTAATAAGCGAGACGCGGATGATAATATTGTCGTGTATATGTATTCCCGTGGAACGATGCACGTCCTGACATAAAATTACTGTTGTTGATACAATTATTACAGCGGAAAGGCAAAATTTTATATACTTTTATCGCAACCAATATAACTTGTGGGGGGGGGAGTTTCCCCTCTCAGTCTCCCTTTTCCAACACCGTATACGTATACTTGGGCGTTACGTGTCAGAAAAACGACCAAGCAAAATGAATAATTATTATAAAATCGACTAAATATTATGGAATAATGCCCAAAGAAAATAAAGTAATTTAATAAATAATAATGAGCCGTTCCTGTTAATATGGAGTTTATTGACTTAATGAAAATGTATTCTGTTCACGAGTATTCAAGGCCAAAGATGTAACCCCGAGGATCACGCGAAAATTAAATGAAAAAAAAAAAAAAAAATTGTCAGATAATAACAAGAAGTTTCTACCGACGACGACGGTAATAGCCCGCGGTATGGATTCTTCTTATTGCCGAAGTCGCAAGATTTTAGCATTATTTTAAAATTCACATGCGTTATATTATTATAAACACTAAATAGAACGGTCGCTTATCGACGATGGACAAGACGAGAGGGTTTTTCAAATAGTTTGTCGGAGAAAAAATCTCAACTAAAACACAAAATATACGTTTGAAAAATATTTCAAAACGGCGATATTCAATACCCGTTTTAGCGAACAGTAAAACCAAAAATAGTGACTAAATTAAATTCTAAACATTTCGTACGCATATCGCCTACCTAATATATCTATAGTCATAGTCGATAAACGAAATCGATTACTAATCGTTATATTGCCTAGAAACACACGGCATTTAACACACTCGGGCACAACGCGTGGATTATTCATATGCATACAAATATATTTTAATGATATGCGCGAGCGGGACCAGGGTTTCGCATTAGTGTCCAAAATGCGGACGTGCGTAAATGAACGCGGCCGGCGGCCCCGGTAGGTGTCACCGATTTCAGAAAACGTATTTTATCGTAATGATTATTCACTCGCGTTATTTCGGAAAATATATCCCACTTGCGGTTCAGAGCACAACGTCATTATGCGGTGTTGTATGATTCGCGCGGCGGAAGACTGTGCAGCAGTCACTACTGCGATTCGTATATTGAAAGCGCGATCATATATTATATTATTTTATTATACACGAATAAATCTCGACGTCCCGGCGCACACACTCGCGCGCGCATCGTCGTGAGTTATTATTTACGCCGGTAGGCGTACAATAGACTCGGGCGATGAAAGGGAAACTCGAGTTAAATCCGCGCGTATTAAAATATACGTACGTCGCGCGCACCTACCGTCGTCTCGCGGCAGTAGTGCCGTTGTATTTTATAATGATTATTACGACGGATAATCGACACGAAAAGATTATTTTTCGTGTTTCGCTTCGTTTTTACAATATTTTCATTTCGTTTTTTTTTTTTTTTTTGTTCAGCACCCCGCGTAGTTCCGCTCGTTAAATAAACGTATAATAATATGTAGTAGTATAAACCGTAGCAAACCGGAAACGAAATGTGTCTCGGAATAGTAAATGCATAGAGAGAGAGAGGGAGAGAATACGACGTATTGTAATGATGTCGTTTAATAAGTGTACTATGTAATATTATATTATTAGATATAGTTTATATAAAACGTGTATACCTAACCGAAACTCGTAGGATTTCAACGCGCGCGTTTACAACCGCGTATGTACACGGAAAGAGAGGAGAAAAAAAAACGTCAAACCGCCCCCGGGGGAAACGATATGTGTACACGCACGGGCCAACAATATTTATATACGTATATAAATGCATACGTCATACATACGAGGATCTGAGCACGCGGCATACGTGCGCGTTTTTCCTTTGCGCGCGTGCACGTGTATTATTATTATATTTATTTTTTTCCGAGCAATTACGACGCATGATTAATGTTAATAGAGCGGTCGGGGGGATTCGCCCGCTGGGTAGCGTGCAGCGCGTTGCCCCGTTCGACGGCCGCAGCCGCCGCCGGAACCGAAAGGAGCGACGAGTCGAGTCCGAGTCGACGGTAATTTTCTCTCGAGTAGAAAAACAACAGAGACAAAACGGAGAAAAAAAAAACGAACCGAAAAGAAGAATACTGTGCACGTGTGGTGCGTATCGTCGACGCGTTAATATAGTCTTATTTCCACGGCGGGTTATAGGAAGTATATATAATAACATAATGTATGTATAGGGACGACAAATCACGCGATACCGACCGGTGTAAACGCGTTTCTCGTAAAATATACGTATATATTTTATATTACACGTAGGCACGTTATATTCTATACGCGCGTGTTCGTCGATTCGATCCAAGAGAGTTTATTATTATTATTCGCCGGCTGGCAATATCGCTCGGGTAAAACTGGTGTCTGCGAGATTACCTCGTCACCGTGTATAGGCGCACAACATAATAATATATATATACGCGCGTAGGTTCATACTACATTCATTCGCTACACGATTCATATCTGTCGCGAGTGCATACACGGGATTCGGTTCGGACTATGAATTCCGAGCGCTAGACGTTATTGCGCGCGGCTTTGACAAATTCCGATGCGGCAAAAAAAAATAAATAAACCGAATGAAAAACTAGCGCGTCAAAAGTTTTTAATTATTAATTCGTTCAATCGAGAAAAGTTTGTTATGAATACGCGCGTATATTACACGTAACGTTTTCACGTCAAAAAGTTAATTTCAAAACGTGGCGCCAACACGGGTACAATATAGATATGACAACGCGGCGCAGTCGACGGATATTTAAGAGTTTGTTTTTTTGTTTTTTTTTTTATACGAATCGAAAAAATACCGCTAATGTACTCGTCGCGCGCCGCACTTGTTACTACTCGACGCGGTGCATTATGTGAGTATGCGGCGACACGCGCGCGCGCGTCGTACAAAACTCGACCGAATAATAATGCTTTTAGTAAAACGATAGTACCTGTAATAATACGCGTGTCGCCATTGTGCCGCTGTTATCGTGTGTGCGCGCCGCCGTGTATGTTGTGTATATATTTCATACTTGTACATTATAATATACCTTGTCGTGTAGTTACGGTGGCCCGACAACGAGGTTGAGCGCAAACTTCATTAAGACTTTTGTGCGCCGCAACAGCAGCAGTGTGTGTTCTTTTATTATTATTTTTTTTTCTTTTTCTTTTTTGCCCTTTCAACAACACAATATACCATTAGATCTCATTACCGACGCGCGCGCGCCACTACCGTTGTGCGCACACTGCGCGTCGCGGCGCAACCGGCTCTAATTTACATTCATCACCCGCGTGCGGCGGCGTCGTCGTCGTCGTCGTTCTGTGATGCCGACGACAACGACGATACCTAGTTTTTTTTTTTATCATCTTTTCTTTTCTACGCGCGTACGGCACGTGAGCTACAGATATATTTGTTGAAAAAAAAAAGAAATAAATAAATAAATAAAAAAAAGAGAGACCCGAGAAGGGATATGAAACCACGAATTGTAAAGGACATTTCTCGGGAGTTTCAGCAGGCAGAGATAGTTTTTTTTTTTTTTTTTTTTTTTTTCATTATGGACGCAGTCAATAGAAGACTGGCGGCGGGGCAAAGGCTTAAGGAAAACCGCAGACGAGAACCAGCTTCGCCGCAAGACTCCTCCCGCGCGGAGTAATAATATATCATATAATATATACGAACAAATACTGGGTGCCTTCAGAGTCACATACAA
Source organism: Drepanosiphum platanoidis (assembly GCA_948098885.1). Lineage (NCBI taxonomy): Eukaryota > Metazoa > Arthropoda > Insecta > Hemiptera > Aphididae > Drepanosiphum > Drepanosiphum platanoidis. Next base: position 16,736,073 of record OX402534.1, read on the forward strand.
ATGATAAAAAAAAAAAAAAGAAGAAAAAACCACTCCGGAGAAAAAAAAAATTATTTTCTTTCTTTCTGTTTGTTATCAAAGTTACAAAGATACGAATAAAAACGTATGAAGAACTAGAACCAACAAAAACATTTACATATACGACAGTGAACATTTACAAAAGGAAAACGAGAGAAAGAGAGAGAATAGTTTTACGGAATTGTTGCTGGATACCGTCATGGTTTTTGACCATAAACGTTTCCTGTCATAAATATACTAAACTTAAAATGGAAGACATCATATTTAAGAGATACTATATATATATATACACACACATTCAAAAGAATTATAATAATGATTCTTTTTGTCTGTAGATTTTAATGAGCGACATTACCGTTTTTATTATGTCTATTCCAAATAATTAATACTAAAATGTACATTTTTAAACTTTGAAATTGGACGAGGAAACTCTTTTGTCAAGAGCACATCAATTTGTCGTCGTCTGATGTACAATTAAGCAACTACAAAGCACGTCTAACATTCGAATCCATTATAATGACTGTCTAGAAAGTTTTAATTTGAATGTAAATAGTTTTATTTTGATCCGACGATACGACTGTAACCCCAAGTATTTTATTTTATTTTATTTTTTTTTTTTATCATTATTATTTCGACGGAGACGGTAAAATCAGTCGTTTGATCACTGGCTTATAACAATGCGCCGCCGCGAATACTTTTGCCGGCTATAGCTTAAGAACTATTCTTAAGTAGGTGTCTTTCGATAAAACTCATTAGCATACCTCGTCTTTTTACAATGCAGTCATAAAGCGAATAACCTCCTATACTACGAAAATGTTTATCCCAAGTATTCAAAACTATTTACATTTTAAAACAAAACTTTTCAATATATCTCTCAAACGGTTTTTTTTTTTTTATTATTTTTGAAATTTGCATAGCCGTAGTCGTTTAACAATCTTTTAAATGTAAACGTTTCATTGTTATAAAAGTTTCCATAATATTTAGAGATACTATTGTTGTCGCGATAATAAAGATAAATAATATTACGTTTCATTAGATATACGACTTTGAATGCAAAAGATGCTATTATGATTAAGTGTGTACACGCACGGGCACATATTATAGTGTGCATATTATAAAAGTATTATACGTTTCGCTTTGCAGGAGAGATACGTTATAGGAATTGAGAAATAAACAAGTCGCGACGAGAGAGAAAAAAAAAACTAATATGTTTAACGGCCGGGGAGAAAGGCAAGCCACCAATTTAAACTAAAAATAAATCAAATTACAAAACAATTAATAGATTTGAATTTGATTTATGTGCATAGGTAACTATAAATATACGAATGTTATTTCAAAAACGAATTTATAATATATGCGTCGCGAGACACGATTAATGTTATCGTACGATTACGGTTTTTTTTTTTAAATTTTTTTTTTTTTTTACTACTCCCGTCCGTTTTACTCTCGGCCGGTTAGTTATAGACCGAACGGATTCAATAGAACGGCGTGTTGCCGCAGTCAATCCGACGGAATGTGTTGCCGCAGCAGTTGATTCTTGCCGCCGCCGCCGCCAGTCCGACCAACCACTAATTGGTCGGTTTTAACGATATACGGCGTCGTCGTCCCCCCGGCTGTATTGTAATATATTATACACAACATATTATATATTATAATGCGGTCGATTACGCCGGGTGGTCGCGGGTATCAAACACAAATTTTATCAATCCGTTCGCGCGACATCGCATCGCATATTATTTACAATAAGGCAAACAAAACACGAGACTCTGCGTTGCGCCGTGCCGCGGGTATATTACGTACATCGAGAGTGACGAGAGAACGAAGAGCGTTCAAATCCAACGTGCAGTCGACGGCGCGGCGGCGGCGGCATGCATATAATAAATAAAATATTTACGCGCGAGGAGTGTGTGTCTAAAGTAGTGAAGTGTATATTATACATAACCCGAACGGGCCCCGGAGCCGCTCTTCTTTTGCGCCGACCGCATTATAATATTTAATATCGTCGTGCCCTAGTGCATATAATAATAATAATAAACGTTGAACTTTGATATACGTCGAAATAATAGTTAAGAACACTATACGAACACAAACGTCGACGAATCGCGCGCCGACACACCGGTTAGGTGTTAATAAAAATTACGCGTCAAAATAACGAAATTCAAAAAAAAAAAAAATGTCAATAAACTACACGGATAGGTTAACTATAGTTTATTGAGCAAACAAACCGAGAAGGAAAATCGGAAAAAAAAAATAAAAGAAATGATCAGTTGATTTCCCAACATTACACTCGTAATTACGCGAATGTATGCCTATTGCCTACCATTTGAGCGCCGCTACGACGGAGCACTTACTCGTGTTTAGTAAGCGCTGCGTTCACACTACGAGTACAGACGAAACGAAAACAAAACAACAAACCCACCCCCAGATTTTTATAAATACGCGTGTGACGTGAAAACGGTATTTACTTTTTATTGCGATTTTCGGTTTCAATTCGACTCGTTTGTTTTTGATTAAATCCTATTGAACTTTAATCCGAATTCTCTTTTCGAGTGTTTCAAAGTGAAAATGTTGATTCGAGCGAATACGACGACGACGACGTTTCAATGGACACGAGAAAAATCCGAAGAATAAAATACTCTGTGGAGATTAACGACGACCGGGGTAACTGGTAGGTTACCTATATATAGGCGAGGCAAATAATAAATACTAAACGATTTGCCAAGAGCAGATATCGATCTATGCGCGCGCGCGTAACAGACGACGGCGTTTCCAAAACTTTTCCACGACGTCAAATTCCACAACGATCGGAGTGTTGACGAATTTGATTGCCAACAATAACCAACATAACGACACAAATAATATCATTTCAAAACAGACGCGATATACTCGTATACATGTATATGTATAAGTGAAAACTTGCGGATGAAAAAAGCGCGCGTATTTTTCTCGTTAAGTTTGTTCGTTTTATCCCGCCCCTTTTATCCCGTCGGGCTGTGGTAAAAATGAACTCTGAGAGCGTATACGAGTGTGTACGTATATACGTGTGTAGGTCGTGCCATCGTATTATTGTCGCGCGTACGAGCACCAAACGGAGACAAGGACACCAGGCATCCCCGGAGAGACGTCTCGCGTCATCATCTCGCATGACAAACGGACCAAAATAAAAAAATATAGACCGAGAGAATAAAAAACACACACACATTCGAGGTGAATTCGCTCGGTCGACGGGATCCGAAAGAAACGAGTGTAACTCGCGGGCGACCGCTGAGAGTACAGTATAATAATAACAATAACAATAATAGTAATAAGAGCGCGTCCGATATAACGACGACGACGACGACGGTGGCGGCGAACGATTGTCCGAGGAAACACACAACAAACCTGGACCGCTATTTGTCGTACCTAATGACGTATCGCGTAATGCGTCGCGCGCGCAGACGTCTCCGCCCCCGCCGTTGCGTAAGTCGTTTATATATTATTATAGTGACGTCGGGCGGCCGTGCGTGGGCACCGAACGCGCCCCGCGGGGAGACGCCGCGCCGCCGTCCAGAAACGCGCAGATCGGTCTTGTTCTAATTCCTCTCGGAGGGTAAACGTATAAACATATAATAAACAATCGCCGCCCGTCGCCGCCGCCGCCGCCGCCCGCTCCGAGATTTCATTAAGACGTTGTTATTATTATTTTACGTAGGTTTATACCCGTACCGGTCTATGCCGATGTGTATTTTTTTATTCCGACAGCGATTTCATAGAAACGCACAATACTTATTATCGTCGAGTGGCGCTAGTCGTTTCAATCGACGACGATTCGCTATGGCCATCACACACAGTCTTCGGCCAACAAAATCGTACCTTTCCCTTCTAACGACGTCAGTGCGCGCTTTTCGTTACTACGCCCGATTTTAATAACCACTAATTTTTTTTAAATTAAGGTCTCAATCGAGAGCATCGAGAGGCGAAAATACTTGGCTTTGGGTATAGACGAAAAAAAAAAGAAGTGATCGTATTAATATAGTATGTAATACCTGTTTATTATATGATTTTCCTTTGAAAAACGTATATAACATTATTACGAGTGGTTCGTAAAATCGTGTAGAGCATATTTCAACGAAAAACGTACTAGCCGCGAAAAGGAAAAAGAGTATTTTGGCCGAGAGAGAAATCACCTCTCATTATTATACGGGATGATTTTATTAGCGCGCTCGTCCCTTGTTTGTCCTTTCATTAATGAAAAATAAAAAAAATAAATAGTTGATTTTACCGCAGAATCCACCCTTGGGTATACGTATAATATGTGTGTGTATTGGAAAATAGTATACAGTCTCCAATAGTACATTTTACGATAATTGAAATAAATGCATTTTTAAGCATAAAAAAAAGATTAAATCGAGTACGACGCTAACCCGTACGATGCAATATCTACAGACAGATTTACGAAAAAAAAGATTCGTTACGATTTAACATCACGCACGAGTATTATATAACACGGTTAGACCGTTGGATTTCAACTACCTATACGTCTTAACTGCTGGGCATTATTACTTTGATTAAAAAATAACACATAACTATGTATAAGTATATTATCGTCATTTACAAATAGATTCCGTCAATTATCTCCGCAATTAAGAGTTCATTATAGATATATATATATATTTTTCTCGTCGTACATTTTATTTAATGGAATGTCTTCTTTATACTGTTAACATAGTTATAGTACGACGGTTATTAGAACGGTCGCACGAGTCGAAAACGATGCGTCGCGCGTTTGTTCGCCCGCTCTCATAATGCGCGACGCTAATTAATTTCCGTTAGCGAAACGTTCGGACGAGATTATTTTCATAGAGACCGTACCGAACGATGGCCGCGCGGCATTACGCGGAATACACCAAAGTGCGGCTTAAAAAGAGCGGCGGCGGCGGCGGCGGCGCGTATAATACACAAACAGTATACGGCGCGCGGACGTTTTTAGCGTTTAATACAATCAAAACCAACGGGCGCGAGACGCGTGTAAAACGCTGTCCGGGACGGGAGGGCGCGGTAGATTTAATTAAATTAAAACGGTTATTGTTTATTAAGTCGTCAAAATGTTGCGTCTCGATTATTCCGTTTGAAACGCGCGTTTATACGTAATTGTTATTATAAGTTTTCGTTTCGAGAGTTTAATGCGGTGAAAATAATATTAACAGCCATTTATTCGAGTATAAACGCCGTGCCCGCGTAGGCGTCCCCGCCACCGCCGCCGCCGCCGCCGCCGCAGCAGCAGCAGCAATCCGTTTTGTCATTTAATTCAGATGCGTTTATACGCGGGGGTTAGGCGGGTACATAATTAACCACGTGCTTTGAACAACAAAACATTTTGCACGGTTACTTTGGCAAACAGACTAGAAAATGCGGTTTAGACGGCGTACCGCGTACAGATCAAAGAGCGACGCGATCCCGCGCGCGCACACATCTCCATAATGGCCGCGCATAAAGCGTAATTTACAATATAATATTATGACCTATACGCGTGCGTATTACGGAAGGAAGATATTACACACACACACAGACGTATATATACGAGTACGAAAGCGGCACAGAGCACGTATATCGGCGGAACGCACGTGCCAAAAGTGGGTTTAATATTCGAAATTAATGGCGATTTTATGCGGTTGACAGACAGCGGCGACGAAACGTTTCCGGAGCGCAGCGCGGCGATAATTACGCGCGGACACGAACAATTCGGTCGGCCTGGGTTTTTGCAATCTGATGTAATAAAGTTTGGTTTTGGTCGCGCGCGTTTGAAAAAGATTTTCGCGCCGTTCCGGTGTGCGTGTACGGTCGCCGCGCGGCCGATATTATCTCCGTCGCCGGCGAACTTTACGAGAGCCTCGGCAACGACTAACGGATCGCGCGCGTGCATTCAATAATTCCCCCGCGGGTCGGAATGCGGACCAGATAAAAACGAAACCGTATCTGCGGTAAATATTATCGACGTCGTCATGCGTCGGTTTGCAAGCGCGGGGGGGCAGGTTGTCCGCAAGGACTTCGAGATATCGTATTCATAACGTCGGCCGCGAGTAGGCGGCGGCGGCGGCGGCGGCAATGCAGTTTCTCGCGATAATTTAATATTTACATTTTTTTATTTCCTCGGCGATCGAACGGCTGAAAAACGCGTGTTACGCTCGTGTAGAGCAAACTCTATATTTGGTTAGACTATACGCGTCAATCCGATTCGGATCGTTATTGATTAGATTTTAAGATTTTTCGGTAAACGATACTACGACTAGACAGTATTTTCCACGTTTGAGTTAAAATAAATGTTCAATATAAGTATTTGATTTGCTTTGCTATAGCGAAATTGATCGATTACTTAAAAAAGAGCTCTGGGAAATGTATTTACAGAAGAATTAAAAAAATATTATGCATACTCAGAGTATGACTTACATCATCTTTTATCGCAGGTATATTATCTGTTTGTCGGTACCTACTGAATAAGAACTTGTTTAAGACCATAAAATGATCACATGATAATTCTATATATGCAGTATTCGAGTACTATTTTTAAAACACTATTTCAAATGATAAAATACGGTAATATTACTATCTCAAATCGTGGTCCAGAGGTCCAAACACTATTAAAAAAACAGTTGTAACTGTTAATACAAATAAAACGGCAGTTAAACCAGATAAAACAAACGACCATAAAAACGTCGACATATTATACTAATTTTCAAAACTTTCCTAGACATTAAAGAGGGACCACGGCCCCACGGAACCCCCTACACTTTTGCCTTCGACCGTTTTTTCGAAATCGGCCATCGAACACGACAACGCGCACCTAACCGTCGACTGTGTCAGTAAAGGTCTGTGCAGTAGTAGAAAACAAAGACTACCAGAACAACCTACGCGCGTCTCGTAGCCCCCGTGAGGAATTGAAAACCGATTCGACTTTATTCGTGCCCAATGCCCATATTATATACTCGATACGCGAACGAAAAAACAGGTTTCCACGTCAATTCGGAAGAATATTGTAATACATTTATTGCGTACAAATAAATAAAATAAATCGTTTCTATTAGAATTACTGACCTGATCGGGTCTGAGACCAGCGGGCACCCACGTGTACTCCTCCAGCGCGCATCCGGAATCGTCGTCCGAGTGCGAGTGCCGTTGTTGCGGATCGCCTCCGCCGACCGTGGCCGTCACCATTGCGTGGTGATGGCCGTGATGGCCGTGGTGGCCATGTTGCGGTGGCAGGTGGCCGCCGCCGCCACCGCCGCCGCCGTGGTGGTGACTCGCTGCCGACGGGTCTTTGCGTCCGGCGGCCGTGGCCACGGCGGCGGTGGACGTCGCGGTGCCATGCACAGCCGCGGTGGCGGCCAACAGTTTTTCGTAGCCGCCGAGCGCCTGATCGTAACCGGGCGGACCCGTGGGCAAGGGCGGTAGGGGCGGAGGCGGCGTGCCCCGCTTGACGCCGGGTGCCGCCGACGACATGATGGCCGCACTACCTATGCCGCGTAAGGTGGTCTCGGCGATCTGCCTGTGGTCGCCGCCACCGCCGTTGTTATTGTTGTGGTGGTCGTCCCGCGGACAGTTGCAGTTCCGACACACTTGTCTGAAAACAAAAACAAAACGATCGTTGTAGAAGAAGAAAAACTAGAGTAAACGAATCGAACGAGAAAAAATATAATACACTAGCTGACCCGGCCAAACGCTGTATTGTCATATTATACTCGTACATATTTCTTTCGTGAATTTTGTAGTATAAACAATAACTATAACTTATTGTGAGTACGAGGCGTCGCGCGTCGGCGGCGTCGATGACTGAAAGAGGAACGGAGAGCGCGCGCACGGGATTTCGCTAAAAGTTATGTAATAATATATGACGTTGCAAAATCCCTCTACCTTTTGCGTAAACATCGTCGGGTTTTCGCTTTGATTGTATACGCCTATCGAGCTTATCGACCAATGACAATAGATTTGCCTGCGATCGTATGCCACCGTCCAATGAAAAAAGTTCTATTGTATTCGGTCTATTGTTCGTCGCACGCACGCGATTTCGATAAAAGTTATGTAATAATATGATATTGCAAAATCAATACCTTTTGCGTAAAGATCGTCGGGATTTTCGATGACATAACAATCTATTTACATAAAATGCAAATTACCGCGCACTCGCTGATCGTCGCATCTCAGCAAATCTAGCCCGTGAAAAGTTTTTCCCACTACGAGGGAGAAATAACGTTCTTCATTTTCAACCCCTTTAACCCCCTTAGGGGTTGAATTTCGGAAAATCCTTTCTTGAGGGGGCTCTATACTATATAAAACGAAACGTTGACCAAATTTAATACCACAAAGCTCCAGTGTTCTTCCCAAGTCGCGTCCGCCGCCGCCGCCCCCGGGTCGGCCATAACGTTCGCGGATTTATTAATTATAATCATTATCGTATCCGTCATTAATAACACACACATTCGTATATTTTATTATTAAATGCGTATGGATTAGCGTCGTTTCCCGTCCTTGGTCCTCTCGCGGTCCCGTCGGCTACCCTCCGGAATACGTAATATTTCGCAGAACCGCGGTCGCCCGCCTGTGATATTTGACTTCGCGTTTTTGATATTGTATTAATATTTGCTCGGGGGACTCGCGCGCTCGCCGCCGCAGCAGCGGCTCAGTAATATTTATTGAATATCATAATAATAATACGGTACACGACGTGCGCGTCGTACACGACGACTACGTGTATTTTTGATGTTAAATTAGAGCAGGTATTCAAAAAGGTTTTTGTGTACTGGTGCGCAGAGAGGTACGCGCGTCTGTTGGTTTTCGTATATACGTATGTAGGTAGGCAGGCAGGCAGGCAGGCAGGTTCGTTCGCAATATAATATTATTATATCCGTGAGCTCGCGTATACGTATTATTATGTAGATAAACAGAGTTGTATGCGCAGAATTTATTATAAAAGCTTTCACATATTATTATTATTATTATTTGTGGGACGGTTATACCAGCTGGGTATAATAATAATAATAATAATATGTACGTACATACCTAATACCTACAGCATGGCGTGTGTACCCCGCGTGTATCGATCTTTTTTGACGAGCGAGAGAAAAAAAAAAAACGGTTAAACGGTTCTTTTCCCCCCCGATAATCTTACACGGTCGTCGCCGTTTACGATGACGCGTATCGGAGTTTATCGTCGTCGAGTGGTCCTTTAAATCATAATATAGCAAGTGCGCGCGCGCGCGCACCATCGAATTCGATTCCGCACACTAATATGATGTTTACGCGTTTTTTAATCCCGTAGTTTACCGTAACGTTTAGTGATAAAAATATCGTGTTTATGGTATCGATAAGTTTTTAATAGTTAAAACCCTACGAGTACGCCGCCGTGCGGGGCGCTTACATGGGAGTTTTAAACTGTCCATTATAAGAAGCGCGTCCATAAATAAAGATTTTACTGCATATACATACATAAAATGAAAAAAAAATAAATAAAAAATGTATACGACGACGCCGTCTCGTGCAGAGAGAAAACTCGTTTTGGTATAAATATAATTTACAAAATATTTAATTGGCGACGGGGAATTACGATTAAAAGAGAGAATCGAGAGAGAGAGAGAGAGAGAGAGAGAGAAAAAGATTTTCAGAAACTGTTAATAAAATATCGTAAACTATAAAACGTGTTTAAGAAAGTAATTACTCGAGGAACCAATAAATATTTCACGTTGCGCGCCGTATCGGTCTATATGAGTTTTTATTATCGACGTGAGATTTGTGTTAAATTTAACATAATGTGTTTACACTGACCTTACGCGTTCAGGTTTTGTGTTGGTTTCTGTAGCGTGAAAAAAAGAAAACAAAAAAAAACAAAAAATCGTTCACGAAAATACGAAGGACCGACGCCGCCGCGCCTGATAATATTGAAATAATTTAGTCAGTAGTATAAGTGTATAACGCACGCGTGTGTAATATAATATATTATAATCGCGTTGACTGAAAATCTCGAAAACGCAGTAGGAGAAAAAAAAACTGCAACAGGAAATGCATATATATATACGTGTTTTTGAAAAACGTGTAAAACAGACGATACAGATTATAGTGTACAGAGCGATTTACTTGACGCAAAGCGTTCTTCTTTGTAAATACGTTTTATAACCGTATCGTTAAGTATACCGCGTTTAATGTGAACCGCCCTGTGTACTCGGTATATTAATTATAATAAACGCTTTTCGATTTCAGAACGCCGTCAGGCTGTGTTTTTTTTTTTTTTTTAAGTAAGGTTTTCCGTGTCTAAATGGATTCCTACTTTCCTAGTGTAGCGGTTAGCGGACAACACTCGGTTAAGTACATTTTACTTTATTTTATCGTGTACTCAGATAAACATGAAATATCGTATTCAATTATTTATTTAAAACGACGACGTGAGAAAAAAAAAGTTTTTATCAATAAACACACTCCTCGTATTTCAACTGTTGGCAAACGCGGCGGCGGCGGCGGTGTTCAAATGTGAAAAACAAGAGTTTTACATATACGAGTATATTATTATTCGAGAACTCTGTAAATAATTTAGAATATTTTTGATAAAAACGTTGTTTTTGACTTTTTTATTGCGGTAAATCGTAGGTCATCCCGAGTGTTCTACGTATTTAATATTAGACGAGTGGCTACGGGTGTCGTTTTGATTAAAATCGAATGCGCCGTCCCGGCGAACGCGCGGATGTCATACAATCCGACGACGGTCGCACGTACCTACCACCACCGCTAATAACTATTTGGCCTGGCAATAGTAGGTAGTAAACGCGTCGGTATCGTTCGCGTTCCGCGTCGCATTGGAACGAGGCGAAAACGTATCTCTTCGTTACGATCTCCGCGTTATATATACGTGTACGTACGTACGTATTCGAGCGAACGCGTTTAATATAATATTACATCGGACCGCGGGAATAGTCACGACGAGGATAAATGTCGATAAGGTCCTGCGGAGGCGACCGGGCGCTACAAATTACAGCGGGCCGGCGGCGGCTGCGACGACGGCGGGGTTGCGACTCTGCGGCCGTGAGAGGGGGGCACGGGGGACAGGAGACATAAAACCGGATAAAAAGTAGCCGCCGCGAGTCTATATAATAATATTATACTCTCGTATTATACATAATACGCGCGCGCGCGCGCGGCGTATACCGTATACCGTGCACTAGGTATATAATTATTTATGCTAATTGTCCGGTGGTCCATTGTACATACTAAAGGCCCGGGCGCTGCGATATAAATCACTATAGCGCGCGCCGCGGCCTCCCGGACACAATAAGACACATTATAGAGCTGGTATCCAATATAATAATATATATAATATGTATAGTGTGCGTCTCACCACCGCAGGCCGCGCGGCACAAACTCGTCCGACGCCACCGCCGCCGTCGTACAATATGCGTTTGATATTTCAATCGCTACGTATTCGAGTCAATATTTATACATATATTATAGTACACCTTATAAGCGATAGACGATTTTATTAGGAACCGTGTTGACAAAATCCGAAAATGTTAAAATATGCATAAGATATTTTCACGGCTAAATCACGTGCATGCGACGTAGGCGGCGTCCATAATGTATCGCTTCTTCAATTACACGACCATTTTTTTTTGTCATAAGACGCTTCTGGCGAAATAGTGTTATCAGTGAACGTTTACTGTATGCCCTGTGCTATCAGAGTATGCGCAAGTCAAATGGAGAACCTATAATTTGAGTAAGGTATCGCGTGGGCAGTAAATGTGTCGGCGCTTATTTCAAGGATTTGTTTTGTTTTTTTTTTTCTTAGAAAACGCGTGGCCCGAGTACCGTCGGGGGAAGTTCTGCTTACGACAGCGACGAATAGTCTTTCGGGACGAGACTTTCCAAAAACGTTAACTATGGCGACGTAAAATAAACACCTTTACACCCGATGATGAATTTTATTCGAAACCGATCGTATAAATATTTACACTATTCTACTTATAATACTCGAGGAAAGACCTATTTATATTTTTATTTATATATTTAATACAATATATATATATCAAATATGATATGTATTTTGATATTAAGAAAATGAACGTTTCAACGCTAAATTTAAATACAAAAACAGACTTTCTCGATCACTGAAATCCCGGTTCACACAACTGTTGTAGGCCTCGAACGAGTCATCGAACCTAGTGCGTAGTTTCGAATCACGCACGTAAAAACAAGAAGCCTCGGACCGTCTCTTATTTAAATATAGGGCGTTTTAGACACGAGCGAGTGAGTTTTTTCACGCCAAAAGGTAAGAATATTTTTGCGCGCGCAATAGTTCACGAAAATCTGTCGTGCGCTCCATTCGGATGACATATACCTCTCTATTGAACTTCACGCGCGTCTTAGACGCAGTTTAACAACTGTGGTCGACGAGACGTTTTTTCTTTTTTTTAAGTGACTGCAAATGGACCTGATAAATTTCCGAAACGCCCGGCACGAATCGTGCGCCGTCGTGACGCGTCAAAACGTCGACTAGTAAAACTACTAATGGGTACGACACCTATTCGATCGTAGCTGCAAATTATTATTCTAAAATGCTGCAGATACACTCGAGAAGTACATAATATTAATTATATAATATACAAAGCGTCTAGCTGATCTCCGACACGAACGCAATACGTTTTTCGTATATTTTAAAGGTTTTTTTTTTTTTAATTGTTTAACCTACTTTCGCGCTATATGATAAACGTATTTTTAAACCGATTTTAATTATAAAAAGAACTAGAAATAACAAATGTAAAATTTTATTCTAATTGAAAAAAAAAAAACAACAAATCCCAAGACACACACAGTTTTGTAAATACAATTTTCAGAAAAATGTCCCTGTGTCCAAAACTTTTAATTAGGTCGAGTCGTCGGTTTTTATACGATTTTTGAAGTTTGTTGGAATTTATAAATATTTTCTTGTTAATCGAAATGTGTTGGACGATGACACGGATCAGTCGCCATTAACGAAAAGAATTAAAATGTTCGTAAATGAAAAAATCAACGACGGTTAACGACTATAGCCGTTTGATCTCCGTTCCCCGCAAACCGTGGCGACGACACTAATGATCGTCACGAATAGTATTAAAGATTTCGTTTCAATCGCGTCCGGCGCACTATCCGGCTGCAGAATCGATAAAATCAAAAGTATACCCGTTGTTCGCACTGACAAACGACTGAACGGACGTTTCGGAAAAACACTGGCATACGACGACCACGAAAGACTACTCTGTCGACCAAAAATCGCCAACGGTTTCGCGCGCGCGGTCGTATAGAAGACGACGACCGGAACCGCAGTATTAATGATCTTTCGGCGAAAGTTTTCGACCGGGTTTTTCTTTCCACGCGCGCGTCGAGAACAAAGAAATCGCTTCGTCACTATTTTATTTGCAATTCAATTTATTTTAAAGTTCACAGTGTCCGTGACACGTTGTGAACAAAATCAATGGATTCCGTGGCCGTTTCACTCGGAATCTTAAAATAACACATTCGATTTCCGATAATGTACCGACTACTTGTTTGACAGTTTCAATAGAAACCGAGGTAAAATTAAGTCGACAGAGTAGAATAATTTTGTTGTTATCCCACGAATGTAATTAACGATAATTCGTTTAGAGTTTCAAAACGCACATTGGTTACACTCGTCTCGAATACTACGTACACACATCGAATTATGATTTCTGTAAACCAAGTAATATGGTCTGTACGAGAAAAAAAATTCCTCGCTTTCTGAAACGTTTCGTCGCGAATTATTGTCGAAATTGAAATAAAGAATAATATATTAAACTATAAAAAGTACGAGTTTTTCTATTAAATATTACCTGCAGCTTTTCAATCATTACAACGATTATTTAGGTTGTTATTTTTTTATTGAAACCAATAATCAGATTTTGAAACTTTCTTAAGAAATAAAAAAAAAAAACGGTTTATATTTTATACTGTGGGAATTTATGTCATTTGTAAAAACTAAGATATAATTTGTTTCGGAGGAAAACATTTTTTTTTTTTTTCAAGTGCAATAATATTTCAAACTAATAAAATCTAAAGAAAAGTTTGTGGTTCGAGTGCGCGCGTAGGAAAAAAAATTACAAAAAATGACTAGACAGAAAAAAGCCCGCCGTGTTGTAGTAGTTTATAACGAATCGCGTTTTTTTTTTTTTTTTACAACCACCGTCCGGTTTTCTCACAATTGTTCGCCGGGTAATTATTACTTATTTGAAATAATATGCAGCTAGAAAAATGTTGTATTATAATTATCCATCAGAGCATGTAATAATAATAAAAACGGAACTGGATTGTCCCTTGTACATTATAAGTAAGTAACCACGAACCACACGGCGTTCTTTATTATTGGGTTAATTATATACGAATTTCGTGTGGTCGAAAACGAGACAATATCGGTTTTAAAATACCCAGCCAACGAAAACAAAGTAGATACCATAGTTTGTTTTTTTTTTAAACTGGGTCACTCTATGACTCTATTTAGCCCATCAACCCATCGATACGCGTTACCGTATACCGATACGAAACTTGACGTAGTAAGCTTAAAAAATTAACCACAAACGACTTTTTTTTCTTTTTTCTTTTCAAGAAATATTTGTACGGGAGTTTTTTTTTTCATATAGATATTATAGATTAGGTCGGGACGCTAGAACATAATAATAAACATTAGGATAATATTTCGTGTTTCATAGAAATAGTTCCCCTGGTAGTAATGTGGTAGGTGATTCGTTGCTGGTAATCGCGATAATTATCAAGAAGACGTATCGTTTCACGATGACCCGAGAGCCCTCGTAACTCGCATTTAAGAGGTATATATGTACAACGATAATTTCGGGTTTTGAATTATTATTATTATTATGGGGTTGGCGGCGGCTACGAACGTACAGTATTCCGTACCAAAAGTGCGGTCTACGTAAAACAGGATATAATCTCCGTTCGGTATTAACCACGAGACCGTCTTGTGAGAGCCAAAACATATTTTATTAACAGAGCCGTTCGAATAGGATTGGATAAAGGACAATATATATATATAAATATATATATATAGATCGGTTGAGGTTATATTGGAGGATCGTCCCCCTGGAGGATTTAATCACTCTATATTTTGACCTATATTTCATACAATTATATATGTATATTGATTCACAAAGAAATATTCAAATTCACCGAGATTTGTAATTATTTACTTACATTGGTACATTTTGGTACTTGCAAAATAAATATGAAATGCCTATACATGAGCTGTTGAACAGTAACTGATGCCGGGGTTAGTTAGTTAAATAGTTAAACAGGTGAATTTTCAACAAAAAGAAATTACCTTATTTACTTATAGCACTTTGAATTTAAAACTCACTGCGTTTTATTACATTACTATTTGAACCTATTACGATTGTAATTCAACAACTATTTGCTGGATAGCGCTGGATAAATAAATAAACAGATCCGTATTGTATCGAGTTCGAGTAAGTACCTAACTACAAACAAGTCTAACTTCTAATATAATAACATTGCAACTCTCATAATAAAAACGATAGTGAATTAATATTAGAATTACGGGGAAAAGGTCCGATCCTCGGAAAGGTCACCTGGTTGTCCGCCACTGTGGTCGTATTGGGAGCATGTCCGTAAAGAAAGAGCTAAAAAGTTTTAACGAGTTCCCAAGGAAAACTGTTTCGATATTTAAACTGCCGAAAATTGGCAGATTTTCCGCGACCGATGAAAGTAATAATAAACTCGCAACGCGGATATTAAGCCCGTGTAGATTTGAAATTCGTCGTCCGCTCTCCAGAATTTGAATATAACCGCCGTCGACGCATAGTGTACTGTAGTATAATATGGTTCCGGGATTTCGATCGACGACGATCGACGCGTTACCTAAACTCGACATTTTTCACGACGATAACACGCCCGATCGAATCGACTTTTTTTTTTTTCAAGCCCGCCGCCGTCACTCTGTATTAGCGACGGGCCGCACGCGTACGGTTTATTGTTCGGTTTACGCGTGTTCGCGTCCCAAACGGTAATTAAATCCATACCTATATATGTATACATATTATATATACACAC
Source organism: Drepanosiphum platanoidis (assembly GCA_948098885.1). Lineage (NCBI taxonomy): Eukaryota > Metazoa > Arthropoda > Insecta > Hemiptera > Aphididae > Drepanosiphum > Drepanosiphum platanoidis. The sequence continues at coordinate 16,752,180 of OX402534.1, forward strand.
TATAAAGATGTCAGGATAATTTATGAGGAAAAAAAAAACGGTCGAAGGGTGCGGCCGGCTCTCTCTCTCTCTAATCAACCGTTCCGGACCCGCCGAACGACCTTTACCGGGCCCGGTCATCGTATCTTCCACGTTGATTTTCAGCCTGCCCGCCGGTCACTGCGGTGCTTGTCTTTCGTGCGCGCGTTGATGATAACCTCTCCGAAAGAGATTGACAGCCAATATAATGACCGCGGGTACCTCTACTCGCGGCGCCGCCGCAATAACTGTCGGTCGCGGAACGGACAACTGGTTTCGTACGCATAATATACGATAAATAATAATACGAATATAAATATACGCGAGCAGCTTGCACGATATAAATGCACTATAGTAGGTGTAAATTGCCGAGGTTAGGCGAACGCGAGAGCGTATGGGTATACGAGTATATACACGTGTTTTCTTTATCCTCGTCCTAAAAAACCTACGCGCATTGTTAACTGTCACCGTCGTCGCAGGTGTAGAACGAGAGGAAAATATCGGTTCGTCATCCGCCCGTGTAACAACTTTCAAAAAGCCCCCTTCTCCTTCTCCCCCCGAGCCGACCGGCTAATCGCGCGAATATAGAGAGATCTATGTACGTATGTTGTGAAAAGGGGGGCACGCAGGCAGCACGTGTGGTTCTCACGGGATAAAGCCGCGGCGGAAACTATTGATTTGTGAACGATATAATAATAATATAATGTACACAGCGCACACATTAACGTATAGTACGCATACGAGGAGAAGCGTAAAAAACGTACGTACTCGCGGCGGCGCGGTGGGAGAAAAGAAAATTTCTATTTTAAAACACGTGATTCCCCGATTAGCATAACGATAATTCCTTTTTATTGTTATTTTTTTTTTTATTCGCTTATGCACACACAACACTTTGCCGGGTGTAACGTTTCACGGGCACACCGTAATGGATGCGAACGTTTCCCGGAAATAATAAATTTATTAATTACGTCGTAATGTTACGCGTTCGCAGTGTGTTCCGTCGCCACGAACGGACGACAACGTTTGCGAAAGAAAACGTACCGCTCGCGACTACAGCGGAGTAGTTTGCGAGATACGTCGCATGAATAATAGAAACTATGGCGTATTGAATTTAACACACCCCCCGAGTGTGCCAATAAATCCGTGTTGATATAGAGTTATATCCGCTTGAAATCGAATTGCCGCCGAACTAATGGACTTTGTATAAAATGTATAATAAAAGAAGAAGAAAAAATCATGACTAATGATTGTCCAGTCATTCCGCCGCAGCCACCGCGGGGGCTTTCTTGGATATACGCCATTGTGATCCCGACCGGATAATCTCGGTAGCAGACTGACGTCCGAAAAAAAAAAAAAAAACCACGTTCGATAAGCGTTCTGTTCGTAAAAGGGGTTACCGGCCGAGGAGGAGAGGCGGAACGAGTGATTGATTGATTGAACTTCCTCGGTCTCCCATCGCCGAACTTCATGACACGTTATTGGATCTCAATTTGGGTAACACACACGTCGCACAGGTAGAGAGAGAGAGAGAGAGAGAGAGAAAAAGGAAAAGATCTCATCGTATTCTCCTGAACGTCTTACGGATCGAGTAGTGTTTTCGACAAAGTTTTATCTAATAATAATCACCGGACTAGTCTTCGAGATGATTGAAGTCATATTACAGGCGCGTTTGAAAAAAATACTAGTTCTGAAACGGTGATGTAACGAAAGGGATAAATCGAGTTGTTTGAAAATATGTAATATCTTTAAGATTAATCGTGTAGTTTAGAGTCGTCGTTGTTTCTATCGAGATCACAGATTACGGTTTAAAAACTACACGTCAAAAAAGTCGAATAGTTTTGATTTAATTATACGAGCTGGCCGGAATTATTTTTACGCGGCGCGTGCGACGATTGGTTATTGTTTTGCGACTTTGTGAAATCTTTACGATTCATTCTCAAAACTTCTTCGTCAAACACTTTATGCGGAAACCGGAATGAAATCCGTTCAGCAGTTACCGAGAAAATCGTGCGCAGACAGACGAGAAAACTTTGTTATACGCTATTGATTGACACACAAAAAAAATCGATTGCTACTATATATAATTAGATAATTAAAAATCGTTCTTTTTAAACATAGAATTATTTTGCTGTTCTCTGATTAAATTTCGTTTCCCGTTGGCTGTAATCCAATCATATTATCAAGCAAACGCATTATAATGGTTTAATGTAACTACGCAATTTTTTTTTTTTTGTTACATTTTAACAAATCGATACGCAATCTTGGTATTTCTTACGGAATAAATGAATCTGAAAGTTGGAAAATACAATGCGTTTGAAATGTCGAATGAAAACTCGGAAAAATAAATAAATAAAAAGAATACATTTTTTTTTTTTTTAATAGTAGATAAAATCTTTTCACCGTTAACATTTTGTTCGACTTCTAAAAATGACATAGATAAAAAAAAAAAGAAAAAGAAAAGTCAATAATAAAAACGGTACTTAATACTATCTCTTTCTTAGTATTATATAAAGGTGTGTTTAAAGAGTTGAGAGTAACGAGATTTTTAGACGACTGATTTTTTTCTTTCTTCTTTTTCATCTTAATACGGAAATAATTGTATTTTATCATTACGCGTTTCTTTAAATGTTTTTTTTTTTTTTTTTACAACACTTATTCTTTGACGACATTCTCTGTACTATTTAATAAAAGAGTAACACTATTGTTTTAACTATTATTGCCTTGTTTTTTTTTTGATTTTTTTCCTCCTAGTGTTTTTACATTTAGAATCGCGCGTGCATGACACATAACATATACGTATTATAAGTGTATGGAAGAGAAGAACTAATCCATCCACTATTGTCGAACAAATGCCATAAGTCACGAAAGCCGCGTTGGTCAAAAGTCATACATTGATTGGTTATCCCGTTATAATATTATATGTCCGCCAATCGATAATTTTACCATCTTTTCGTCGGTCGTGTGCCCCCGGCGGCGTCTCTTCGCCTACCGCTCTTGCCAATAACAAATACCTACCGATCGAATCGATTTGAGAATTCCGTAAAAATGACCACAGAGGCACGTACTACGCTCACATTGCAGTGTGAATACCTCTCTACCAATAACCATAATTACGTTGCGTTGCGCGCAGTGAAATTGTACTCCGGCGAACATAGTTGTCGGTCGGTCGGTTAATTTGCGTTACAAAATTTCATACTCGCTCCGAGTGTACAACAATAATACAATGCCGTGGGGACGTCTCATCATATTATTTTAACGAAATTAAATGCCATTGAAAATCGAAATGAAAGAAATAACTACCTGCATTTAACCACCACCACCGCGCCGGCCGGAGCGGGTAAAATTTACACTTATTTTATTCGAATTATTGATACAGATTTCTATATAAATAATATGTATAATTTTTTTTCCCCGACTTGTAGAGCTCGTACTTATTCCGACCGCGGGCGTCGAAACAATCACGATTTTGTACATAATTTTTTTTTTATTTATAACGACCGGTTTAATACCGCCGGGGCTTCGACTTCAATTATTTAACAACAAGGTAAAAACGATCGTCCCGCGCGCGCGCGCGCAAACAAAGAAAACGCGTGCGCGTATTTTTTAAATACTCGGTGTATGATATCGTTCTGATATTTTTAATCGTATCGATGTGCAGTCAAACGATAACGTTCGGGGGGAAATGAAAAAAAAAAAAAAACGTTACGACGAAAAACATTCGATTAATCATCCGCATTATAATATAACAGCATTATGTGTATTATTCATCTTAATGGTTACGGTTAGGAGGCGCATTGGCAAGTTCGTACGGTTAATTTTTCCGAGTGTAATCAATCTTTAAATCGATTAACGTCCGACGGTAGTAATTAAAGCGGAATTAAAAACCATACTCGAATAATTTTTACTCCGAAGCCGTTGGAAAAACGGCTCAGGCCCGCTGCCGTTTCGAAATGAAATCTGTTTTAATGGACATTCGCTTTGTCCATAACGGTTTTCATAAAAAAAAAAAAAAGAAAAAAAGTTGCCTTTTTTTTCATTTACCCCCCCCCCCCGTTAAACCCGATGCGATTAATTTTATTTGTGTAATAATAATTGAAAAACTTTCCCGTCGACGACGACGGTACGCATTTATACCGGTCTACGCGAGCGTTACGGACCCGGAAAATGTTTTCGCGCAAACGAGTAGTTTTCAATTCGATTTTATTATTAACGCGGAAAAAATGCACGCCCCCGAAATCAGAACATACATCACCACCGAGGCCTAATAATTTCGATTACCGTCCTTGCGTAACTCGCCCGAAGACGGGCGTCAAAAAATATACCGGTTAATCGAAAGACAAAAAAAATTATTCAACCGTCGTTGATTGAATACGAAATCTTCCGATAACAAAATAATAACCATAGACAATTATGTACCGCAAATTTCAAAATTTCACAGTATACACTACACTTTTTAGATTATGCAAAGTGTTTCGCAGTAGATATACGATTTTAGACTATCACATCACACATTTTACGCATTATGCCACTAAACCGCGGCCGGAGAGTATAAACGTACGTGTGTTATAATCGCGTAGAAACTCGGAGGCTCGGCATTGAATAACGTTATTATCGTCGCGTGTGCCACAAGCGCGAGGGAGTGACGTCTAGTACCAATTAACAAAATTGTTTTACGACGACAACGACGACGACGACGCCGACGACGACAACACCGACACTAGTGCGGATTTCAGACCGTAGAAATAATAATTGAACTGGCGTTTTCGAGAAGACGTATCGCGTATAATATAATCATATAACGTTCGAGATTAGTACGGACGGACGACGAACGGAGACGAACGTTTCCGCTCGCGTGTAGGAGCTGCGCATTAGCCTCCGGTATAAATTACCGTAACGATTCGAAAACGACGTTGACGTTTCATCGTGCGACGCCGCCGCTGCGATAATATCGCAGACGTCGCTCTTCCGAGAGACGATTCGTTTTTTTTTTTTTTCAAGTCCCGCGCGCAATCGACGATCGAATACTTCTCTGCGAGTAAATACATATATATATATATATCACAAACGTACGCGTACATATAGTAAGTGTACGTCCAGGTCGTCTAGACAAATTGCGTGCCGGCCGGCGATCGACGTGCACGGGACCTCATCGTGTCTCGTGGCCGGTCAGCATACACGTATTTATATTTACATGCGTACGGTGGAATCTTTTGCACGTCGACTTTACGGTTCTAACGACGACCAGGGTTATGAGATCATTAATAATTCATGGACGTCGCCGAAGAGGCATATATGCACGCACGCACACACGTGCGTATATAATACGCATACATCAAAAAAAAAAAAAAAAGTACAAAAAGAATACGAAATAAATAAACATGTCTCGACTGTATGGGTTGCGCTTATGCGAAATGGTGTTATAATGCAAATTAGTTGGGCGAAAAACTGTGTACGAATGTGTGTCTACACGACGCATATACTTATTTAAACACTCACACACACACACATATAATAGGTATAATATTACGAGTATATGTGTATATAATAATAATTATCGCGAAGCACACGAAAAGACGATCGTTCGGAATGCGGCGAATCGCGCGGCTGCTGCGGCGGCTGCTGCGGCGGCTGCTGCGGCGGCTCCCGTGACACGCCTCGCGCCGCCGCCGTTGACCGTGTTTGCCCGCGATGATTTATTTATTTATTATCGTTATTATTATGCGTCGTACGATATAAAACACTTGTAGAGCAATGTCTCTCGTACATCTCGTACGAGACCCGTTCGATAAGTCGGCGTAATTATTATTACGGAGAGAAACCCCGGTTTCGAACACGGTCGTTACGATGTGCCGGTGGGAGTTGCCGCCTTTCGGACGGTTTTGTGATGCCGTGCGGCTCGCGCGCGCGCTGCTAACCATTTTGATAACGGTGATTTTCACTCAATAACCGTGCCTCGATCCACGAATTAACATTTTTCAACTATTTGGATAATGGAAGCCGATTTAAACTCGTAACGACGGATTATATAAATAATAAACTCGCGTACAATATATTACGTACTACATATTATAAAGTGTCCACGAGACGATATATTACCGTGTGTTATAGATATAAGTAAGCGTACACGGCTGTACATTTTATGTAATACTGTAACTGTAAAACGAATTGGAAAAGAAAACGACGAGCGACGAATTCAACGTTTCGGAATAATAAGACGCGCGCGCGTAATGACCGAGTAGTCGAAACAACAACAACAACCACGAGACGTTTCGAGCTTTTTTTGCCACTAGAATTCACACCGACGCGTTTAAAATTTAAATGCAGATAACACGTTGCGCGTTCGACGTCACCTACGGAAAGTAGCGACTAAAGCTGTTGTGCACCTGTAGTTGTTTTTGCACGTCAAAGGGTATGTCGTTTTAGCGGAAATTCTCCGAGCGACAACGCGCCAAGTCATTTTTTTCTTTTTTTGAATAAATAATACAGCGCGAAGTACATCGTATACGCGGCGCGGACGGGTGGCGGTTGTACGTATATTTTTTACACTCAGCCACAGGTGAACTGCGCTTGAAAACACCTGTTGATCGCGCGCGAAGACTGTATTATAGTTTTAGTAGCGTGTAACCACCTCTATTGTCCTTTTCTTCTCTTTTTCCGCCGTACGATTATTAATTTATTTCATAACTTTTTCATAGGAATAAAAAATAATTTTTTCCACCGCTTTCCGCGTCCGGAATCTTAATATTTTAGTATTGAACATTACGAAAACACCGCGACAGATGTAGGCACTGTAACGCGCGTTTTCTCCTTCCAAGTAGTTTGACGTTCATTATCTATAGAACGGACTTGTATTTCATGTTTTTGTGTTTGTATGTGTATATATATACGTGTATTTCATCTACCTCCGTAGTGTAAAAGACTGTTATAATCGCGAACGTTATGTTCAACACAGCCACGTCGTCCTTCTGCGATTGTGATTCGTTAGCGCACGGGAGTTGTCCTCGTTTGACGGCCATATCAAATTACGCGTACAAGAAAGTACCACGAATATCGTCTTGTATATTTTTTTCTTCTCGTTTTCCCGCGGATTTACAAATCATATGCTTGGGTTGTCGAATCGCACGAACCCCGGGATCCGGGGTTGGGAGGTACCGTAGACGATTCCGCCGCCGCCGCCGACCGTCTGTCAGCGTCCGTATCGTCACGGTTCGTTCATGGCTGATAAAATTAAAAGATAATAATCGGTGTTGTTCTCTCGACTCGCACGTACCGCCGCGCCGCCGCAATCGTGTGTAATACACGGCCGGTATCATTCAAAAGAAGAAGAAAAAAAGGAAAGACGGCGAGGTAACGAATAATAATAATAATAATAATAAAATATCACATCATAACATCAACAATTGTATGTGAGAACGACGAATGTACTTGCGGTCGGATGGAAAATACAATCACGTACCTGGGCCTAATAATAGAAGAAGGGAAATCACCGATGGAAAAATAGAAAGACGGACATAATTTAATATACCTCCTGCACGGACCAAACGCGCGCATATACCTGCGTTCCGCCACACTGTAGGCAGGCACGCGTTCCTGTGGCTTCGGGAGTCACGTACTCTGACAGACAGCGCCTCGCCGCGCCGCCGAAGTCGACATCGGATCATTGTCACATACATCTATAATGGAAGTACGCCTGGTGGCGGCGGTCCATTATGTTTCCGATTCGGTTAGATTGACACGGGTCGACCGAACAGCGTAAGAGACGTATAAGAAATAACGGGTCAAACGTCACATTTGTCGGGTCCTCGATTTCAATGAAGGTCGTCGCCAGACTTATAGCGCACTGTCGTACTTCGGGTGGTTTTTTTTTCTGTAAATTTGTATTGTATTTTTATCCATTTTCCAAGACTATACAACACGCGATCGATTTGTATTTCGACGGATATTTCGAAACACGACGATAATATTACATCACTGTCGGAGTTCTATTACGGTGTTGTTGTACGCGATCGGGAAACTGCATAACAATTCCATTAGTGGTGTGAGATGACGACGAACGTCAAATAAGAACGAATAACACAACTGTATTCGAAATCCTCGGGCTTGGGAAATTATTTCCGCTCAAAGGACGAGATATAGCGGGCGAGGCGCGACGAATAATTTTAATATGATTTCTCGAACACGATATTTTATCGTATTATACAACGCCGACTCGACGACACTAAAAGGGGGAAACAAAGTGTGTTATACGCGGACTTTTTTTTCAAACGCACGTCGTTCGAAGAATAAAACGGGCGATGAAACGCGTCAGCGTTCCAAATTAATAAATCAAAAGTGTTTGTTATTGTCACGCGAGCTAAGAAGGAATTATATGTTCGCGCCTTGTGTTACTGGAAACGGCGTGAAAACGATTTCAATCTTTGTTCGGAAAAAGCTGCCGCGTGCGAGATATATTTTTTAGCCACTCCGTAATGTAATATTTAAAAGGTCGTGCACCACGACGGATCTCGAGGACAGCTGCGGCGAAACGAGTCTTAATTGACGAGTCCGCACTAATGTCTCTCGGTTTTTCAGTCACTGTTTTTCGAGTGCACTTTACGAGATGTTTACCGACCACGTCCAGCCGTATGTACGCGGCACTCGTTGCTTTTACGCGCGCGTGCGCGCGCAAACTATTCAACACATACCTAGTGTTTTTACGAGTTTTGGTCTTTCTTTTGTTTATTTTGTGGCGTCATAACGTTATACGACGACGCGAACGAGGGAATCGTACAACTAATGAAATCGTTCCAGGTGTATCGGCAATAAAAACTGAACATCGAAAACCGTTAAAACGCGACGCGGTAGTCTTGTCGCGCGGATTGTAAGGGGAAAAAAATAACCGCAAACGACCGTAATCACCGATGCCATTTGACGGATTAAATTTTAAATTACTCTGGTAAATGTATTTTCGCCCGATCGATCGGTGTGATAAACAGTCCAACGAAAAAGTATAATCGGTTCCATAACGGGTGGCGAATAAAAACCTCTCGATAATTACGATATTCTCTGGTCGAAATCGACGGAACGCTTATTGTCGATGGTTCAATAGAATTGATTTTACCCCCCCCCCCCCCCGGATAAAGGAACAGGTACATTATGATAACAAAGCACTCAAAATAATTGCAATCTACTCGTACGCATATTGTTTGTTTTCGCGTTACTTTTCTATTGGTGTTTACTATTGGTTTATCGATTATGATGATTATGATGATGATGATGTGAATTTTTTTTTTCTTTCAATGACTAGTATTTATTTGGATCGAATGTGTTTTATTTAAAAATAAAATTCGACACACCTTAAAAAAAATATTTACTCAAAACATTTCAATGTTAGGTAATACTCTGTATAATATTTTTTTAACATCAGAGTAGTCGAAATTGTTTATCTACGGTTAAGAGCTCGATCTCAGTTTGAATTCTTATAAATATATTATTATAATATTATTGTGATCAGTTTATTTAACAAATATCAATAGAAATCTACAAACGCGATTTCCTACGCGGTTGTAGTCTTATTGAAAGCCGAGTTCAGGATTCTTTTATGTCACTCGAGTTGTTAATAATATTGTTATTTTATAGTTAAACTTGTATGAAAAAAAAAAAAGATAATATGTCACTATTTTATCATATCATTTGTGGCACACATCTTAAAGCAATCATAGTCAAAGCGATTGATGAAACAGATAACATTATTATAATGAGTTCTAGGACAACCGACCAACAAACAAACCAGTTGATATTCAAAAATAATTTTGGAATAACATTTCAAAAGAATTTTAAAACAGTACAGAATTCGAATACATCGTTTAATAAGGATTTACTCTCGAGTCGCTGTCGACGATTTTGAAAAGTCTGCTTATCGATATTTCAAAATAATTTGTTCGTCTCGTTAGATTTAAATAAAATACAAATCTATTTATCATTGATAACGGTCTTATGGAAAGCTCAATAAAAGTATCTATCTTCGATAAAATATTGTGCACTCAAACGTAATAAAAGAGGACGTTTATTAGTTCTTTGTATTGTATTGAATAATATCTCAACCGATTTCACTTCGGACGGGTATTGGTATATCTGTTAGTGAGTATGCAATAGTTATCAACTGGGAATCTTAATTTTTTTTTCCATTTTGCTTTACGAGATTTTATCGTTCGTTAGTGTTGTCTGTGTGTCTCCGCACACTTGGTGCAACACATCAAAACCTGGTGGCCACCGCTGTGAACCGGTTGTCGAAAGTGGTAAAAGTACTATTTCTTGTGCATTTTAATTTACGCGCGCGCGAGCACTCGTGTGCGGAAAATTTAACGATATGTCAATGTTTTGAAATAAGAAGTAAAAGAGGCAATTTCGCTTTGATTTATGATCAGTCCGAGACACGGTAATGGAATTTTTATAGAAAAATTCAATAAATGTCGATATTTGCTTTCTGAAAGAATAACTAGAAAAACAATTGATGTGTTGTTTATTACGTTCGGTCACGGTTCGGCTGGTTTAAGGGTTAATTGAGCGGATAAAAGTTTAAATGAGGTAAAAGAGGAAATCGATTCTTTTTCTTATCAAAAAAAAAAAAACGTTGAAATGTTTCAATTATTATTTCAGAAGTATAAAAGAAAAAAAGTAACGAGCCACCAAAGAATAATTTAATATTTTTTTAGCCAACAATAAGTTGTTCGAAATAGTGTTTGCATTCATAATTTCATATTTTTTTAAGTGGTTAATTATAAAATTAAAATAGGCAGTTGTGCTATAATATGTATGTACAACATTTTGCATTTTTTTTTAATCTATCAAATAAAATAAATAGTTCTGCGCGGAATATAATAAAGATATTTTAATGATGTCATTTGTATTATAAAAGAGTGCATTTAGTTCAAGATTATAAACGTATAGTCCAATTAAGTCATTAGGGAACCAATACATAATACTCAATATTATCATAGCGGTTTATATTATTCCGAAAGCATTTTATTAGTAAATTAATTTTTCGAAATTCAATTTTTCAAAAAACTAGTTATTTCTATTCCTCGTTGAGAAAAGCCGATGGGGTTTTTTTTTTTTTCTTACAATTTCTTAGAGGATATCGACCCAGTAACCGTAAATGATAACCGACAAATAAACAACTCTATGGGAAAATATATATTATAGTGACTCTTTTTATAATTGACAGCCTGTAAATTGACGTGCACGGGATTCTTCAGCGATGACTTATTATTGTCAGGTTCACGTGTGGTGTGTGCGAGTGTGTGTGTGTGTGTGTGTGTGTATTTTGTGGAAGGAGTCCGAAAGGAATGGACAAATAATACGGATGATATACGTTAATAACAGGTATGTATGCAGCTAATTTTTAACGGTGAAAAACGTACAATGAAAAAAAAAAATCTCCGGTTCTCATACGTTATTTTTGTTTAAAGAATTTTAAATTCTCGTATACCTACTTAACGTTATACCGTAAATCACGAATTACAGATATTATGTTTGTTTAGAGTTTCTTTTTGAAATTATTTTACCCAACGAACGCGGCGCGAGAGAGACGAGACCAAAACCTTGTATAACGTACAACTCAATTTACCTTCAAAATAACATGAACCTATTTACATAAAGTCACCGTATAAATAACGTAAGGAAATATTTATTATTTTTTTTACAAACCCTTTTTAAAATTATTAAAACGGATTTTGTAGATATTTTCATTAGATATTCGCTTTGAGTTTTTTTGTTTTTTTTTTTTAATAATAATATTTGAATAATAAAAACTATAAAACGTATTATTGTTCAAATTGAAAGAAAAAAAAAGCTCTGCACAGAAATTAATAATGTACTACCCAATTATTATACGTAAATCCAAGCATATTATTGTGTAGCTGAAATGTTTAATAATTCACTCGGTAATTATGTATTTTTTTTTTACTCTACGAAATGGCAGAGAAGTCAATTTATCAAGCTTATAAAAAATTCTATGTACCTTCAAACCACGACGCAAAGTAAAGTGAACACTCGCTTAACTGAATTTCATAATTTAGAATGATTCCTGAAGACAATTTGACGAGGGATAAAATAAATGTTGGCAAAAACGAAAGATAGAAAAAAAACCTGACGTGTTTCGAAGAAGGGAAGCTTGTTGACGTTAATAAAACCATGTTGTACGTACGTACACACACCCAGGACGGGCAATGTACTTCAATCGTCGAGGTCGTTACCGTCCTAGAGTTTAGGGTGGGTTTTTTTTTTTACGTGGTTTCGTAAGACGTGAAATTTCGTAAAGAGCTCTCGATGCGATATTGAAGCGATTAAACCGAAACGGGTATTATGTACACGTTGAGGGGTGAAGGATAAAAAGGATCAAGTCGGCTCAGGAATGGAAAGAAAAAAGTAGAAGATTTCATCATCATCGAGTAACAGTGCAACTGAGGAGGGGTGAACGCCATTGAAGTTTTTCTCGTCCCTTATGCGTAACCTTTTGCAACACAACTTTTTTTTTTTCTTTTTTTTTTTAAGTGCCCTTTTACGTAGGTACAATACACTTATACACTTATCCAGAGAAAATCGAACATATTATTTTCCATGCAATATCATGTTTATATACCGATAAGATAATGTGATTAAAGAAAATTTTATTTTATTTTAGAATAAATTAAAAACTAGAGCATAGCGTTAAGATAAAAACAATGATTGAAGTATCGTGTAGAAAATATGAAAAACTACAGTACAACTAATTTTACGAAAATATATTCATAATGTTATTTTCACTATTAATCGTATCGCACGAGACCAAAAAAAAAAAAAAAAAAGGAGCCTCGCAGTATTGTTGATGATATAATTGTAACTGAATATACACTAGCAGCGACTACAAAGAGTGTCCGGCACGTCTGATAAAATGATAAAATTGTCACTCAAACACGTACCTGAATAATTTCATTCGGTTATTTCAGTTTACGAGATTTATATATATATATTTTTATTTTTTTTTACTTCATTCCAGTGATTATATAATTGAATTAAATTATTTACATTTTTAAATACCCTTGACATGTAGAGAATTACCCGTCTATAATGTTAGGTTTTACAACAGTTTGATAAATTATAAATCAATATTTATTATTATTTATCTCATACCTAATATGAGTGTTAAAAGCCTTCAAGTACGTTAAACGCAATCTATTTGAATTATTTTATTTTTTTTTTATGATTATTAATATTACATCAACACATCGCTGTATGAAGTCATTAAACATTAAAAATAAATTTCATATTAATTTACTTTCTAAATAATCATTTAAGAGTTAATGGAATTTAAATCCCGCAGACACAAACAGTGTAAGAAATTTACATAGAATAATTTAAAGAACAACTATGCTGTTCGTACTTAATTGCGTTATTATAATTGACAATTGTATCGAATCAAATTAAAATGTTTTCGAATTGAAAGGATACAAGTAAGAAATGACGAATAAAGACAATCAAAAATGTAAAATAAATTTAGATTAGGTGCCTATTTTATACATAGTTAAAACGATAGAATTAAATTAATCAAAATTAATTCATACAAGTTCTAATGAAAATTTCCAAATACCAGCTGCAAATTATTGGTGTTATTAGATTTTAACCGGAGTTCATTGGGCAAAATTCAAGCATCAAAATATATCTCAATAATAACTTATTAATACTGTACATTGAAATAATACAATTTCAGAATTTTTATGGATTTGAAATAATTTAATAAAAAAAAAAACGTCTACATAAATTGTTTGTGTAAAATGTTTTTTTCATTCTTTCTTTCCATTTGGTATTGAAATTTCAACGACACTCGGGAGATTAATAATTGGAAACGAAAATACTTGGATAGAAAATTAATTAATCCGTAGTCAGGTTAAATTGACTTTAGAAAAAAAAAAAACATGCAAATCCCGATCCCGTTCTCTTAGCGGCCAATATGTATTGATGAGATTTCTTCTCGTATAATATATTTTCATTTCCGATATACAGTCATTGAATAGTAACGAATTTCAAACCTTTTCCCGCCCAAACAATTGACAATAGTTTCAGCGCGACGCTGTAAAGGTCTCGAATCGCGTTTCCTTCAAATCGATCGTGAGTAACGGCGTTTAAACAAGAGAAAAGGGATCTTTTCTCTCGGAAAAGGGTACACAAATGTAGTTTACGCCGCCGCGCCTTCGTCGCCGCGACAGGGCACCGTATAATATGTAGTTTTCTTTCAGCGAAACGTGTAAATGGACCGTTCACGGACCACATTATACTGTGCGGGTAAATTTACAAGAAAATCGGAATTTCCACCAACATTCCCGGCGCTTAATCGGCCTAGAGGACTTATGTGTAACGGGTCTGAGAACCAACAATTGGCGCGGGTAGGATATTCGTGCCCGGTCAGTACATTAGGACACTCGGGGGCCCATTCACCGAGAGAATCGCATTAACGTTATTCCGATTTCCCGAACTCGGACAAATCTACACGGAATAGAGATACTACACGCGCGTTACCGTGTTACCGCGCGATAGGTGTACATTAAAACACGTAATTTAACGTTCGCATATTTTAGAATAGAAATACGTACATAATCACGCCGTTTAAAACAATGCCCGTATATCTTTTTTTTTTAAATAATTCACCGAGTGGGGGGGGAAAAAAAGAATGACGCTTTTAGAATATTTTACGCTTCGTGACGGACCGTAAAAATAATTATTTTGTAAATCTGTCGAAATCGTAAATTAAAACGTCGACGCCGCTTGGTAATTTTGACTCGTAAAAATAATATCCTCGGCGTAAAAAAAAAAAAAACTTCAAAGTTCCACTTGGATTGTCACGAATGTTTCTCAAGCTGAAAACCCCTACATTGGCAAATGGAGTGTGAAACAGTGGGTAAAATATTGGTTAAATAAAAACGGTTCGAATTATCTCCGTTGTCTATTTTGCATTTTTTTTTTCCCCCCCGACTGGCAATAATGCTTAATCGGTCGGCAAAACGATTATACGCGAAAATCAACGTCGTCGGCGGCTTATTTGACGGTATTTAATATTTATACCACATAAATGATTATCTTTGACCTCACCCTATACAAATTGGTTCGCACAATACATGACGTAAAATCGATGTGACGAGGGCTCGATATGACACTATACAGGACATGCCACCTATACACGGACATACGGATGTGTATAACACTACATCACACGATATTGGAAATTTCTACGAATTTTATTATACTCAATAACTACCGAGAGTCGTAAATTTCTGACGAACAAGTTTAATAAAACCGAATCGTAACATCTTGGCCTTTAAAAAAGCGTACACGCTTTTCTAATTTATTTTTTATTTTTTATATTAATACCTACATAAATCTCTATTAGCACACGCATAAAAAAAAAAAATCAAATTATAACTTATGAAATTCGTTTTTTCGTCAATTCTCTAATTAATACTTTCAATTCTATCCATACGATATTATTTATACGTATAGATTTTTTTTTAAATAATTAACTACCAGATGTATTAATAATTTGATGAAATAATTTAAACGTTTATCTCAAAATCGCTAGTAAAAATAACTCCCACTATCTCGTTTGTAAACTGACCATTTTGATTAAGTAGGTACCAATACAATCCATCAAAATATTACTCATACCGATCACGTGACTTTCCAAATTGTAAACATGTTAATAACACTACATAATACAAGATGTACATGCGATATCTCACATGTTCAAGATATACTTTATTTACTTCTTTTCGTATATTTTAAAGAGCTATATTTTAAAAGATATCATCTCAATGTCGTGTTTACTATTACGTTCGCGCGGTTTCAATAACCCACCGCGATAAACATTATTATTTTTATTTATTTTTTCGCAGCAAACAACATATTTATTCGACAAAATAATTTTTCATCGCTCTAGAACTCAAAGTAGAATTATGTTTGTAATGGAAATAACTACCCAACTAAGTATAATAACTAATAATAATTATACTGCAGTATAAAACTGTACACAATTTAAAGTCATACATATTTTATAGAAAATATTTTTCTCCCTTTCGAGTACCAAATCATAAAAAAAGAACGACATTTTTGTTTACGCTTTTACTGACGAAGAAATTTGAGAAAAATGATTAGTCACTTTATAATTATTTACTGTTTTTTGCATCGTATATTTAGCCCGTAATTAGCCCGACAAAAGAAAAATATAAAGCTTGAACGTTAATTTTTATCCGCATTAGTTGAGAACTAATATCGCACTTCCCATCAAGTATTCAAACAACTATTTTATTATTATTTACCAACTATTTTGTACCGGAACGACATTTTTTTAATTCAAAAACATTCCGAATCAAAATTCCATTGAAAATATTCTTAATTTCAATGCCCACTCAATCATAGACAATTTAAAGTATTTTTTCACAACAATGCAAAGAATTTAACTCGACACAGGTCAGATTATAAGATATAAATGTAATGAAATAATTTGATCTTATGGCGAATAAGAATAAATTTATCCTCGAACAAAGTCTAGCGCACAACAATCCGCTATAGCCACGTTAATAAATTAAATATTAGTATTTTACGGTTGATATTTATGCTTTTATTATAATGTCCACGTGGTTCTACCGAACAAGTTGTAGGTACAACAAATTCTAATAAATGAAAACCATAAAATTGTCATGTATTTTAAGGGGAAAAAAAAATATTTATGAGTGTAGTTTTTATTAAAATAGTTCGACGGGACGGTATCTGCTATAAAAAAAAAAAAATTAAAAAAAAAAACCCCATTGAAAAAGAAATGAGAACAAAATAAGAAAAATAAATATTTAAAGAAAACAAATGCCTGGAGCGATCAAATACGATGGAAGAGCAACCGACCGGATAGGCGGGGAAAATATCGTTTAAAATTCGAGACGTTATCACGGAAATAGGCCGACAAACTTATACTGAGCCGCCGGACATTGGAACGAAAATAATTTTATTAAACAAATAATTCGCGTATTTTCAGCCACACCGCAAACAATAAAACTGTAAATTGGGTTTCGAAAATAAGCTGCCTGTGCCGGTAAAACATGAATTCGCCATCGCGGGATAGGTGAAAGCGAAAATGCGTTTCAAAAATTAATGGCATATAAAAAAAACCTTGCGGAGTTGTGAACTAAAATACATCACAATATGTTTTATTCAATAACCATTTTATAATATATTATAATTATGTTTGGACACGATTTACGTTCTGTCGAGACAAGTTCTTTTAGCGATGGATCATCTGCACGTACAGCAGCACGGTGGCAACACAGTAATCCTACGTTTTGTTTATTTGCATCCGTAATCTGTCCAGCAGGTTCCATCGATACCTATACTTGTTTTCGATCGGATGTGGTAGGCGTATAATTAAAATAAAAACCGATTAAGTAAAAGGATCGTTCGCTTTGATCTCGGATGTCAATTATAATATATTTTATAAAATACGAATTAAAATTCAAGAAAAAAAAAAAAAACATTTATAACCATTTTTCGTCGGCAGTTACAATACGTCGACGAATTAGTTACGGCACAAGTTTCGATAAAGATTAATTAAAATAAATAAAAAAATTTATATCGAGTTGCATCTTGACGGGAACGCCGACGAAATCAAACGATCGCTCGAGGATTCGAGTTACTTTCCATTTTACGTATCGTCGAAATATAAAAAATAAAAAATGTAAACAAGGCGTGATTCTCCTACCCCGTAAAACGTTTTAGTTTTGCATGAATACAAAGAGGATGCAAAATCGAGTCGAGTGATTGACAATATTTCAATAACCGGTAAACGCGGTGTTGAAAAATTCGCCGCGATGCAGAAATCGGATCGAAAACACGAGATGATACGCAGCGTACCGCGCTCGAACGTCGAAAGTATATTAAAATATAATGCACGCGTGTTAACGGCACGCAAACCAATTAAGGCGAGAGTTCCCGTTTTCGAGTGCACCCACGACGGCGGCGACGCGGAGTTTTTCGATTTACGTATTGTTCTACACAGTGTCTGAATCGATTGTTCGACGCGTAACTATTAATATTAATACACACGATGGGGCACAATAGTGGCGCGTCATGAAATATATCATAATAATGTGTGCGCCAGAGACGCACGAAGAGAAAAAAACCGCGGTCAAAAATCGAGATTGAACCTACGATACGTACACAACTGCAGCGTGCGCCGGCTATAACTATGTATAACTATAAATATATAATATATAGCTACCTATCAGAGCCGCACCGAGTCGTTTTTGCGCCTAGAGGCAAAACTCAAATTATGCGCCTCCTCGACATCTGGGTATATATATAACCTGACGTTCTACACGATAAAATATTTATGTTCCAGCGGTCTTCAAATTACCGTTGTTTTATATATTTTTTTCGGTTTTTCTCGTCTCTCTCGTCCTATATTATAACCTCAACGGCAATGGCGTTGGCTATTAAGCTCTACGTTCACGATGAGTTCGCCATCCCTATTATAATATTGAATATTTGCCCACCGAATGTCGTAAATACGTATGTACGCAGTGTACTCGTTTAGAATAATAACGAAAATTCGAATATTCGCGTAAAAAAAAACCCGTATGCCGGACGGAAGCAGCGAGAGTGGCGCCTTAGAAATATTCCGTTTTGGTGGAGCTTCCGCGCACGTGCGATTCGACCCGAATGGACCGAACGCAGATGTCGAGGATCGTCGTTAACGCGCATTCTTGGGAAGTCTGTGCGCGCAAAATGTCAAAAAATGCATATAAACACATAAGGCATTACTATACATTTATCATGTTAAACGCAAATGAAGCGTTTCGAGTAATCGCGTATTATACTTGGTTCGGACGTCTCTGAGACACCGCGTTAAGTGAAACATCGTGTACAGCTTCGTCAATAAAGTATTGAAGAACGTAAAGCGAAATGAGAAAAAATAAAAATAAAAATAAATTATCAAATCGAATATATTATGTTTTTGGGGATGTCCGTCTCTCTTTCTGAAAGTGAAACAAAGAGGTAGCCATAGTAACGCGAATACGTCACGACGTACCGGTTGCCAGGGACAACGAGGTTGCGGAGTGCGACGAGGTCGCCATGACGCCTAACGAAAAATCGTGTCCGACCCGAAAATGGGTTTGTTTTTTTTTAACTCTCCCGAGTGAAAAATGATTTTATCATGCTCCCCCGCGAGTCGGAAAATAATAATAATTAAAAAAAAATTAATATACAAATTCGCGGTCGTCCGACGCGATATTGTGACAACACTAACCTATCGTCGTCGAGCCGTCCTGGCGGTGACGCGAACGACACGGAGGACATTTGTCGCAGCTCCATGACCGTGGCTTTCGCGCCGCCGCCGCCAAAAGCCGTCGAGGACGGAGACTTCTTGTTGGCCGCGCCGTACAGTTGCCTGTAGTACTTTTCCTGGTCGCCGTACATCCAGCACACTTTCCACCACTGGCGGCACATGAGCACGTTGGACGAGGCCGCGGTCGCCTTGCTGTTGGACGACGCGGCGATCGCGGCCGCGGCCGCGGACGACGGCGACGACGACGACGATAACAACGACGACTGGCCGCCGACCGCGGTGGCCGCGTCCGCGACGGTGGTCGTCGCAGCCGCCGTCGTCATCGTCGTCACCTCGCGATAGACGGACACGACACCCATTCACGAGATCGACATGGCCACGGGACGCCGCGCACGACGAAAACAAAACACTCGGTGTTACGGGAAAACCGGGACGAGAGAAAACAACCGAATAAAGAGAAAACGGAACGGAGAACGGGGGGAAAAGAAAAAAACGGCGAGCGCGCGCGCGCGTGTTTGTGCTCAGGCTACCGGTCGGTCTCGGACACTGGTGTCGCGTCCGCCTCGCCGCCACCGCGGAGCGCGGTCGCCGGCCGTCTCGCGTCACCCCTCTCCCCGTCCCGTCGGTGCGGCCACGAGCACAAATTACGCGCGGTGGGGGGATACCTTGAGGCGGCGGCGGCGACCGGAGTATCCTTTTTCACCGTCGCGTATTATTATTATTATTATTATAAGGTGCGTGTTTCTCTCCGTCGACGCGGCGGCGGCCGTGTGTTAAACGACGCACGAGGTTTGCCCGTAAAATCGGTCTGTTTTACGCGTAGGTACCTGTTGTATGGCAGAAGGCACCGGCAGGTACCCACGTGTTTGCGACGGCGATCCTCGGAGGCCCGAGAGCGTCGTTCTGGAATTTCTTACCCCGTTTTTTTTTTTTCTTTCGTTTCCATCACTGTTATTACCCGCCTTTTATTTATTTATTTATTTATTTTTTTTTACCCCCGACGTATTATGTGTAGGTACTAGAGATCAGCCCGGTCCCGGGTCAACCCGGACCGGACCGGAAAAAAACCAGGACCGGATCGGGTTAGGTCCGGTCCGGTCACTTGCTTTTATATTCTTGGTTTAGGCGTTTCCGGGGGCCTGGAAGTTATAATGGGTTGGATTAGGTTTGGATTAATCATATTTTTCACTGGTTTGGTCCGGTCCGGTCTTTTGTTCTTTTGGTCTGGGTTAAAAATAGTATTTTTTTTTTCCAATTTATATCTAATTATTTATTAATAGCATAATATATTCGTATTTCTTGAAATAACTTTATAAAATACGGCCATTTCACTATTCGTGTGTTATCGGTTATTAATATTATTTTTCCTCCGGGCAGGAAATTGTAAAAATAAACGTTGTTTACTGTTGAATAAACCATACTATCTAACGATACACAATATAATATAGTATATATATACATTATACAATTAATAATACTGTGAGATGTGAATGTCTAAAATTGTTTTATTTTATTTCGCTCGTTTATAAAAATGGTCCTGGTCCGGGTTTTCATTATTAAATAAAAACGGTCTTGGTCCGGGTTGGGTTTTTTTTTTAATATAAAATCCGAGCTGGGCTGGTCCGGGCTTTTAAAAAAATCGTGAGCTTGGTTAAAAAATGGTCTGGGTTGAAAAATATATTTTAGAAATTGGTCTGGTCCGGTTAAACAAATCGTCTTAAATATTTGGTCTGGTCCGATCCCATTTTTATAGGACCGGGCTGTTCACTAGTAGGTACGTATATATAGGGTGGTCGGAAACGTTAATTTTTCTCCGAACGATTCTGATCGTCTCAAAGATACGTCGCGCTACCCCCTGCCCACCCTCCCCCCTCGACCGGCTTGGAAAAATAACTTACGAGTTTCTCGCGACGACGCGACGGCCCGAGAAGAAGTCGTTTGGAAATTTTCAACGCGTCGCAACTGAAAACCGAATAATCGTTTACGTAATTATAGCTGACGTACGTTTGTGGGAGAGGGTACGCCGCCGCTTGCCCGAGATAGTTGTAGTAAATTAGTATAAATTAGATGACCTTTTCAATGACGACGGCTTTACAGTCGTCACTGATTACTGTAGCGATACGAGCACATAAATAGTGCAGCCGCGTAAACGACTTGCTATGAGATTGTCTATTTTAAAACGTTAAGTATTTTATCCGATTCATGCTAATTTATTGACTGACCAATTTAACTACCAGTTACGTTTGTCTTCTCTAATAAACTTACTTTGCCACAACATTACGAAACCAATTATTTTATTTTCAATTGTGTTTTTTTTTATAATTTTCTCAACAATGTGTACTACATAATGGGTAGTATGCAATTGTATAAAAATGAAAAATCACAAATTATATTTTCAAGCCGGTAAACTATAACAAGAATATGTATTTAAAAAAAAAAATTAATATCTGCGGAGATATTTCCATAAACATATCACAGTGGGCCACCCTGTATATATATATATAAAAAGAGAGAGAGATAATAATACACAACTCGCCACTGCCGTAAATACCATGGACCCGTCCGTGAAAACGATGACGAGATCGCATTGACGCGCGGAGAGTACCTATCCTACCTATCGTTTCGAGTATCGTAAAATTAGTATACCCTATATAGGGTTATATTTTTTTCAACATGCTCAACCTTTTTTCAAGCTTTAATCGAGTGTTACTAATTCGAACATAACATTCTGACTTTTGGAAATTGTACGCACGTAATATCGCTTCTCAAAGTTTTTAATTTTAATTTTCCCGTACAAATACATTTTTTCTATCGACTAGATTAGTTGATTCTACTTCACGCTTTTAAAATAAGTACTTTCACAATTTTATGTTTATTATTAATTTCAGTTTGAATAGTTCCAAAAGTACTTTTTGATCGGGCTACATAAAAAATTCCGGAAATCAACAGGATAATAATATTTGCGTAAAAAGAAAAATGTTATTTCCGTTTGAAAGACAAAATGTTATATTTCCGCCGTGAAATAGGAAATCTTCCGCCCTCCAGAAGGTACAGAAAATGTATGTATTGGAAATTACGGTATCTTAGCGGGTATGCGCACACACATTAAATGATACAATATAACACTGAAAAAATTGGAATTCGTATGAATGTACCCTTAGTTTAAGCATGAAAAACGATTGGGCACGCTTGTAAAAATCACCCTGTATACGTCATGCAGACGCGTTGTATTATTCGTGTCGTATGAAACGCAATCGATGCGGCATAGTGCATTGTGCGTGATTATGTGAGGCGCGCAAGGGACGATCTCGCGGGTGCATCGCACGAGGGGTCGGTCGGTTCGGTTTTCCGTAGCGGCGTGGTGGCACGTTTTCGCGCAGGGTTTCTCAAAATACCCGTCAAAAATCGTTCGCGTCCTCGTCACGTCACGGTCCACGGAATTCATCGGGTGGAACGTCCCCCGGTCCGCCCGATCTGATTCGACAGCGATGATGATGATAGTAATAATAATAATTGTAATAACGACGTTCACGATTCGGCGAAATTGTCTGAAAACTACGACGGCTCGATCGCCATCGCATCTTAACGAGTATTATTATTGTATATTATTATAAATATATAGTTTATGTATGCCGTTTTCAATTACGTGACGGCTACGACGACGTCAGCTTCAGAAGACGATTTCGCGCCGCAGCTACTATTATTTACAATGGAGATGTTTTTCATCGGAAACGTGACAAAACGATGTCCTCTTAAATAAAATAATTATTTTATATTACCTGTACCTATATACTTGTACACGTTGTACATGTAATATTGCGTGTGATATAATATTAACGACGTGCTCGTGGACTTTTTACAGTAATTTACTATGCGTTCAGGTTTTATCGTTTAACATACCATAATATTGTATTAATATATGACAAAGAGAGATAGAGAGACAAAGATAGAGAGACAGAGACAGATAAACAGAGAGACAGAGAGGCAAAGAGACAGAGAGGCAAAGAGACAGAGAAACAGAGAAACAGAGAGACAGAAACAGAAACAGAGAGAGGGAGAGAGGGAGAGAGAGAATCCATGCAGTCTTTTAGTCCATTCTTTTGGTCACTTGTACCAAATGATGATTTGATGATTTGAACTAACTTATCAAAATAATTTCAAATAACTTTTGAAAAACATTTCGTTTATGACTATATACGTATGTCGTATAAAGTATATTTACTATACACTATACATATAATGAAATACCGACCGTTTTACGCTTCTTTGGGTGTTTTTGACATGAATGTGTAATTTTAAAAATCCACTACACATTTTCAT
Source organism: Drepanosiphum platanoidis (assembly GCA_948098885.1). Lineage (NCBI taxonomy): Eukaryota > Metazoa > Arthropoda > Insecta > Hemiptera > Aphididae > Drepanosiphum > Drepanosiphum platanoidis. The sequence goes on from OX402534.1 coordinate 16,775,863, forward strand.
AATATCACAGACAAAATTAAAATTCTTTTTACTAAATTAAATTTTACGATGGTTAGTTATGTCCATCCCAAATGAACGAAAACATTTTGCACACAAGAAAACATTTACATAATGTTATATAATTTATTATCAATACAATTACTTAATCCAAAAGTTTAAGACGGAATATCAAAAAAATTAGCCCAAAAATAACAATAGTAATATTAACCAAGAATTATGTTTGTTTTATGATTAATTCATATATTTTGAAATTATTTGACAATTTAGCATTTTCCTGACTCTTATTAAGTAATTTAATATAGATATAAAAAAGAAAACATATTATACTTATTTATACTAAAGTAAAGTACAATAAACAAATAAGCAGTTTAATATTCTATTTAAATATAACCGTGAACCACGATCGACGAATATCTGACATTTCTGCAGCCTGCAGGTGACAGGATTTAATAGAAATATCTACTAGTTTAATATTATAAACTTAAATATAGAGTGATTTTTTTTACATACGAAATTCACTGTTTTGAATATAATTGTATATTAATTATAAAAGGATATTATTATTAATATTAAACAATTTTATGAAGGAACTAAGAATTTCATATTTGTCATTGAAATCTAAAAAATGATACACTCGTATGACAACCACCTGTATTTTATGTAGGTATATGATTAATTTAAATGACACAGATATGCCAACAATTATTCTTAATAAACAAGTAACAATTTTAATGAATTTCAAGGCCATATAAAATAAAACTCAACGTATATAATACATATATGTATAGAAATATGTGTGTGTGTACCTTCCTTTCTATGTCAATGATCTCAATTGATAGAGAATATTTTGAAAAATTTAACTATTATCATAAAAATTATCATAACTTTTCCAAAACAAGAAACTATACAATATGTTAATGTTAATGTTAAAAATAATAATAATAAGTTAATAACTTGTAAGTAAGTAATAACATTAACTTTTAGTAAAATTACTATACAAGATGAAAAATAGCTTTACGTTATATTATGTATTATGTTTAAAACATTAGAAAAACATAAATTAAAACAACATACATCGATAGTTTAATTAAATGAAGAACAGATAAAATCATTTCGATAGTAAACCCTATAATTTAAACTGTTATTATTAAAATAAATCCACTGGAAATTGTTTTAATAAAAAAAAAAAAAAAATCTGTATTTATATTGTAAAATAAACCGTAATTATACGTAGTATACATACATAAGTTATTTTTTATAAAAAAAAAATCACATACTTATACTAAAACATTTTTTAATTTTTTTATTAAATAGAGAGGGTTATTATTGTAGCTAAACATTCGATTTTATTCTACCGTTTTAAAATTGTTGTGGTAATCTGGTACGTTATATTTAACTTATTTAAACAACAAAATTATTTTATATTACATAATAATAAGTAATATTATTCTGATGTGTTATTTAATGATGGACTATTAAATTTAAAGTATAATTAGAATTGCAATTATTATAGTTTTTTATACGGTGAATTAAATTGTATTGCATTATGATTCACAAAAAATATCAACTAAATACTCATAACAATAATAATAGAATATAATAAATTGTTTTTCTTTTTTTATGTTCAAAACAAAATAGATACACTACTATAATACTAGTAACACATACAAAAACAAAGTGCAGTATTTTGTTATTTTGGCATTGATACTATGCAAGAATGCAAAATAAACTAAATTAACGTAATCGACTGAAAAGAAAATTGGATAAAACTCGCATGCAGAAGCTGTTGAATATTTCCTTTATCGTGAAAAGTTCATAAAACATTATGTATTTTTTCGGACCTGATCATAAAAATAACTATAAAAAAAATATAATATAGGTATATTGAATTATAACATAAATAATACAATAACGAATGAAGTAGTTCGTAATAAAGTATGAGCCGTCATAATGGCGTTTTTCTCTTTGAGAAATCGATACGAAGGATATACTCGGCAATTAAAGCTTAGTAGATTAAATTTTTTTATTTTCTATAGACCGTTTGTAAAATATGAATGCTAGTATTTTTATAGGTATAATGCAATAGTTGTTTTCATTTGATCAACGTAATCGTAGATTTATTAGAACAATGTGCAATGACTTTCATAATATTTTTATTTTAATATGACAACACGAGTAACAGTTTATACAGTAAATAATTGTATCGCTTGCATTTTCAACCACCTTTCCTTTTAGTATTTTTACTTTTGTTTTTTTCTTTTAACAAGTAAACCAAAAATTAGACTCTAACGTAATCGCACGTGAAATAAACGAGTTTATTTGGAATATTAAACATTATTGCGTAACAGTGAAATACAAATAGCAAAGTGTACTTTATTTTGTAAGCGAAAACGAATGTTTAATAAATGGATGAATGATAAATGTATGTTATTAACGAATTTTTTACCAGTCATTTGTAAATTTAGTTTTGCTACTGTTCTTATATTATGACATTAGGTTATGATTATGTTGTTGTAGTAGAGAAGTAACTAAATTTTAAATTACCTATAATACATCAAATAATCTGAATGTTGAAGGTAATAACGTGCAGTCGGGTCAGTAAGTGTTCGGCGGGTTTATTATTTTATTTTACTTCGGAGTTTACTGAAAGATTCTAGAAAACTGTGCAAACACATTATGAGCCAGCTGAACTCAAGACGAAAATATGTAATAATGCTAAATTACCAAGGATAACTCAATTATACAGAATACCAAATTCAACAGCAATACCGAACAAAAATTAAGTTGTTTAAAAAACACACAAAACTTCTCTTTACTTAAAACCAAACAATTACGCAATACGAAAAATGGCCCCTATAATAAGTTGCTCGAGTGATTTTAGATATTTATTAATATGGACGAACCGTTGCATTTCTACGCAAAATGATCAAAGAAATTCTCGATAACGTTTATAAGATCTTTTACAGAGCAAAGAATGAACGTTATTTAATAATGAACTAATAAATATTATAAATTAAATCCCGAAACAATGAAGTATTTGGTGTATTGATTTTTCTTTTTAGTTCACGACTCATGTAAGAAAATTATAAGCTCAATTATGACGGGGCTGACAAAGAACACGCTTAAATAGTAAAATATGTTTTTCGATTAAGTCTTCTCAAGTTCGCAAATCAACACATTTATAATTTATGAATATCATTGTTCAATATAATACATGATAATATTGATTTCATTATTAATGTACCTACCTATCTGAATTGAGATAATTGAGAAAATATTTCGAGCAATTTATTTGACTTAATGAAATTAATTTCTATGCAATAATTTTTTCGTTATGAAAACTCGTAGTTATTAATAATTACTATAATTTCCCCTTAATTTTAGGTATATTAAATAGGTGTATATAATAGGTGTATATCATACAATATCATTGTTTTTAGTCAAATTGAATAATAAAATTGATTTCATTTAATTCTAATATTTTGTATATTCCAAACGAGTAATTAAAAACATTGTACAACATACGAGTCAAGTATAATAATATTATTATACGCTGACAATTTTAAAAGTGGAAAAAAATATGAGCAATAGTAATAAATGAATAATTTGAGTTATTAAAAACAATATTATTGTTCAAACTTAATACGTTAACAATACTGATTTTAAATACTGTACTACCTACTAAAGTTCTAGAACCTCGACCCCGAATATAAAACGAAAGATCGGATTTATGATTTGTGGTAATAGCGTATTATGTATACAAGTTGATAAAACTATGAAACGTATGTCTGACGTTTTTAGTAGGTATTTATTAAAAAACCAAAGTTCTAAGCGAAACAACGGCATGCGGCCTATAATCCAAAATACAAGTTTGGTGAACTTTACCCCGATATCGGTTTCTTAAAATGGCCTCTAGGTGTGTGACATTTTCACCCCTGTCCAGATCGTACCCGTTGCACGCCCTCGGTGGATCTGTCGGGCTTATACGATAAAGTTTTTTCGTACCAGGAGAATCGTCACACGAAACAATGACGGTCCGTTTTGTTATCCAATATCCCGGGGACGTTAAAACCCGGCCATATTGTTTCGATTACAAATTTCGACAATAAATTAAGGTTTCTTCGACATTATACTGTGGACGAAGCAGAGAAACCGTCCGGACGCCTCAATAAACAGTTTTGGACCTGGGGGCTGTTAGCGCGGCTGTAAAGTTTGGCTACATCGATCGGTCTGGAGCGGAGTATTAAAGTTTATTGTATATATTTATGTACACACACACACACATATATATGTATATATTTTTTTGTCTCTTCTAGTTCCGGCACCAGGAAACCGCATAATACACGACTACATTGAACGAAAACAACTGCGGCGACTGTGTCACCGGATCATAAAACTCGATATGTGTTCGATTTCAACGGTGCGTCGGCGGTCGGCATTCGGTAAACATTTAATGTAAACGTCATAAATAAAAAAAACAACAATACAATTTCCGGTATCAAATGAAATACATACGCATTTTGGTGTGGATTTGAAATGAAAAGCTGTAAACCTCGCCAGTTATATTACGACTTATGAAGAATATCATGGTTTTGGGCTCGTAAATCTGACTCAATTGTTTGGTCACGAGCGTTCTCTTTTATTAATTCGGTTACGACTCACAGAAATTATTCATGAACAATATTGTGTACGGCTAAAGTAATTTTACACCATAAGCATTTAGCACTAATCATTTTAAATTTCGCTACATAAGTTTCATACAAGACCGGTAGCTCAAGTGAATTTTATAACAATGGTAATTGATACCATTGTGGTTTTTTTTTATATATATATAATATATATATATACGTTCGCGGCATTGCACTGAACACAAAAGAAGATTAATTAATATCTTCGAAAAGGTGTTTTGCGATTGTTGGTAACATGAAACTATAATGTAATACCCTACCAACATGCGTATATATCAACAGACATGTGCACGATTCTTTGAACCTAACAATAATTATTATATTTCATACTATACTTAAATGTGTACAAGTTCTCAAACGAAATTTATTCTTTGTTGAAATTTCAAGAAGGTAGACATTTTATTTCTATGAATTTTTATACAAAAGTTAGTATGATAACGATTTAAAAGAATACCCTGTATTTGGAACGAAACGAAAAAATAACAACAGTATATTTCAGAGGTTGGTTGGTAGTGGAGAAAAAAACCCGAGAAGATGAAAAGATATGGTAAAATATATATTGTATTTTATACACAACAAAACAATATTTTAAAACTCGTTTTAAGAAGAAGAAAATGTTTTTAAGATATTAAAGGCTTAATTTTTTTTTTTTTTTTAATAATACTTTACTATTATTATTTCTATTTTAACGATTCACAAAATATACGTTAATATTTTTAATTTATATTTCCCATTTTTCCAAAAAAAGTCTACACATTAGTTTAAATTTACGGGAGATCAGTTATAATTTGTTGACACAATTAAAAAGAGTAAGATTATCTCCTCGTATTAGCATAAATTAAAACAATACAAACATGTCTAGGTTGGGAAGTTAGTGGACCGAAATATTATGGTTTAAAAAGGACATAAACACATAATATATCAACTAAAATGTATCATGAATTAAAATAAAACACATTAATATTAATCTAAACTTCCTATTCATTTAAAATAATTTTTATACTGTGTTTTCATTTTCTCTGTCCTTGTTCGTTTGACAATATAAAAAATCTGATCGAATTTATTACTAACCATATTGTAATTATAATTATGCTAAATATGTATTATACAGTTAATCCTATTATATTTGTATAGACTGTTTTCGATAATTGTGTAAATGTAATTGCCAATCATTTCATAGATGGGTATTAAATTCAGTGCAATTCAATAAACCCTAATTAAATATTTCCTCTAAAAAATTTTAATGTATTTATTATACAATTTTCAAATAGAAGTCAATTGATCGTATTAGTCTAAAGCATAATATTATATTATAATAAACTTTATTTCGTTAAACATTTTACATTCGAAACCTCGTGCACTCAATGTTCAAATCCTTCCGACATAATCCAATGGATTAATATTGAAAATACTTTTATTCGCATTACGATATTATTAAACCTGTATTTGACCATTCAGCCATATTTCAAAATATAGGTATTAACGTCTCCTATGTTTATACAAGTAATTATGTTAATTCATTAAAATAGTATCGATTTTTACATTAATTAATACTAGTGCGGTTAACAGTTATTTATGAAAACATACATTTTAAAAGTACACAATATTTGTATGGATAAATCGAGTGAAAAAATGAATATTTAATAAAATCGACTGATATTACAATGCGAGTTTGAAAAAGATTATTACTCTACCATTTTATATAATTATTTTAAATTATATTACATACTTCTTTTAAAATATACGTATACACCAATTCTGAACAAAGTAAGTTTAGATGTCCAAAACATATTTGTATAACAATTCAGAACATAAAGCTGCAGCATTGCGTATATAAAGTACAACGTGTTATCCGATATTAATTTAAAAAGGTAGAATTATTATATACTCAAAACTTAAAAGCATAACGCCCAAAACACATAACTTCAATTTTAAACCAACACAATTGTGTTTTTATGAGCAGGGTTATGGCGTATCATAAATAGTCTATATCAAATTAGAACCGAGTGCAACGTATACGACTTTATCGATTTAATTTCGAAACTATTTTTGAAATATATTCAATTATGACTTGAAATCGACGAACACGCTGAAATTATGCTGTAGTTCGAAAACAGAACGTGAAAATCACCTAGAATTCGTGCAAAGACCAATCATAGACAATGACGAGTTTTTATTGATTTATATTATGTACTATGTACACATGTATTAGTCGGCCGTAATCGTTTCGCGCACAAATTAACTGTACACGAGACCCTATCACTCTGTTATTTTGCGGTGCATGCGGATTTAATGTCTGATAGAACGGTGACCATTATGCGAATATTGTCGCATACACTGTACACATGTTGTATTATGTATAGAGATACGTTCGCCGAACAGTTGTATTTCAAAAGCTACGACGACTATTGTTTTGGATAAAACAGCAGCTTTCCCTCAGCGCACCGTATACGTTTCGGAAGTGTCCTCCCGCAACGACCAAGGATATATTATATATGTATATGTGTGATAATATGAAAGTATATACGGTATAATGCACTGTTGCAGTACTACACGTTAATCCGTATAATGAGCTTTACGAGATCTGACGGAATAGTTTATTATTATTATTATTTACCCGACAATGGACAATTACGGTAATTATGCAGGTATCCAACTATTTATGCCCCAAGTGCGTTTGCGAACTATCCGACATACCCGACAAGCTCAAAACCGACCGCGAAAACGCGCGCTGCACACGCAACGGTTCTTGCGTTTTCGGCATAGCTGCAGTCGCGCGAGGTCAAGTTTAGAACCCGCGGTGATGGTAATTACACCCAGTACAAATGCAGAAACTTTTCGATTCGTTTGGATACCTGGATACTTAGACATGGGGTCCGTTGAACGAAACATTGACAGGTACGCATTTTTAAACGCTTTCGCAGCAAACCCACGTCGTGATCGAATGATCCGCGAGAAACCACGCGTCGAATCATCGTGAAATTCGTTTGGTGTCTCGACGATATACTGTCGTACGACGTGCCTGAAGTATATGCATAAACGCTCGTCGAGCATAAATCCCGTACGTTTTAAGACAATAAACGGGTATACGAATGTTTGGAATTCTAGACGTATTAATGGGTAAAGTGATTAAATTTTAACGGCCGTGGTGGGCGAAAAAAATGAGACGGTTTCGAGTTTCTATACGTAGGAGCGTTTAACTTCAAGTATCACGTTATCAGTACGTATATATAACGCAGTAACACACACTGGCCCGATTAAAATTATAGACGGTATACGAAAACTTACACAATATTGAATATTATATTATATATATATATATAGGTGGGTACGCATCATGCGATATGTACATAGCGAGAACTCGGTCGTAACCGGGTTTTAACGTATACGCTATAATCAAATTCTTGAAATTATTCTAGTCGGAAAAGTTATCTTAACAATGTGATTGCCGCCATTAGTGGCCACGTCCGCGTATAAATTACAGTTCACACATTTCTTTGTCATATTCAAAACACCGCAAGAGCGGCGGTCCCGTCGCCGTTTTATCGATGTAGCTGCATAACAACGGGTGCAGAACGCACAGAACAGTGTCCGCCATTATATTACAATATGCGGTAGTAAAATATTAAACACTAAAAATTACTTCCAAGATGACTTTTATGCTTATATATCGACTTGCAACGAAGGCACCGGGGAAAATGCTATTCAAAAACACATGAAATATGCTTGTCACGGTCAAGTGGATAAAGTATCTCACGCGGCGCGACGCCACTCCGGGTAGGACCTTAAGCGCATTCGTGTGTCTTGTAAAAGTATATAGTATCCAGTATATAACCATAACCATAAAAATAAGGTGGAGGGTTGAAAAATATTTTTCAAAACTAATATACATACGGAGATGATTCATACATTCCCTTTTCCTTCTGCTCCTCGCATCATCATCGCCATCACCCACCATAAACGTATAATATAATGTCACACTCGGTTACTTGATTTTGTTTTATAAATCAAACGCGTGATACCATCATAGTTGAAAGAAATTACGACGAGTATACTCTAATCGACGGCTCCGAGCCTGTTTCCCGTAAGCGCCTATTCGTTTAATGTTATTTTTACTTCAAAAGTTCAACACACATTATTACTCATTACTCATTATATTCGAATAACTACATTTTATTGCTTACAATGAATAAGCTTAGAACCATCGATATTAGAGTTTATTATACGAGTAAATACCGGATTAAATTATTAATTTTAAATAGACAATTAAAAAATAAATAAAAATTAGGAGTATAAATTATATTTTGACTATGAAACATTATTAATAATATATTAATAATAGGTAGACCAAATGAAGAAAATAATTGAACGTTTTATATAAACTTGTACAATATGGTACGATTACTAATATTATTATATTTTTCCAAATAATGTTAAACATTGACATCAGAAGAATAATTTCAACATCTTTTAGCGTTTGAACGTAGAAGGAAAATAATAATAAATAAACCCCTTTTCACGGCTATTTCTAGTTAAATTGGTTTTCGTCCTTCATAATAATAACTATTTATTTATCACAAGCTATATAATCATAAATACTCGATGGAATGTGTAAAACGCCTATTCGGGAGAGAGTTACAAACGCGAGTTATTTATTTATTACTCAATAAAACTTATATATATTTTATGTTTAAACGTACTGGTTAATTAGTTATTTTCTCCAGATTTCACATTTTCCACGTTATAAAATACACAATATATAAATATATATATATGTGTGTATTCAGTGTATGTTCACAATCTACAAGACCACATAATACATTGTTGGTTTTAATTATTATTCTATGATTTCAGCTCAAGAAACGAATAGATTATTATGTTTTCTTCGCGTCAAGTATACTTACATTAAGTACTTATTAACCGTATTTGGACATAAATACGAAAGTGGTTGTGAAAAAAAAATATTAAGAAAAAAAACATCGCAACAACGATAACAACCAGTTCTAAAAGCATACTTCGACGTAATATGCATTTTTGCGTAGTAAATGGCGAGATCTCGTAAAATATTATCGGTTGAAGACAAATGAAAAAGGTTTGAAGAAAATCTATATATACTTTTTATGTTCCGTCTCGGCACACGTCGATATAAATTGGTCTATCTTTAATCAGGACAACGAAACTTCCTACACGCTACACGCGATGAATATAATAAATGTTTAATGACTTTTTTATTTTTATTTTTTTTTTTGCTGGACAACTGGTTAGCAAATTATTGCGGACGTGATCGCGCTCGTGCTCGCGCGTGTTGTTGAACGATCGTCCGACGTTTATATTGCAATACCTTATAAACATGTTCGTTCAAATAGTGTTCGAAAAGATAATTTTACGATATCATATTTTAGTGCGAAAATAATCATGCTATTATTATCAAATACAATTACACGTTTCTAATTGAAAAAAATCTTAAACGATTTAATCGTTTAGTGGATTTAAAAATAATTGTAAACGAGAATTTCGATTTGAAATCATTCACGGCATCGCCACGATCATATTGAAAAAATAATAAAAATGTAATAATGAACTTAAAACGTTACATAATATCATTAAAATAGGATAGATATTTTGTTTTTAACACGAAATGTATAAATATTTAAAAATATATAATAATATATGGTCGTCATTGAGACACATAAATAACGCCGTAAAACTCCTTAAATACAATTAAAATATGGGTTCTTTAATATCTATTTATTTAATCATTTATATTCATTTATTTTTTAGATTGTAAATAAATATTTAAAATTATTGATGAAAAAAAAAAATTAAATTTTTTATTGACTTCGAATAACTTGTCTAACCTTTGATCACTTCGAAAATATAAAACACGTGCAAAGTATTATTATATAATATGTTATATAGTTCATTGTTATAAATTGCTGTTACTGAAACGTATTTCGTTCTTTGTGTATGAAATAGTTGAAAGTAAAACCATATATTATTATGTAAATTGATAAATATATACGACCCTTTATAGGGGAATCGTTTTAAATATCAAACAAAAAACCCCCGAGGAAATATCACACAGCAAAAATTGATTTATGAAATAAAAGTATATAGTTTTACAAGCAAACATATAGGTGGTACGCGAAGAAAAACTATGAAATAGAAATAGTGTTAAAATCAATAAAAGCTCAGTCAAGCATTTAAAAGTAATTATTAATAACGTTTTAAATCAAATTGAGAATAATTTTATTTCATAAATAAATCTTTGTTCTTATACTTAAAAAGCGTATAAACTACTCTTAACTAATTTATTCCAGCTTATAAAATAGAAGACGCATCTTCCTACATGATGTAAATTTGTGTGTTGGCACAATTTTTTTGTAGAAATTATAGAATTACGAACAAACTAACAAAATTATTTTGTCAGAATCTAAAAAAAAAAACTTTTAATATGTTTTTAAATGAATAATACAACGTATGTATTACACACGTAACTAGTTTTACGTTTTAAAAAATAATAAAGTTATATGACAAATTGACAATGCATATTAATTTAATGTTTCCTTTTATATGCTCCATTATACCATAATGTATAAGCGGTTTCCGCTACAGAATTACACCTAATATGCAAATAAAATCAACAGCTCAGCAGATTGTATCATCGTTTTCCAAAATTAGGGTTTCTCTAGGCAACCCAGATATTTATGTGACAAGTAGGTATAGTGTAACTGTCACCAACAACCGGTGGGTAGTAGTTTAGTGCATTTACAGTATATTAGCAATATTATGACTATTGTCTACATTCAATTCGGAATACAAATTATTTCAATTTATGAAACTTAAATATTATTATTTTAAACCATATAGGTTTAATATATTCAATAATTATTATATGTTGTTACTATAAATTAATAACGTAAATTACATGGGAAAAGTTTTTTTTTTTTTATTCAAAATATAGTATTAAATAATGAAAGAGTTAATGTAATTTATTCGGTTATTCATTATTTCAAGAGGAATTTATATATATTTTATATATAAACCATACAAGTAATTATAAATATTATTTTCATGAATTTGTATTTATTATCGACTAAATATTAATGCTCGATAATTAATAATCGAAAAATGTCTTGACCAGATGTATTGTATAATATTTCAAACACACAATCTATAAATGGAAGAGTAAAAAAGGGTGACGGTAAATGTTGATTACTCTGTATTCGGCACTTTTAGAGAAATAGTATTTTAGTGCGAAACCGATAAAAGTATTCGAATAAAAGGTATTTCTAGTGAGTATTGTACAAACATGAAGAAAAATGGGGAAAGAGTACTCGAGATAAGCGCGATTCCTTTTTACATTTTCGTAACCTAGTTTGTATTTTATACCGTATTTTAGCTAAATCGATAAATTACTATATCAAAAAAAAAAAAAAATATATGAAAATTTTTTACTGTATAATTATAATATTTTATTGTTAGGTATATACTTGATAACACAAAATTAAAATCAAACAATGACAAAAATACTCGTATACTTTTGAGTAATCATTTTATTTTCTCAAAATAATTTTTATATAAAACGGCTAGCTTGTATGATTTTCAATAATAAGTGATGACCGAATTGTGGTCTTGTAGCTAAGCAATTTAACTTATCTGCGAGAAATATATACCGAAAATACTTTCAACTGTCCAAATAGAATTTTTAAAGAAATAGCCTATTTTTCTATTAAAATAGTGTTTACAGCTCTAAAAAAAATCAATACAGTAGATATTTCTTAAACGAAAATCAAAAATAAATAACTATTCGTAGACGTATGAAAGGAGATCAGAAACAGTGAAGTGGTTGAGTTGATCGTGAAAAAAAACAACTACTGCATAGGTAATCGACTTTTCTTGGTATATTTTCAACTGAGGAATGTTGTCATATCGGTATTTGCATATGTCTGTGTTATTTTACATTAAATTCGCACTAGACGTAGATATATTTATGTTAAACTATTATTTTAAGACTTTTATCGTATCGATTTAACTGTGAAAACAGTTATTTATAAACGAGTACTACAGCAGTGGGAGTTACTCATTTGATCTTTTAATTTAATTTTTCGTTATCAGATAATAAACTGTCGATTCATATTTTTGATCATCATATTAAAATTAAATTTGTTCATGCAATTATAAATACTTCAATAATATTTGTAATTATAAACCAATTTGTACTGCAAAATTAGTAGCATTGTTACGCCTATTATATTCGTACGTTTTCAGCGGTTTTACCTGTTTTTGTTTTTAGTGAGTATTTAATATTAATCATTGAGAATAATTAGTATTCTAGATTTTCGTTATTGATTATATAGGCAATATAACTATTAGAATTAAAACGATTAGAGCTATATAAATTATGACGGTACCAATAATGTGGTGTTTATTTGAATGGAAAAATTGAAAATACTTCATACTATATGGGTAATTTGGAAACATATCATTATAAATGCAAGTGCCCAACAGACAGTATGATTTATGAACCTCACATATTGATCTAGACTATATACAATATACGTGAACAAGTTTTGAATATTTTTAATTATTTTTGATACATTTTTTTTGTTCAAAACACTGGTCGATTTTACGTATGAGTACTTCATTATATTTGAAAAATAGGAACTTTATTTTTGTTTTATAAAACAGACTATCAACTACTTTATATATACTGAGCTAAGAGGAAAATGCATTATTTTTACAATAATGTTTTTTTTTTTTTAACATTTATTAATGGTTTTATACAACCCATTTTAATATTTAGAATTTAACACATATGATTATACCTACTTTAAAGTGGTTTTAATATTTTTTCTGTAAGTTAATTAATCATAATAAAAACTGAAGATATTTTGAAAATCGCGTTAAATTTCAAACTGTTAACGTTTTTATTTGAAAAATTGAGTTATTTTTAAATTTAAACAAGGGAATACTGTTGTATATATTATAATTCACCGATTTTTGTTTAGAATCGTTTTTCAAATACGATATAATTCAAACAAATACATATTACGAGTATTACTTATATAACAAATGAAAATTAACCAAAACCAGTAACACCCGGCAACAGTATCTGAAAGGCTTTTTTTTCTTAATTATTTAGTAGTATTTTTATTTATAACGTGAATTTAATTAATATAAAATTTAAATGCAATTACACATTTTTTATAGCTATACATACGAGTTACGATCATGAATAATTATTGATATTTTATTATTTTTAACACGTCTAACCAACTACAAAACCTACAAAACTTAAATATTCATGCATAGAAATAATACTGAAAAAGTAATGTTTAAAAAGTATTTACTTAAAACATTCTTACTTTTAATTAATTCGCAAAAACAAAATAATAACTGATGTACGCCAAAATGAGACAATTTCTTTTAACTTTATATACCTTCACTTTTATTAAATAAAGTTATCCATATTTCTTATTTGAAAGTTTTTACTTGTCACTTGTCTCTTAACTTGATATACGTATAAAAGATAAGTTTTTCTTAAAATAAAAGAGGAAATCAAATTTAAAAATGATACTTCTAAAACTGGAGTATAAAGTTTTAGTTTTTTTATGTTTCACATTTAATTTTAAATTTAAATTAATTAAATTAATTAAATTTATTTATTTATTTAATTTATACAATGAATTTTATGTGGACAAATCTTAAAATATATTTTTAAAATGTCAAAAATTTAAAAACTCAATAAACTTAAATAATAATTTAGTTTATAATTGTTCTAAAACACATCTTAGCATATAATTATATTTGTATTAATTTAACAAGAATCAATAAAACATTCACACGGATACATAAAACGAGTGTTATAATTTTTATACTTAATGTGTTTAATGTTTATATTATATTTTGAAATGAATTATGATATTTTTAAAAGACTATATTTGATAGATGTTCTTACGTTTTATACTGACAATAAATTATTCGTGATGTTAATTCATAACTATAAGCAATGAAAACTAATTATATTATTTATTTAATCCAGTCATAAATAAAAATAATTATTTATATTGTCTTTTGCTCGTGTTGGCAATCATAAATGAATGTCAAAATTTTAATGTCAGTAAAACTGACGTCTGCGGTGCGTTGTTCCCATATACATCCTTTAAATGCGTTTTTACGTCTATATAAAACGGTCCAAGACAATTACGAAAGATGACTAGCTATCTTATAATTTATATCTTGGCAACATAACATTATCAGTTGAGCCAGCTGACATTATAGTTTATTATACTAATGATTTGCACATTCATACTTAACAATTAATTTACAATGACAACATATTTCTGTTTGAAAGCAGTTTTCAGTTGTATTTTTAATTTTTTTGAATTTTGCAGTATATGAAATCATATTTTATTAACTATTACTTATGTTAATTATTTAACAATATTATCTGGTGTAGTAGATTTAGTATGTTTAAACAAAAATATAATTTACTCTAATCAAATGAAAATGTCATTTAATCTATAATATTGATTATTGATAGCAAATTGAACTAGTGGAATAATTCGATTAATAGGAATCACAAATTTATTATTCAGGTAAATACGTAAATATTGGCTACTAATTTAATCAATACAATTTATAAAATATTGTTTGAAAACAATATTTATTATTCGAAGTCAATAATTTACAACAGATAGTTTTTATTTCCATGAAATAAATATAATTTCCATTATTACGCTCACAGTTAATAAACCTTATGCGGTTTTGGTCTTTGTCAGATTTCTACTGCAATAACTGTTTTTTCATGGTAAATTACACATTTACACCCAACCACCGCCACAATATTAAGATAAAAACTTATTGGAATGATAATAGAAGATTATATTTTTGTATTTTTCTAGAATACCCTATACAATATAATTGCCTTGAGAAAATACATCAAGCATAAGGCCATGATTGTGAGAAACACCTGTTTCGGGGGTTGTAGAGGTATGTTCCGGAAGGTTAGGCACTTTAATAACGGTGCAGGTGGGACGCGAACACGACGTATGCGTCTTACACAGGAAACAAAAAAAAAAAAAAACGATTTTAAACACGAATAGTATGGCAAATATCTTATAAAAATAATTCATTATCTATCCTTTATTCGAAAACCTCTTTTCAAACACATATTACGAATATCAAGCAATATCGTGAAAAATATTATTAATGGATTCACGAGCCAAAAAAGAAATAAGAATTGGCATAATTTTCACATTTCGTTATAATTCTGAGATAAATAATATCCTCTCGACATCTTCAAGGGTGAGTTTGTTTAATTAAAATAAAATATAAGACACCAAACTTAAACCCTCCTTAGGTTAGTTTTTTTTGCCAGAGGGAGGAAATGGACTTAAAATGGGCTATCCTTCACCACCACGGGACGCCGAAGAAAATAATCATTTCAAACTGTGCTTTGCCATTTGAATACACACCATTAATTAATTTTCGTATTTACTGTAGAATATCTAACACCACTACTATATACATCATTCCACCGAGCTAATAAAAGCATGTTACTATTTTCGGATCTTAACTAGCTGTAACAATTTGTACCTACGAGATAACTATAGTGCTGGAATTTCATACACGATAGTTAATTTGCAACTAATCCGTAACTTTAACGTGAAAATAATCGATTACATTGTTGAAAATGAAAGTTTATAGGAATTTAAGAACAGCAAGTAAAAGAATCATAATAGTAGTATAGTTCTGGTATCTCTTTATTGTACATTTTTTTTTCTTTTTACGTTTTTCTTTGCAATTTTTATACCACTTTTTTTTTTAAATACATACTTGATACGTTATACACTTAAGTGTAACGGCAGTATTTAAATACTGTTTGACACAAATACTATATTGTACAAATACAATATTTGCCTATTTACATATTTTATATATTTTACAAATAGATCGTTCAAACTTTCGCGTGCGTTGTTTGGGATATAAAATCCCTTCATACCAAAATGTTTTGTAATGAATTATTTACGAATTAAAAAACTTTTAATTTTCTTATTTAAAAGTTTTCGATTTTCACTTGAACCTAAGGTAGCCGGGATAAGTAATAATATTTTAACACACAAAGAAAAATAATGCTTTAAGTTTTTTTTAAATTATAAATGTAATAAAGTCTACATTTAAGATAATTTAGTATTCTTTGAAAAATTTTTAATTTTGTCTGTGAATTCTCTTTTTAATTTCAAACAATAATTTTCCAAATGAAATGGTTTTTCATTCTTTTAGATGGTGTGGGTAAATTACAACTCAGAACTCACGCAGAGACAGTCTCTCATTCAAAATTTAACCCGTTGATAGAACACGGTGAGCACAATGCTTATATTTAAGTTCACCGACGTTCACATGCGTGTTATTACTTATTATTATTAATCAAGATGTAAAAACAATCACAAGCTGGGTCACGTTTTTTTTCTCTTAATATACAATACGACTTGGGTGTTCTGAGCGTTATTACAATTTGTCAACCATTTTGTATGTACAGAGTATTTTTTACATAAACGTACTTATTATCCTGCTGTACACAGTACAGTAATACAATACTATTAATAATTTTAATTTTACAAAATGTAAAAATACATAGATTCATCATTACAACTCATAATTATGTAATTTTTTATTGAATATGATAGGATATAAACTAAATAATTACTATGGTGCGTGTTCTGTGTGACACGCAATCAGACCACTACGATGATTTATACTATTTTCGAAGTATACGCGGTTTACATATGGTGCATAACATTCATATTATACATAATAATAAAATATACTGAATTCTGTGATATCACGGGGTGGTCCAAACTTGTTTTCGATTATTTTTTTACCGACAAATTTAAAAATAAACCGTAATGCTTCAAAATGAATTTGAACATATTTTATAATATGAAAACTTGAATTACTCTTCAATACAAAACAACGGAAAGCTATTCATTATATAAAGAGAATTCTGAAAAATTGTTGACAAATATATTATAGGCCATTCTATCTTTCCACCCATAACGCGAAAAGGGCGTAAATGGTAAATGTCGTGCGACTGAATTCTGGTCTTTCCATAGTGGTGATTTGCTCCCCTCTTATGCGATACGCACCTGGGTGTAAAATGAATTTAAATAAAAGGGCTGTTTTGAGAGCCAAGTGCCAACGCTGATAAAAATGTTTCTATCTAATGCGAAAATAAGTTTTCAAGAATATTAATGAAATAATGACAACGGACAGTTCTAAACTTATAAATATTTAAAAATTATATTTATCAACTAAATGTGTAAATTGAATTCTAAAAACATAATTAATATCCTAAATATTATAATAGTTTGAAAAAATGAATCAACTAATCGTACGGCGTTTATTGGTTATTTCATTTGGCAAAATATAACGTGTTAAACATTAAAAAAAAAACTCTAAGTATAAAAAAATATCTATCATTATTATTATAAATGGAATTTATATGTGACACGTCATCCCTAGTATATTAATTACTTTATGTGTACGGTATATGCTATTATAGAGTTAGGCATAACATTATTACACGTCTGAATAATAGAATATATTTTAATGAAAATAACATTAGTAGATTTTAATACGGACCGAAAAAGATTTATAAATGATACCTACGACTTGAGCAACGAATTGTCCAGTCATCGCTCTACGTATAAGGTAGTAACAAAAACACAGTATTAGTAAAAACGCACGAGTTTTCGATTTTAAAACGAATCAAATAAATTGCCCAAGGTCTCGCCGACATTGCTTCCAGGTCAAGTCACTGATCCCATAAAATGTTCCGCTAAGCGTTTACTTTGTACTACTATAAATTCCACGATAATTTTGAGTATATGTGTATATTATTATTATTACAGTGCCAACGATGGGCGTGGGTCCGGTGATTTAATTTCACTTTGACTGATCATCGTTATTTTGAAATGCACAGCAAAACATTAACCTACATCATTTGCTTTGATATATACGATTAAACAGATTATTAATTCTAAAATGTCGTGCAAATGTGAAATTTACCTAACATACATCATTCAATCCGAATAGTTAATTATTTTACCAAATGATTACATGCGCAATTCAGTTCTGAGACTTTTATTTTCTTAAAAAATAAATAATCTAAAATATTTGATAAAATATAATATTGGAAATTAAATTAAATATAACATTTCAGAATGTAACTACTGTAACGAGATTTAAAAATTAAGAGAATACAAATGAAACTAATCAATGGGATATTATGATACTCGTAATATGTAAAACGGATAACATAACTATATGGTTTACACGAATCCATAAATAAAATTACATAATTTAAACAAAATCCATAGAATATAATAGGATTCCATATTACATTGCCATGCTGAGTAGTATAAATTATTTAGGTATAATGGTTTAGAAACATATCCCAGAACAAATTACAATTACACGTTTAACAGCAATAAAATCGGACTACGGCGATCATCCTGGAAGTGGCATTAATAAATTTTGTTATGACTTTTATTTCCTGTCTAATTTTGGGTTCATTATTGAACGGAAAATCGTCATGAAATATTGTATATTACGTTTTTAATTTTTTATTGATTTTAACTAGTATTATTTACTATTATCGAAAACTCTTGTTTTGATCTATTAAACAAAAAATATATTATATCATACTCAATACGCCTACACCGTTATAAACTACAAGTTTTAATATGAATATTAATAATACTTAAAAATCATAAATTCACTTTTTTTTAAAGTCTATATGTTATCACATAATATTTTAATAATTAACGTAGTTTTGTAAGTATTAGCGCAATATTTGATCGGTAAATATTTTCACCTGGTAATGACAAACGTCGTTATAGTTGAAATAATAATATGACGCTATGCGAGTCCTATCTTTGTTTACACAGATACCGAAGTCAAGATAAGTGTATAATAATGTAGACGTTCAAAAATTTATTTCGTGAGTTATAATAAGGAGGGAACACACCAAATAGCTGCGTTTGTTTGAAACACGTAGAGAAGAAAAAAAATTGAGAACGAGAAAAACCGGTACACACAAAAACAAAAAGTAACGAAAATCAGCACATTTTTCCGATGTGGGAAAAAATTTAATATACGTATCTACTCATAATAATAAAGTT
Organism: Drepanosiphum platanoidis; assembly: GCA_948098885.1. Taxonomy (NCBI): domain Eukaryota; kingdom Metazoa; phylum Arthropoda; class Insecta; order Hemiptera; family Aphididae; genus Drepanosiphum; species Drepanosiphum platanoidis. Next base: position 16,795,739 of record OX402534.1, read on the forward strand.
GATGACACAATTATGAGTCTGGAATGGGAGAGTATTTACGAGAACTATATTCAAACTATAAGCAGACCATCGTCTCAAACAAGACGAAACGAGGGGGAAAATGCTGGTAGATAGTAGATACACAACTGGTAGTATATACGAACAGATAGGTTCATGCGTCATCTTCGAGCGATTATAAGCATAGAATATAATATTATACTTATATACGAATACGTTGATACATATTATAAAAACATTCTTGATTGCAAGCCGTTAGGTTCACACAATTTTCATTTCGGTTATGACACCGCCGTACATGATATTATCACGAGAACGTATTATGTCGAGTACAAACGATAATAATAGTAATCGTTAGGGGAAATCGAAAAGCCTTCGCCGGCAAACGCTCACGATGACGCGGTAGACGAGAGTAATCGTAACCATAATAATAATAATAATAATAATAATAGTAATAATAATAATAATATATTGTAATAATATTATGTACAATGCGTATAGTAGTCAGTCGCGTCGTCGTCATCAATCCGCCCGCAATCGTAAACACGCGCATATTGTACGGTATTGTATGCGCTAGTAATATCGTCTCGTGGCTCTCACGACGCGTATTTTACATTGGCGAAGGCCCGGTCATCAATCATACGGCGCGTAATAATCGTAACACCTAGCAGTAATAATAATAGTAATAAGAATAACGCTCGCGCGTATACTCGTGTTAGTTTTTTATTTTTTTCGAAAACGCGGTTCCTTATTCGGGCTGATGTTGTTGTGTATCGGTGTGAACGTGTGTAGGCATAGGTGTGTTGCAGGTACACGGTCCACTGCATTGCTACACGCCACCGCGGGTATAAGAGTGCACGAAAACGCATTACACGCAGGAGCGCGCGCGCGCCGCCGACTGCAGCAGAGAAGATTGTGTGTTTGTACACACTTTGCAGGATCATTAACGCTCGCAAGCCGCGACTATAATTATTATTATTATTATTACTATTGTCGTCATTGCTGCCGTGGACCAATGACGACGGTTTAAAATAAATGTCATAAAACTACAATAATAAATTTCAGTGGGTACATACCGATTCGGCAGACCGAAACAAACACGTTTGTCAAAACATCACACTTACCTAGAAAAAAAAATAAAAATTTATTAGAAAAAATGTTTTATTGAAACTAACGTGAAGGTACCACGAAAGCGGTTGGTTTTATAACAATAAGGTTTTTTTTTTTTTTTTGGTATCATTTTGTCGCAAACACTTTTTGGGGGGGCTACGGTACAGAAAATGTTTAAATAATATGAACCGAAAAGTTTTAGTAAATGAACATAACATAAGTAAACGCATGTTTCGACAAAACACTGACCGTTGTTCGGTAAAACGTACTTTGTTGAGAATTATGTTTTGGAATTGTTTCGATAATTGTCATGTTCAAATTAAAAATGCATTACCACTATCCTGCTGTATGCTTGTGTCGAGGTGGTGAGCGAAGCGAGACGAGTTCTTATAGCGAGAATCACTGACCGAACATTTTGTTTTTTTATATACATAGGTACCCACACATTATACATATTATTTTTCATCCATTATACTTTTCGTATGCATTGCATACTTTTATAAACCCGTAATATTGTTTTCTCGTTATCTGACCTATATTTTAACGAATCGAATATTTATTTACCTACTGTAGGCTTAACATATACGTTTTTATTAATATTATTGTATACCCGATATTTACACTTCATTTAATTACACTAAAATATTAGTTTAAAACTCTATGGCCAAAAATGTCATTACAGATGTAAAAAATTTGAAGAATTCAAAACTCCAAATGTTTAATTTTTGTTATATCATACTCTAAAGTACAACAACAATGATATACTCGTAATGTTGTATTCTTTTGTTTTTAACTATATTTTAAAACGTATGTGTAGAGTGTTTCTAGTGTTTTAACACATTAATCACAATTAGTGCACCTAATTGAAATCTACTTTACATTCATCTTTCTACCTTTTTCTCTGTACACATATTTTGTTAAAACTCAAAGGACTGTAGTTTTAATTAATTTAAACTGTGTAATAAACACCGCTTAAGTTCTACATAATACATTTGTGTAAGCAAAATACAATTTCACATAGTTTATAAACCTTTATATGCCCACACAATGTATAAGAGTTAAAGAATTAGTTGTTTTGTTTGAAATTTATATTATTTCATTATTAAGCATATTTATATTTTGCTGTTTCTTTGTTTTTTACAACATAATAACCTGATGATGATTAAATACTAAAGAAAAAATATTCATTAGCAAAAATCAAATTAAAAAATTGAACGGTGTAAAATCTGATCACATAATAACCATGATAGTAAGCTTTTATAAGATATGTAAAAAAAAATTAAGCTGTTAAGCAAATAACTAATTTTAAAACATTAACAATTATATCTATCAATACTTAAAACTAACCATAATGTTAGTTTAAAATTTAAATTAATTTTTTTACAGAACATTAATAATGAATTCAGTAAGAGAAATGTTTTCATTGAGCTTAAAAATTGAAGTTCATATGATAAATTAATTAAAATGTTTTAATTTTGCTTTGTGAGTATTTACGGACAGTCATAAATTTAATCCAGAATAAAAAAAAATGTCCGCATAAATTCAGTAATATTTAGTCTAAAATTTACTTGGAAAAAATACTTAGCTCTTTTAAACTTTTATAGTGTAAATTGTAACGTAACTAATCAATGCAAGATGAAAGATATGAAACTAATTAACTAAATTTCCATTTGTTATGGGCGTTTTCCAACGTACATGTGTACAATACATTTTAGTAAGTTTTTAATTAATTAAAAACAATGAATTAAAAAAAAAGTAAAAATAATATAATTGGTGTGGGATTGGTTAGTTGTAGTTACTGGTCACTGATTAATTAATTGGTACATAAAACAAATGTAATGCTTTGTTTATCAAAATTGTTTATTCAGCAAAATCTACCGCGTAAACAAGAAACACATATTTTTCGTATGGGAAATAAGAAAAAAAATATCATTAATAATTGATGGATTTAAAATTATTATTTTAATTTAATCACTAACTGTGGTGCCTTTGTCGTATATGCCATACAACACCATAATATTAAGTAAGCCGTATTAATAGTTTCACATAATTAGTTATTCACTTATAATAATTTATAACGGTAAATATATTATGTAGACAAACAAATAATACGACTACCACAATAATACATCATGTGAACAATCAAATATAGGATATCGTCATATATACATATACGTAATAGGTGTATTGTGACATTTTATATTACCACGCACATAATAAATAAATGGTTTGGTTATGTGAAATAGTATTATTTTATGTTTCGAAAAATTGTCGATCGTAAAGTAAATGAAGCATTACAGTCATAAGGTTCAATTAAAATATGACAATAATTATTCTCCTTGTAAAAACTAAAAAGCTTTGATTTTATTCTTCCGATAAAGTTATGTCCTTCAATAAATAGTTTTACCGACGCAATTTACCTACACTGCACTTCAGCCTCTTGAAATCCGCATTCTAATGGGTCCTAAGCACATTGCTCGAAGATTTTCTGAGAAATTCCCAACGGCATATATGCCAGGACTCCACTTTGACACGTTCGTGCGAGCTTCGAAAGTTCAAGAGTTTCTGTCTGTACGCAGTCAATACACGTCCGTAATTTAGAAAACGTTCACCGAATAGTTTTACAGAATGGGACCCACGTCGTAATATTTGGCTTTTATCTTTTTGGGGTTTGTTTACTTATACCGAACAATAAATTCTTACCAGAAAATAAATTAAAATTTTATTAGAATACCTAAATAAAAATATATTCAAACTTATGGTACGAAAATGCAATAGGACAATATTAAAATCTGTACAAAAACTTAAAAAATATATACGTATATTTTATGGTAAACCCATCACAGGTATAATATGATATCGACGGAGAAAAATAATCCCTTATAAAATACATTCTTCGCTACGCGCAGAGTTTAAAGTGATACTGTATAGTGTATACCCATAACGTAATAGAATAAAAATAAAAGGCAGAATTAACCACCGTCAGTAACAGGATAAAATTGTTTATTGTTTTTATTATTATACCACCAATAAAAATTTGGAACTTATGACAGCCTAATATTAATTATGAAAAGCGCATTTGACTTTAGGTGAAGTAATTTTACTGACTTTTTTTGAAAGAATTACCTTAAATCTTAAAAACGAATTTTCCAAGTTGTGTAGCGTTTGTACAATAAAAGTATTTTGATCAGAGTAAATTAGTTTTTATGTTGCATCCCGATAACTTGTTATCTTTGATTTTCACTTTGACATTAATGACGACAGAGAAAAGGAAAAATAAAAATAAAAGCGAGAGAACAAAAAATAAACGAAATGGAGATTATATATGTGAAGTCCGACGTTTATAAGGAAATTAAATAACCATAAAAAGTGTACTAAAGTAGGACAATAATGTCAAAGACGTTGACATTAACACGAGGGCTGATGTTAATCGCTGGTTTCCCGATCGTAAATATCGCCGGTGGCCGGGTAAAATACTATTACATGGGTTGACACTCCTTTTTTTTTTTATCACACTCACAATCTAAAACTAACGAATATAATATACAAATCGTGTGTTCATAAAAAATATTTGTATACACACAGATTATAAATACACCGTCAACGTGTTGAATTATAAAAAAACATTAAAATAGGCTTATAGTGCGTGAATGTGTGAGTGTATGATGTGTGTGAGTTTTGTACGTAAATAAAACGATAATGTTGTATATTATTTAGAAGGCGAACAGAGTAGCCTGCCAGTTTGAGTGAAATACGCACAAGTATGTGTGTAAACAGAACTCCCAATATCAGGCGCTTTATAATTTCAGTTATATTAAAGATATATTATTCATTCTTATGAAATCGATTTTTTTCACATCATCAAGTTTTAAAACAAAAATTGTTTTTATAACTTAAAAATCAAAATAATATTATTATTATTATGGTGACAATAAAAAATATTTGTTTACATTAATGATAAGTGATTATTAGAATCATCGTTAAAATTAATTAACGCTAGAAAATTGTCAACTACGGACAACTAATTACGAGTAACCCCGGGTAATTTGTTTACAGTATTTTAATATAAAATATTTGTGATGGTAACAACAAAATTAATGTTTTTTAAAATGTGTTGTTTTTTTTTTCATTACATTTATCTTCTTTAGAGTTCAATTTGAATAATATATTTTAAGATAAAGCCTATATTAGCTGTAAACTGGATCTGTACCTTGGGAATCGAAGCATAACGACCAATACACATGCTTACAGTGGGTTTATTTACCTTTAACGATTTTAAAGAAAAAATATTAAAATAAAAAATGTGAAAATGTGAAATTGTTTCAAATAAATATCTACAACCGTATGAAAAAGTTTTGATTCAATTCGTATCTCAATTTTATTAAAAAGGAAAATACCTAATTGATTCAGAAAATTTTACAATAAATTTACTTTTGATTATTATGTTTCAAATAAAGAAAAAAACGGACAAAGTTTTATACTGCCAATATAATAAAATCTTCATAAAAATGCTTATACTTTCCATGGTAATACACTTTTGTATTTTTTGTTTTATTATTATTTTAAATAATACAATTCGAGAATAAACATTTTTTTTTTAAAAAAAAAAACCAGAAATGTGGAAATCAATTTTGTTTTTTTGCATAGTACCTACTTACTAGACGTATTGAACACTGGAGTTTATTTTGTGGTTTGTGCGTATATACGATGTATACAACTAAGAAAATCACGTAGTACGCGTGGTCCATTGAGATTTCCCACGGCCGTGAAGTGTTTATTTATTAGCCTCTCGTACCCGGTACGTTATCGCGTGATACGTGACAAATGCCCATTTTTATACACAACACGTACCTACCTAACAGATATCAACACACTTCTTTTCTTTCTTACTCGCACTTCAGGTGAGTTTACGCGTATTAAACAAGTACGCCCACTATAAAACACCTGACGATTCGTATACTAATAGTCATGGACCTGACATAAATGTCCATCTTGTTTCTAGATCAAAACAAGATTAGTTATTTAGTGGCGAAAACAGAAATTAACAGATTACCATGCTCAGGCCCTAATCATTGGACTATGTTATGCTGTATCGAGCAATGATATAGATAAAAAAAAAAACAAATAGATCATTAAAATGGCAAAAAAAATTATAGTGAAAGAACGAAAAACGATTTATATTCAATATTTTAAATCATTTTGGCCATTTCATTATTTATTAGATTCACTAAGTATATCTTGAACGATGTAAAATATGCTTTTTGTATCCATTAAATTAAATAAAATGTCGTGGACATACTACTAGTTTATTAGGTATCAACTAAGTACTAGATGCCCACTAAACTTCTGTGATTCATAGGACATGTATAAAGAAACAATTATAAACTTGAATTGGATAAGTTTTCGGTTAAAATGTAATTATTTTTAATAGGTATTAGGAAAACAGAATACTTAAATATTAGAAATCATTTTTAATCTTAGATTTTTTATTAATTTAATTTAAATGAATGAAACAATATGCGAATTAAAGTGATTGTAACTATTGTAGAAAAATGAAGGTTATAATTGCCGTTCTTTTAATTCTGTCGAAATTCGCTAATTTAATGACCATACTGAAGAATTATATCTATTAAATACATACATATACGACCACATTAATAATATAATATGACGACCTTCTATACGACGTTAAAGTTTAAAGTAATTTTACAAGATTATAAAGTTCTAAACTAGGCAACTGCCAAATTCGTTTACTGAACAAAACTTAGCAATGCCCATTTTAATAAATAGGTACAATTATACTCAGAGTAATTTCTAAGTTTTACGGTTAAATTATGCACATTTTACAAAAACTCAAAACGTTGTCTATTTTATAAATTTAAAAATCACTTAGGTTCCACGTCAAAGGTGTAACATATTGAAACTATTAAAACATAATATTGTTTCAATTTTAAAATATTTTGACTTCTATGAATCAATTATACATTTAAACTAATTTATTTATTAAATAAAATTGCTTTTTGAATCGAACTTATTCATCACTATCAAATAAAATAATTTTTTTTTAAAAAACATTTTTATACAGTCACACAAATATATATTTGTGAAGTATTATAATACGATATTAAAATATACCATAACAACTTATAAACGTCAAACATTTAAACCAAGTATTCATATATTATTTACATCGGTAAATATAAAATACTTTTGCTAATTTTTACCATTCAAAGAATGTATATTAATAGAATTAAATTTGGGCAGGTGGTTTTTACTTTTGGTAATATAACTCCATTCTAATTGCATTTAATAACATTTTCACTGATCTTTAAAAAATTATCTACAGTAAATATAAAATGGAAGAAAAACCGTACATCAACGGTCAACAATGAGTATTTGATGTAAACTTTCGTCGGGTTACCACAAAATGAATTTTCCGTTTGTTTGCACATGGTTTTGCAGTAACCACGATAACACAAATACCATATTATGTTTAAACCTTTTGAGTATCATATATGTACAAAATTCTTTGTCCGTACAAGGGAGTTGAAAATAACTTAATACTAACGAGAACGGATGAAGACTCAAGACCCTATAGCAGTATGTACATATATAAATATACCTATATTATATTATTATACACAGAATTATATATCTATGTGTGCATAATATGTTCATATACCTATCTCATTCTGCCTGATAAATCGTATAAAAGCAAATCTTTTTTTTTCAAAGGAAGTATTTGTTTTGTAATGATTGGGTTGAAACTAAGTAGTAAAACGAAACAAGACGAGAATAAAACACAATGCAATACAATTCAAATGTATATGTAAATAATATTGATTAAATAATATCAATGAATATAGTTGTTATTTGAATTTCCAAAACACATTATTTAAGTCAATTATTCATAACTTAAATTTGTCATCTTCAAAGCAACGTTACGTTTTGAATGTACGGCACATTATTTACCATCCCATAATTTAAAAATGTATTTATTTATAGTTAATATACAATTTTTACAATTGTATCATCAAATAAATGTCTTTATTCTAAATTAATTTTAATTATTACAGTACACAATCAAAACATTAATTATAAACGTTAAGTAAATTGTAATTTTAAAATATTTATATTGATATTTGTACAAAATTCAATAACAATTTACCAAATTAAAATTTTCTTAGAAAACCGGTTTCAAAATTAAAAATTGAATTAATTTATAACTACCTAAGTACTATATTATTTTATGAACAGTTGGTTTTGCTGTCGAAAATATTTCATGGAATTCATAAGTGATTCAACATTTTATTTTACAAGATTATTCATTCGTGTAATTGATATTTATTAACTAGTCAAAATTCTTAAGCTTCGTAATTGATACGTCAAAACAATTTAATTATACTTAAAAATAAATAATAAAAGTTAACAGTGAATCAAATGAATTATATTTTAACTCCCAAAAAAATATAATTCTAAAACAAATGTCACATGCAACACTTTATGGTAAGAATTAAGTTCGAAAAATATAAGAATCAGCTTTTAAATTCGTTGCATTTTCTTTCAATCTAAAAAAAAAAAAGTTGAATATTTTACTTTAAACTTTATAATCCATATTTGTAGTGCTTATTACTCAAATTAGAATTAGACCAAGTAAGGGTAAGCATTGTTATTTTTGTGGCAAGAAATCTTGTGAAATTGTAACAAATATGCTTTGATACAAATTATTTTCAATTAAGACTAGTGGGTAAAAATGTATATTTATTGGAATATATGGAAGTAATTTTAAAAAATATATATGTTTAGCCACAGAAATCCATCCCAAATATCTTAATTTATATGATGTAGGTACATACATATGTGGTCGTCCTTGGACTTTATTTTTTTCGTTGAAGTATTTTAGTTCGTTAATATTTTGCTTTACATAAACCGCACACATATATGTACGAGTAGTACTATAATGAACACATACAAAGACAGTAAAATAATATTTATGTTTATTACATAAATATTTTTCTTATAATTCGGACCGAGGTTTCACTGGTCACGTTTTTTTGCGCTATATATTATTGTATCCATCATTCCTTAGAAGAGACTCTACTGGAATTTCTCGAACATCATTCGGCGTAATGTAAAAAGGTGTAACATATTACACTATAAATACGAAATGATATAGGTACGTATAACGCATATATATAGTGTACTTATATTATATATCCAAGTACCACAGTCGTGTTCACCAAAAACAAATTAACGAATAAACGAGATTGATGGCCCTGTCTCGGGAGCTCAGGTGGTTTGTAATGCGTGAGAAAAACGCCAATGTCCTTGAAAACTACACTGCGGCTTTTTTGTATAAATAAAGAAATGTAGAAATGCTAGTTGTTTAAATTAAGATAAGGTATTTTATTTAACTTTAAATGCAATTTCTAAATTTTTTAATTAGTAATATTTTTCAAATTATAATATGAATCTAATTTAATTAAGTTATTCTAAATATTTACAAACATAGGACTTCACATGACAGACACAGACACAAGATTCAGAATGGTTAAAAAATAATGAAATATCTTATTGTCTATAACAACAAAGTTAACTTTGATACGAGACTCATATTTTTGAAAAGTAATAATTCAATTTTACACCTGATGATGAATTTTATTCGAAACCTAGCGTAACAATATTAGCCCTGTTTTATTATAATACTCCAGGCAAGACCTATAATTTTTGTAATTTTATTAAAATTATTCATATATTTAATAGTTTTAATAAATTATTTTATATATTTAATAATACTTTATTATTATTAATATATTTTTGAAGATATTTCTTCAATTAATTTACTAATACTTATTAATTTACATTAAATATTTTATGAATTATAACAAATTTAGTTGATGATCACAAAAATTATGTTGTAAAACTGTTGAAATAAGAGATTAAAAAGTAACGTACGAATTTATACAATATTATTGGTATGTAAAAATTTAAACTGACAGTCTGGACCAAAAGGTAAAACATACCAGCATATTCTTGAAAACAATTTTACTAAATTTCTGAATTACCAATATTTTACGTCTTTAAATAATTTTAATGATTTTCTTGAATGTTTTGAAAACTTAGATTTTGCTCAATTTTACTTAATTAAACTATTAGGTACATAAAACTTATATATTAAATACATTCGCATAGTAATTTATATTAATCAAATATTCATGTAATAGCTAACAATGAACTATCAAACAAAATGTTACTTTTGCTATTGTGTTCTAAACTAGTTTCAATACAACTTTAATAATTATATATTTTTGTAGGAAATACACATTATGAAAATATTTAACCTTCCCGTAAAATCGTTGTTTCTATCAATATATATATAATCCGATATTAATAAGATATTAAACTTCATTAACAGACAGTTTATTTCTTGAAATAAAATAAAACATTTAATATATTTATAATATGGACCTAAAACGGATCCGTCATAATACATATTTAATATTTTCCATAAAGTAAACTATATAGTTTTCACCCTAGCCATAATGTTCATATATGACTTGTACAATGTACACGATGGTGTGAAATATTATCATGTTACTAGGCTTTCAACAAAAACGTGAACATTCATTAGAGGTAGGTAATCTATATATACATATATATTATATATATATATAAAATCGTAATACCACTCACTCACTGATCATTGCATCTCAAAAACTACGCAACGTACGGACTTGAAATTTGAAACAGTGATTCTCCTAATGCTCTAGGCGTGCAATAAGAAAGGATTTTTCGAAATTCGACCCCTAGGGGGGTTAAAGGGGTAAAAAGGGTAAAACATTATATAATATACAATAATAATATACATATAATGTCATACGAATAATATTACGTCATACGTATCTCCTAAATACGATCAACTATGAATTCAATAATATATAGGTATTAGGTATTAGGTAAATACAGAAATCTAGAAATATAATAACATTCAGCAATTGACGCCTTTACTTAATTAAAAAATTATATTTATCAAATTAATATTCAAGAGTTACTCTTTTGTAGAACCTGCAGCTACGCTCTAAAAAAAAAACATTCATGGAATTTTGAGAAGAGCCTTCCCGTTAAATACACCCTTGAGTCTTGCAATACTTACTAAAAATATTACATACAACGATTGTATAAATAGTGCATTTTTTTAAAGCAAGATAAAATATCGCTTATACGTGTGAACTTAATAATTATTATGGTTTTACTGCAATCGATCGATTTTGCCCGAATACTGGGAACACAGACTCAAACATGAAACATTGGAATCGCCCCGAATGCCTTACTGAATCGCCAAGAGGCTTGAATAGTGATTTTTGCATCATCTTCGGTGTTTTTTAAAAAAGGGTCTTTTTATAGTTTTATAAACTGAGTATTAACATACGAAAATCACTCTGGATGCTTTTCTGGACCACTTTTTTTCTTTTAGAATACGAATGATGATAATTAGTTGAGAATTTATCATCGAACCCGGGGCGAAGTCCGGGTAACGACCGCTAGTCGTTAACGTATATGAATGTAATATTAAACAAATACAGAAACATCGATAAATTCGAAAGCAATATTGTCATCACATTACATAAAAAATTACATTTAAATATCTTACAGGTATACATGTGTGTGGCATGTGTGCGTGAAACATCAAAGATCTTTTAAATGATGTAAGAAAAAAATATATTAAAGACATTAAGAACCCATAAGTGTATATATTATTATAGAATAAGAACTAAGTAGATATAGTCAGCCAAACTTCCATTAAAATAATTATGGGAATGCACGTTTAAATACAGATAGAGACTATGATAATATTTTATGGCTAAAATAAACACGATCGAATAAAATCCATTTGGATTAATAATAAGGTTTTACAAATTATAATTCTATATATTATATAATTTTTTCAAAACGAATTCATATAAATTTGTAATCGGAGTAGAAATTATAATTCTTTGTAGTACAAATGAAATACAAATGAACCTACATCTGAAATAAAATGTTGGGCTTTGAATTATTTAAGCATTTTAATATACATGAAATATATTATAGGGATATAGATCTTTTTTTTTTTATATAACCCCTTAGTTACAAAATATTTTACCGAAGACAAATCATAAAATTATGTTGATATCTCTCTTTCTTTTTTTAATTTTCTAAAATCTTATACATTAAGCACACTTTTTATAAAAATTAATCAAAACTATTCAAAGTGTTAGTATTATATAATGATAATAATCTTTCCTCTATAACTTAGATTGGATATTATATTAATATGAAATCACAAAAATGTTTACAAGTTAAATACATTATTTTATGGTGGCAAAAGTAGTAATTTTATTATAGTAATAGTGTTATTTGAACACATGTTTAATGTATAAAATAAATATTTTGAAAAATGTACCTCATCTCTTATTTTAGCAGAAACCAGAGCTCCCAGTTCAATGCTTTTGGTACCTATGAATTAATAGTGACCATAACTACACAATGAATGTATTTCTCCCAAATGGGTTGTATGTATAGGTTGGTAACTAAATCCCGGTCGAGTGAAATTGATACAGAGAAAGATATCCCATGGTAATATCGAAATTGTTCAACCGGGCATGTTGAATGATAACGATTTCTTCACCGGTAAATGGAAATCATATATCATTTATACAATTTTATCCACCTTAAATTAATCGTATTTATAATTTAATGAACATGCTACGATGTAAAGTGATATACTCCCAAGGGTATTAAATAGTAATGATCGATAACTAACATCGTACCAAGGTTTCAAAATTGAATGCGACAAAGATAGCGACAACTAAGAACGTTTAAACGTTAAGAACAACATTTCCCTTCCTTGTAATAGTTTTTTATACTCAGATACTTTAAAAATCAGAATTCAAATATGTATAGATTTATTTTATACACATTTTATATAATATATTTATTAAATACATACAGTATTTTAGAAATAATAAAAGTAAAATAATTAAAAATGATAAAATTATTTAACGATATAGCAATAATATACCTATATGGACCATACATATGAAGTTTAAGAGAATATTTAGACCAAAAACCAAAATTGTTTATCCTTTTCTATAAAAATTAAATAATTATTAAATAAAAGATAAACACTTTAAAAATCTAACTAAAAGTTATTTTTGAAATTACAACAATACAAATAACATTGTTCAATAATGACGATAACAGTAAAAATCTATATGATTGATTTATCACGTTCACGTACCTGCTGTAGTAAAACAAATAATTTAATGGATATAATATACATTTTAAACATTTCACACTTCTTACAATTTTAGCTACGTTATTTTGTTGTCGTAAACTTCAAACTTGGTTTTAAAAACTTGATGCTTTTAAAAAATTGGTGACAACATACACAATCGAATATCATGAAAGCGTTTCTTTCCCTCATAAAAAAAAACTTCACAAATAGCGCTTGTAGCACCATCAGGAGCCAACAGCATTTATGTCACGTGTCATACCTTATGAATCTTAATACAAACATATGAACACGGGGCAAATTATGTACCATGGCGATTATATGCCATTCTACAATTTTACATTATAACCACAAAAACAAGATTTAAAGAAGACCAAATTATTATATCGTATTGGCAATTCGTTGACCTACATTATATCAACTATTATAGACATTCAATATAACAACGTCAAAACGAAATTCTATAATGATATGTTTGATTTGTAAATGTTTGCATTATTGTATGATTGTAATATGACACAAGAAAACGACGACCGACCCTGGAAATTCATATATATCCGTTGATAGACTCTCGAATTAACATATCCTCAAAATCGTATACAGTCCCTCTCAATATCACTTTTGCAGAAATATTTTTTAGCTTTTTATACCTCCAAAAGAATTAAATAATCCGCTGTATAATAAAACACATACATGCCAATTATTTCGTACACAGTATCAAGTGACATAACTAGAATCCTATACCTAAGTTATCTAAATAGTATAAGTACTAACATTAATAATTAGAGAGTAAAACATGCTCTAGTACATTGTGATATTAAGACAAGCGAAGAATTCTAAATAAAATTACATGTAGTAAGAAATTTATAAAATATGCATTCCCAGAAGATGTCATTACACAACAAATTGACTTCCGAGTTTCAGAAAAGTATCTAATTCTAAAATTAAACGTTATATTATTCGTTATTAAAACATTAAAAGAGCAAGAAGGCCCAATCTTTTTTTTAATAAAATATTAGATCAATTGTATTATGTAAAATTTATATGAACCAATGTTATAAAACATCACATTTTTTATTACTCCAAAGTTATTTATTTAAAACAAATCAGGCTATAATTCTAGTAAAATATGTACACATTTTATTCTTTTATCTATCATTTCTAATTAATGAACTACTATACTAATGAAATAGACAATAGTACAATATAGGAAAAAAGAAAAAAATAGGAAAACCTAACATATAAATTTATAAAATTATTTTCGTTACCCATGAGCTTATACTATTTTTACATTTAAAGTTAAGAGAAATATAAATTTACTCGATTATTTGCAAAAATAATAAATAAATCTGACTCTATTTTTTTCTTATAATCACTCTTTATTCTATAGTATTTTAATGATGGCTTCTATAATATTTGAATAGGATAATGAATCACAGTTAGAAAAAGGATATTATATTTTCAATTATTACATTTTCAGATTAAACCATTTTATTTCTCAACAATGTAGGTACATTCAAATAATATTGCATTATTTTGATAGATAGTTTATTGTATCCATCATTATAAATTTGAAGAATAAATCTAAATTTTAGAAAATAGATATTTTTTATTAAAATAGGTTTACGGTAAAAATCTATGAACAATTTTTTTTATTATTAAATTTTAGTGAAATACCATCATCACAAAATCCTCACAGTTACACGTCGAACTTGACGAAGGTTTTTTTATAACGTCGTAAAAATCGTAAAACGCATCAAAATGTTTTGAACGACGATATAATCTAGATAACAAAAAGAATGTATTTAATGACTTTCATTTTAACATAAAATTGAACTGTCTTAAATTTTGTTCGCCAAGATTGCTAACCCCTCTTTTATATAGACAGAATACAGTGAAGTAGGAAGAACTTCTTCGTTGTAGGACTTCCGTAAACGTCAAAAACCCGGTAGTTTACACCGAGAAATTAACAAAGTTTTTCGAAGCTTTTCTCGGATCGACTTGTATTAAATTCGAAGAATGATTTAACGCAAGAACAAAAACAATGCTAGAACATTTATTTTTAATTTACATTTTCCGTAGAGTCTTTGTATTTTTTTTAAGTTTGAAATATATTGTATAAATTCCTTTTACCAGAAATATTTCTTAATACCTACACTATAATAAGATTAAAATTCAAATGGTTTTTTACAAAAAATAATATAGATTTTCGCATACATTAAATACTTAATTGAGAAAATACACATGGAAATAATGTATACCTAATAAGTATACAATAGAATTACTGAGATTTACTGAGATATTAAAATTAAAATATTTTTATCTGTAAAATCTTGAAAACAAATATGTAGTAACAAACTAGGTTCTTTAGTTTTGACTAATTTAAACAAATCTTGAACAACGTATATTTTACTAGAAAAAAAATCATTAATCGTTTTTAACGATCGAGAGGATTGACGATTTTATCGTCTCATCAATAATTTATTTAATAAACGTGTATATATTTTCGTGTTATTTCTAGTCAGTTATTTTATTTTTCCAATTAATTATTATTCGGAGAACCAGCTAAGCCAGTATAACATACAATATTCGGCTACAATTTGTAAAACCAACTATTTCAATGCATTGACATTTACATAATTTTAAGCCGATTAGGTACATATATGAGATTAAAAAGCAAATTTGTTCATAGATAAATAACTTAATATTCCTCTCATAAACACAAATTAAACAATACGAACGTTTCTTCATTTTAATTACATTTTAATACATTTAAACTGGGTAAATCTTATAAGATATAGATAGACGTGACAACATTCTTTCATTACAATAATATTTTGATACTACGAACTATACCGCATGGTATTATATATATTATACTATATTATACCGCATCCAATGAGATATTATTTTCGTACCGCAAGTAAAATAAAATACTAGTGTGAAAATAGAAATAGAAGAAGACAAATATTTAGGAATAAGTAAATACTGAAATTATCATAAAATGCAAATGCATATTAAAGATCAAACGCTAATACGCTATTCAAATAATAAGTCAATTTAAATGACACGCGCAATCAACTATATAAATTTCGGAAAAAATCCCGAAATCATATTAAGATAGAAATTGCGTAATATTATTATTTGTTATTTATTCACTTTTTAGAAGCCTAATCAATTAATACCGTCCGCATATTTTATACTCCTTGTCTGTGTGTTAAGGGGTAGATACGAATATAAGTAATGTACGTCCTATAATATTATACGTAGGTATTCCAAGACCGAGGACGATTGGTTAGTATTGGTGAACTGTTTTAATGAATTTTAAATTATTGTATAGTTTCCTTCGAAAAATAGTGCTGGGAAATGGTTGGATTAACCTCTATTTCAATAGATAAATAGCTTATAATATATTAATGATTTCTCAATTCAAAATTGAGAAAATTTAGTGTGAAAATCTTATAAGAAATATTGGGCAATTTTTCTGTTAATGCACCTGTTTTTATCATGTTTAATTTAAATTCCAAAAACAAAAAAAGTATATTCGGCAATCAAATAGTTTTTAACTCCAGTGCATACGGACATCACTGCAGGCTAAGCACATCACCCAACCTATTAACCTTTTAAGTTATACATTTAATTATGTAGATTCGGGAATTCAAAAAATGTTCTCTATAATATTTTAACTACATTTAATTTGATATCCTCCTTAAAGTTGAAAGTTTGACCAATATTATTTTAGTCAACACCGAGATGACAAACAGAAAAAAAAAGAAATATCATGATGAAATCAATATTTTCCTCCCTTCACTCAGAATCTTAAAAATGAATAGAAAAAAGCACGCTCATATACTAGCGGGCGGTCGCCGTCAAAAATATAATATTATCAATATCTCACTGTTACATCTCGATCCGAACCACCACCGTCGAATATTTTCAACCGTATATTAAATTATTTATAGTATATGCATATCATACACATGCTAGTTTGTGTAGGTTCGTTATTATACATGCGTATATGCAGCCATCTTTTTCTCTTATAACGCCGACGACCGTCGTCGGACGCACGTTAATTTATCGTCTTATGGATGATAAAACACCAACAGGAGAAGGGACGCGAACTACCGCCACTTCGTTCCCCTCTCTCGTGCCCGTATGATCCGTGAAAGGATATCGAACGCAGTATTATGATAATCACAGTAATATGTCCGCGGCAGCAGCAGAAGACGCAGCCACCGTCGCGAACGGACCGTATCCTCTGGCCGGGATGGCGGAAATACCGTTTTTCCCCGCGGTTGATCCGATTTTAATGGTCTTTCTAGCGTATTTACGGTTTGGAAGGCCTACGCACAAAACGGACGGAGGGTATGCGTGAAAAAAAAAATAAAAAGCAAACTGGCGCTCCATATGCCATACATACACCTATACATATAGGTATACAGGAAGAGTAAAATATATATAGAGAAAGGGAGAGTGTTATTTACACAGAAACGCCGGCGGAAATAGCGAATATAACGGTATCGTTCCGGACTTGAAATCGATGCTACGCTCTGCTATATCAGCACTGAAAACATTTTGCTCCTTTTACGATTGTCTCATATCACATGACTTACCTAGATGCATCTATATCGTGCGTGCAAACTTCAAACAAGACAGAACGGTAGAATTCGATGGACTTTAAGTACAAATGAATAACGTTAATGCTCTTATTACTTAAAAGATATAGATACACGTTAAAAATAAATATTTCTAAATTTCTAAACGGTCCTGAGAAATCAATAATTTACACTTCTAATGCAGTTAGTTAATTTGCAATACTACAAACTAACTATAAAACCATTCAATATGTTGGTTAAAATAATCATCAATACATTATTAAATTGATACCTTTTTAAATACTTCAGACACCTGTTATTTCTATTATACGGTTTATTTCTATGTTGCTTATGTAAAAAAATGCTTAAAACAATCAGTTTTCAATATACATATAATTTACTTATCTATTTTGAAACGTATCTGATATGTTTTTTGACTTCAAATAGAATATGGAATAAATTATTTGCCTTTCTCACGTAGACGCAATAAATAAGTTTGTAAATACTAAGTTGGTTTAAATAGTTAAATAGTCGGAATTTTTTTATTTAAAAAATAATGTCTAGAATTTTTAATGAATAAGTATATTTCGTGTAAAAATAGTATCGCATATTATGTATATAAATATACACTGCATAAAAGATGAGATGCTAACTGTATGACCATTGAAAAACAGTACAATATTTTTTTGAATTTTTAGCAATGGATATTTTATGATAATCAACAAATTATTTATGAAAAATTACACATAATTTTTCGGGGACAAACTCACATCCTTATCAACTCCACTCGATACGTCTACTATGTATGAATCGCATTCGCTCAGTAGTTATGAAGTCTAAATCACACGGACTATGGTGACAGCTTACGATGTACAAACTTAAGTCACTTAGACATTGAAGTTGAATTACTTGACTAATTTAAATGAGGAGGATCAAATATTGTATCAACGATTAAATGTTTGAAAAGTAATACTTGAGACGTAATTAAATATGTATAATGAAAACGTATACAAGCATACGAGTATATATCTGTGTGTCAATAATCTATATGAAATACTTATTTTAAGTGTACTAACAAATATTATTCTGTACCAAAGCATCAAAGTAAATATTTTAAATTTTAATTATTTTATAAAAATAAATACGATTTCAAAAATTAAAATTAACATGTTCAAAAAAATTTTAATAAACCAAATATCTTATTATTTAGTAATACCCAAATAAAAAATGTCTACTGAATAAAACGAAGTTTTATACTATACCAATAAACACATATATCACCTCCTTAAATTTCATTATATTAAAGCCCACCATTTACCTATTATAATTATTATACCAGTTGATTATTGAATTTTATTAGACAGTAAAGATTGGACCTATACGCACATACCGTTGATCTCAATGTATCGACGTATAAAAACCGTTATTACTTATTACGAATTAATTATTCTTTTCCGGAAAACATGAAATATAATATGATACATTTGTATCTTGATTTCATAAACGTTTTTATCTTAATTTCGAAGGGAAACATTTCGATTTTAACGGGAAATATACCAACGACAATTGATACAAATGTGTTGTTATTTCGGTGCTGTTCCACTTGAAATATTCAACGGTGGCATTTCGCAGCTGGTAACATCCTTTCATTTCATTCTGCGCTTTATATACGTACACCACCCGCGGCGTGCCGACTCTGATAGAATTAATAATCTCCCTCTATACCGTGTCACTGCATTTCATCTACGCCTCGGGTCGTGTCTATAACTCGTGCACATCGAAAACACTATTACCAAGCAGTTCACAAATAAATCTGCACTATGTATGATAATTCAATATGATAATAGATAGCAGAAATGGTAATTATTTTAAATAAAAATAACAAAACGGGGATGTATAATATAATATAATATACATCATAATATATTTAAAACAATTGTCTTTTTTAGTATCTTACAACCAGCTATTATTTTTTAAATTTTATCAGCTAAATTGTTTGCTTAGTCAGGACACAATAATCCAATTGCAAATTACACACGCGTATCTAACTAATTGTCCTATAAAGTCTCAGATGTGATAAGCGGATAGCTGTGGTGGAATGGTCCGAAATATGCTGCGTCTGCCTTTAGTTTATACGGTTGTATCTCGTTATCTAAGTCCCCCTTTAACAGCAGTCTTTGAAGACCAGGGCGTTTTAATTTACTAGTATCTATGTTTATCTATAATCTTAATTGATTTTTATAATTTATTATTTTATCAATATCCACAATGTATATTATATTTTTATTACATAAAAATGTCTACTACATTTTTATAAGTATGATTGGTTTAAATGTTTAACAAATTACATAAAAGCCATGTGAGACCTAATCGGAAAACTATAAGCATTTTTTGAATTATTTAGTAAAATAAAATAAAAAGAAGATCGGTATTTTCAAACTAAATTAATTACTAAGTTTCATTCCTATTTTTTGACATGAGTCATTTTTGAAATGATTATATTTTTTTTAATATTAATACATTATATTTGTTAAATTCATCATAATAAAATATCATAGTTCAATACAGTGACATTTTAATTTCAATATCAAGCATATTGTATAAACTAAATTAACTTAATCAAACCCTCTTCTATAATATCTAATTCAGAAATTATTGACAATAGTATAAATTGATATTAAAACAAACTTTGATTGGAGAGTTAATAGATAATTAAATTTTACATTGACTACTATTATGTTTGTTGTAGGCGGCACAAATATCAGTACGAAAGAATAGACGTCCGAATATTTAAAATAGAATTGATTCAACTGTCTTTGGAATGGAACCTTCACAAAAGAACCGAAATACGTCTCTTTGTCCCCGAGAAGCTTCACAAATGATTAACGTTTTATTAGAACAATATGCAGCCCGTAGGCGGAAACTTCCGTGTTGCCCATATACAGTGTTTCGCATAATTTAGCAATAAATCTAGAAGTATTTTTTTCAACCCCACGAGTTCAATTCAGCAGATTTAATAGGGATCATTCTTGGTGTAAACGCCACGAAATAATTATTATTACCCTCTAAACTCCTATACTTACACACGTGTAAATTTGAGCAACGGACCATATTTCAAATATATTAATCATCATTAGCCCCGTGGTTTCAAGTTTTGAACTCAAAGTCTGTGCATTTCGTGGAAAATTGTTTAAACGTAAACGTACCTACCTAAGTCGCGCGTCGTTTAGTTTTAATAACATCCTAAAAAAATATTTACAAATTTTTTGTAACAATTATAATATTACGTAACAACGTAACTCACTACACTTTAATAACATAAATGGTCAATTTACCATATGGCATATGCTGAAAGTAAAAATTAAAAATATACGTAAAATTTATCTTAGAAAGATCAAAGAATAGGTCAATTGAAAAATGAAAGCGATTGTATAAAATATTTATAGGCCAGTCATATGAAGAAGTCATTATAATAATTGAAAACAGAAGGGCCACAAGTTTATGGATTTATTCAAACTTTAAAGGAATCATAGAATTTTAACTTAAGTTTATATTTAAACGATCAGATATTTGTATAACCATCCCCTATCGACTCCAATAATGAACCAAAAAATAGTTTAATTTTAAAATAATAAAAAATTGATACATCTCATATTAACATTGATTATAAATAGCATTTATTACATAACTACTTATAATCAATATACCTAGATAGGATTAGATTATGCATAGAAGTGTGTATCTTGTGCGCTTTTAAACAATTATGATAAAACACTGATATCGTCTAGTAATAAAATATAAATTAATTTTGTCCTGCAAAGAATATCTTATTGTTATTACCACTTTACTGTACAAACAATGATAGGAAATCGATTTAAACGGTCGGTTCGACCCTGCCCCTTTCCCTTTCAATTTCCTAGTAGACAAATTAAATCGACCCGTTAGTGAGTGATTGAAGCTAGTGTGAAAAAGCTTATATTTTACTATGCTAGGTCTACACACGTAATTAATTTTGATGGGTTTGATGCTTAATTGGCAGAGGAGAGCATAGATAACGTAAGCCGCATCTATTTCTCTCTCTCGTTCACCTTTTAGCCCTATCTTTATACCTCCTTCACCCTTTATTTATTTATGTCTCTCTCTTTCTCACTCTCCGTTTCTCTATCAGTCTAATACTTAAGCTTATTAAATTCCCCACCAACTCTGAGGCAAACCCCAAAAGACCTCCTTAATGTTGTACCAGAAATATATAATTTTGTACGATACGATAAAACTTGGTAAATATTTATTATGTCTTTTTTATAAACACTGCACAAATTATAACGCAACGTCAACGTCAAACTCTGTGAATGACAAAGGTAACAACAAACGGTAAACATGTATTTGTATCTACTAGCACTGTATTTGTCACTGTTGTGTTCTGATTGTTGAAAAACTTTTGTTCGCCCCCATTATCTCCCGATGAAAATTATATCAACCACGGTCGTCCATCACGTGATACCGTTGAAACACGTCATCCCTTTAAACGAGCCACTATTAAGTTCCTGTACCATAGGCAAACTTTGGATGAAATTCCGGTGTATGATAAGAATGGCGTGATACCTATGGTTATGGAAATCACTATAGTATTTCATAAGAGTATGGAATTTTCTCGATAAATTAAATATAATTTATAGTTTATACCAAAATCCTAATTAAATCTAAATGTAAAAATGAGAATACGTTATTTTTTTGAAATAATCAGATAGCAACTACAAAATACAAAATAAATTTTAACTCTCTATGATATTGAATAATCATCACATAATAATTTTAAATAACTATGTCAATAATTTTAAAATACACTACCAATTACAAAAGAAAAAAATTACTAAAAAAAATTATTTCACTTGGAAATTATCAAAAGTATTTTCGTGAATAAAATCAAGTATGGCAAACACAAAATAATAAAGCATCTGTAAGTCTCCCTGTCATGATAATTTTTGGGCTATATAAAAACAGCCTCTTTAGATTGTCATCCTTCATTTAAATAATAAACATGAATAATACTCATGTATAAATATAAGTCGACAATAAAAAACTAATAACAAAAAAATAATATCATCTGGTAGTAGTTCATTATTTTATTTTTATATTTGTTATAATTGTGTATTTATGAGGAACTTTATATACATAAGAAGACATTTAATTTACATAACCATTATATGAAATAAATATTAATAATTATTTTTTCAGGAATGATGATAGTATCTCAAATGCAATGTCATTATTGTGCAATATGGTATAGGTACTATAAACGTTAATACTGCAAGTCTACAGTAAGTTTGGATTAATTATAGGGGTTGAATGCACTCTTAAGTAAAAGCAAATCTCTGTGATTATTGTCAGCGTTTCGTATATATTTCTGTCACGTGTCAAAACCAAAGGGGAGGTAATGTGTATATTTTATATGAATCCCCCACAGGTGCACTGGACGATGACATATTATGTACATATACGCACGTATTGCATACAAAACGAATTTAGAGGCGTTATTGGCTTACTGACGTGTATATATTGTGGAGATATTTTTCAATAGTAGGGTCAAAAATGGCTTCAATATAATAGCGCGTATAATATATTCTAGTGCCAATAAGAATAAGAAAAAAATAAAAATAACGCTAAAGTAAATACAGGAAAATTAAAGAGATCATTGTGTCAGACTACAATGCATTATACGAAACAGGATCGAGAGGTAAAACAATCGAAAAATAAACGAATAAGTTTTTAATGATGCTCGAAAATATACATAACATAATAACGTATATCATTAAAAGAAGAAATGTAAAATGCTATTTGAAAATCGAGTACATCTAAAATGAAATCACAACTCGAAACAAAATAATAATTCGTCCTTCAATCTTTATTAAACACTAAACACATTAGTTTAATCCATCTAAGCGATGTGTCTGGAAAAATGTCAACTTCGGCGGTCATAAAAACTCACCGGACAAGATGTCACCGTTACTAAATCCACTTTAGAATTTAAAATAACGGTCTAGAAAACGACGAGCGAACAATATTTTTTATTACACCCAATGCCAACGCGATAAACTGTTGAGTTGATAAAAAAAAAATAAACATTTTTTTCTCTCATCTCGTATTAAATTTAGTGTCACGCGGACAGCCATTTAGAGAATTAATAAACATTTTAACCGATGTACGGGTGTCTGTTTTTTTTTAATGTGGCGGTTGAGAATCGTTATACTAGGTCTTTACGATCAATACTGGACAATAATTTAGATTAGTATACCGGGTGCATTACCGGGTGGACATTTATGTCTGATGACGATTATTATTATTGGTCGGTTGAACATAGTCGATGAAGGTGTGGACCACCCAGTCGGAATGCTGCCGAATGTACCATTTTATTTGCCCTCCTCTCGCCGTCGCTCGTAAATTATAATAATCATTTTAGATTCCACACAATTGGACAGCGATATCCTATTACAGTGGGGACTTTTAATTTGAAATTTACGGTCGATGAGGGAAACAAAATGGAAGTGACGTTGGTTTTACATTAGACTAAGAATTGAAAGTAGTATTATTTCTCTTTCATCATTGTCGGACGACTGTAATAATTTATAATTTATTGATACATTGGATTATCTACCACAGTATAAATGTTTTGTTAATTTATTATTATAAACGCATCGTATGAGTTTAGAGATTGAATTTTAAATCAATGTAAATTTTAGTATTTGCATTTTTATTTAATTATTTATTTTTTATGTACTAACAAAAAACTTTATAAAAATGTATTCATATATAAAATTCATATATCTATCGATAACTAAAAATTATAAATGTAAAATTCTCCTTGGAAGTTCAACGATCTTTACGAAAAAAATGTGTTAAAAATACTAAATGATCTAAAAAATATATTTTTAATTCTTTATATTTCCAAATTTTAAACACATTTAATTTCACTTATATCAAATTAATGATAATATAAAGATAATTTTAAGTTTATTGTAGTTTATCTAAAATCTAAGTAGTAACTAATTGTATTAATTAAAGACAGAATATAGAAGTAATTTTTTTTTTGTTTTTATAAATTATGATTTAAATGTGTTAAAGTATTCTTTTTAGTTCTTAAATAACTTTAAATCAACATTAATTTAAACGTAAATTTCGATAGCAATCATATTCTCGAAGAGAAAACGACTGATTTACGTAAAAAGAATCATCCTGCATGTATTTAGAAGTTCTTAAATATAAATACATGCACTTCTTGTATTTATACAATTATCATGCAAATAGGGGAGCATTCAGGGGACGACTTCCAAAATGTTACTATCATGATGAATTATCTTTCTAATAACATTCAACTTCATTGTATATTTAATCTACCATAATATTTCCGTATCACACCTTTTACAATTACATAACGCAACATACCGGTTTACAAGAAATACAAGCAGGTATATAGTGACTAATAACAACCACATTTACCAACATAATAATATACAAGCTTAATAACACAACAAAGAGTGTGTAATGTAGTTTTGTGTTCAACTTTGTGAACACCATAAATCACGGGGATGCTCTGTTGACATACACAATGTTATGTAATATGCGGGTTAAGATTTTAGAGATCATACGACCCGTCTATCCCAAATATACAAACAACATCGAACATCGTGCATATTTGTTCATGAGACATTTTGGGGTAAGTGCTTTAAAAATTAATAAATAACGACATAGAAAATACTCACAATTATTTTTTTGTTTTCAAATAAAATTACCAAACAATTAAATGATTGACTCACCTGAAAAAAAAAATACAGATTTCTATATTAATACATTCAATTAAAACATTTAATTCGATAATAAATTGTGTAATTATGTATGGTTTTATACATTTTTGATTTTTGTTCTAATAAGTTAGTGCTTACGTCACATTTAAAATTATAATCGTTCGTATTATACAATAATATAATTTATATATTTATATACGCTTTTATCTAACGACTGGAGAATTTATTTTAGTATGATTTTAATGACAGTTCAAAATCTCACGCGTACTGTAAAGAATTTTACGGGTAAAAACTTTCTACGTCTGTCACATTCCCACGACAGTCATGTTTAAAATGTCGTACATGCGGACGAAAAAGCTCGGATCTGAAAAGCAAATGGATTTTCTCCATCATCATTTTGGCTAAGTATCCGACGGGCGTCCAGAAAACTTTTGAAACTCTCCCTGACGCCCTTACTTTGCTTACTCTAGGAAACCGTGCACCTTTTTAGACAGTTCTGAGATCACTAAATTGGGTGAGAGACAAAGTACGGATAAATTCTATTATAAATGCGAACTCTTCTGTAAAAATTGAAACTCCAAATATATAACAATACCTACTTTGTTCGTTTTATTCCAAAAACAACATGATAATATAATTTTTATTTGTAGCCCATCTAAATAGGCATTAAAAGTTAAAGACTAGTATTTAAAAGTTATTAAATAATAGTCAAACCTGTTAAATACATTGGTTCTTAGGTATGTATTAAAAATAAAATATTATTTGATTTATATTTGAATTATTAAATGTTATCCTTTTACTTTTAACGTTTAAAAAACAACCTCAAAAAAATTATGAAGCTGTATACCAAACAAGTATAACACAATTTTGGCCATTTTTAAATTAACGAAGACTTAGAACCATTTTTATAATGTTTTTTTTACAAGTTTATGGTTAAATTTGATTATCAAAATCATTAATTTTATTTAACGTTTGAATGAAAAATAAATATTACTAAATGTGTTTGATTTTTCTTCTTAAATATTTGCAATCTCAGTCATTACATTTAAAATACAATCTTTAGTTGAAATATTAAAATTAATTAACTAATCAATATACACAGCTTGAGAATAATGAATACAATTATTTCAAGCAACTTAAAATACAAATACTCCTTTCAATTATAAATGTTATTGATTTGTAATAATTCATAAAATATTTTTTTTCATTATTTTTCAAAATTATGTATAAAATAATTAGAAACTATTGTAAATAGTATTGCATGGAATGTCAAAGTAATTGATATAGTAATAATAGTAATAGTAATAATAAATATTATATTAATTAATTTTTCTTATTCACACACAAGTATTAATATCATGATGATTATTTGTTTTAAAATGCATATAAGTATTATATTTGTCTACTTAATTAAAGTTAATGTATAAATATGTTTTCGAGTTTAAATTTGTTTGTATAATAATCACAAAAGGTTGTACTTGAGCACACAGGTATTTGAGGTAGATATTCGATCATTTGTTTTATAAAATGTATGAATTCAAAACCTTACAAACTTTTGTTTTAGCTAGAAATAGTATAAGATTACCTAATAAAGACTGTAGCACTTTACGTTACGATTCTGGTAGCTATAAATCAACAGACTGCGGAAAACCGGTCAACTACAGTGTAGACTGTTCTACAGAAGTAATAACTTAATTTATTCGCTAATTTATCACAGCAGCGCACGGTGAGGTTTTCCTTCTCCCTGCTAAACGGCTCTGCATCCCCGGTACGTCTCGGGAATTGGATTTGAAAACGGTTCCCTGACAATGCAAAATTTTATGACCCGAAAAGTGTATAGGGGATTTATATTACTTAATAATGTAATCAACATGATTCAAACCTATTTGAAAATTGATGCACGAAACCCAATGATACTACCTATAATTTCTATTCTCTTTTCTTTCCTTGTATTATTTTTAAAACTTAACATTTATTAACTAGTAAATAATTACAAAACAATGTTGGTTTGGTATGAGTGTTTTAATTGAAAAATATGCAAAAAAAAAAATTTTAAGATTTTACCCAACTTGATTTGACCAAATCAAAATAGCATTACATAATTTATGAAAACAAAAAATAAAAAAACAAAACACTAGCCTATATTTGATCATCTAAACATTCTAAACTATCAATATCAAAACATTACTTAAACTATGTATTAAAACACTTTATAAATATATGACTTTTACTTATTATTTTGAATGAAATCACATAAGGAATTTAATTTTGAAGTTTCCCATAATGAGTTGGCATAAAAGTATTTAAGGGCTGTTACGATTGCACGTGTCAACCATTATTTTAAATGACTATTTTATAGAATTGTTTTCTTCCTCATTATTTTGTATATAGGTACGAGTTTCTTATTATTTTTTTAAATTCGATACGATAATCGTTTATAATTGTTGTTTTTTTTTTTTGTACCCAAGTCATTTGTCGCGTAATTGCTTTTTGACAATGTCCTGTCATGGTTTCCGGTATAAACACCCATAACATAGTCTATAATCATTACATTTTAGGGAGATCATGTTTTAGTTAAAAAAAAAAAATATATATATATATATATATATATATATATATAGATATATATAACGATATAACAACATAAAAGGAATAGTAAAAATATAGGTCTGACATATAATCGTTTACGGTCCGATAGATCAGTAACAATTAATCTCCATTTATACAGCATTCCATCATACATGGATAGTACGTATTCACGATGTACATTTCATAGTAGGTATTTTGGATCGTCTAAGAGATATTAACCACTACAAACATGATTAATAATACTTACATTTATAAAACATTACGACACGAGACTATTATCGCTTTCTTAACAAATGTTATTTTTAATTTATTAAAAATATGCAGTTGTCTATTTTTAAATCAGATTTTAAATATGCTTAATTTATTATTAATAAATTATAGTACCTATAAGTACATCGACAAATAATTATTTATAAAACAATAAATCCATATAAAATGTAAGTAGGTATTTGATTACAACCTACCTAATTTTTAACATTAAATATGTATTATATTGTTTTTAATTGAATTTCAACGAATTTTAAAACGCTTTCCTTAAATATAAACGCAAATACCTTAAAAACCAAATTTTATTCTAGAAAATATATCTACTTAAGTACCTATGTTGTAAATCCAAATAAAAATATTTCAATAAAAATACGAAAAGCAAGATTTGTAGTCACCCATTCGTATTCGTAGACTTCCAATCTGTATGGAAATCACGTAGATAACCGATAAAATTAATTCAGTGCCAAGTGAAAAATGTATAAAAATGCATTAAGTATAATGTTTGAAAATCTAAATTACCATAATTGAATTTGTTTCTACTAATAATTTATTATTAACATAATAGAACATAAAAGTATACCAGATAATAAACGTGTGTATTAATTATACAGTATACTCGTATGGTTAAGTAAAAGGCTCTATTGAAATATAGTAAGTGTAAACTAGAAAAAAAAAATTTTTTATCCAAATAATTATAAATTTGATGACAGCATAATGTATTTACGAGCAGTTATACTTCACAAGAACTTATAATATTTCGTGACATAGTAATTAAATAAATGTAACATTAAGAATTGTTGTTATAACTTTATATCACAAGTTACAAATTATTATGAAAACAAAAACGCATTATGTATTATTCTCCATTTTCTACATTTAAATACTAATGCTTTTTATAACTGAGAAAGACAAATTTAACAATAAAATTAATTCTTTCATAATATTTCCAAGATAAATGAAATAGACATATATTTCTTCAATTAAATAGAAACACAAACAACATGATGATTGTAGAATTTTTTTTACTTTTCCTCAAAATCTTACAGTAATGACTACCTTAAATCCAATCCACACTTTTCAACATAATTATTAAAAAATATATATATGTATAACTACAATATTAATTGTTTAAATGTATGAAATATTTGATTAATTAATACATTTTTTAGTTAAGATTAAGGGTTTTTTAAATTTTAAATGAGTAAAATCATGTCAATAAATAGGAAATGAATAATACAATAATTTTTAAAATACTCTCAATGTATTATCGATTTAGTAAGTTTTTTTTGATTTTCCACATTTGGTAGCTATATTTTCCTCTGAGGGTAGTTCCGGCGCCAGACTGGCCGGTTAAAAGGTTCGCAAAACAACCAAGGGTGCAAAAACAAACTAAAGGGGGAATGGGTTTGTATTCAAAAAAAGTCCAAAGAAAACTTGATTGATCGACTTGAAGACATGAAATGAATGAGAGAACGCTTCTGTTCTTGTTTTTACAATCCAAATAATTTTGACAAAAAGTAAACACAGGAAATGGGAGTTCAATACAAACTATTTGTAAATGTAAAAAATGTTTTTGATGAAATTTAGTTCAAAATTAGAGGCATAATTTTCATTTAAAATTATATTTTCTAAATTTTGATATAATTTATTAGTTCATAGAATAGATAGTTGTAATTATCAGAACATACAATTTGATTTTTCAAAATACCTAACTATAGTCTAACAATAGATCTAACTGCAGTCTAACTACGAAGCTTAATGGCTAATAATAATCATTTGCAGGAACTTATGTACTGGACATTTACTGGAAAATAAAATAACGTTCAGAAATAGAACAACATCTGTTTTTGAACATAAACATAGGCATCTCTATAACATACACACATCCGGATTAACCTTACGGTATTCACCTAAATTTAATAGTACCATTTATACCCCACGTTTCGTTAAGTAAAAAACTATATTTCACTAGGAAATATAAAAATTCCATATTCTTGATCATTAAATTCACCTATAAAAGTCATATCGATATATTTTCATCATTTAATTTTAATGAAAATTAAAACCAATTTAAAGTTGTTAGTAATGTTACTTGATATAAATATTAAAAATATAATTGTTTATAAACATTCATTATATTTGACAATTAAAAATATAATTCAAGTACAATAAATAATCCCTAACTACAGTTGAAAATTATTTGAGGATGTAAATAAAAAAATTAAAATTTGTACTTTTTAGATTCTGAGTGAAACGAGGAATCTATTATTTTTATTTGAATTTACCAGTCTGTCTAATAAACACACTTCTAATATTATTAACATCATTTAATGAGCTCTAATTTGTAATTAAATTATTTTTATTGGCATTCATTCAAATATCATCTAAAAGTTATGACAGTGCACAATCTTTCCGACAAGCGAATATTATCAAAAATTTCTTAGTTTTCTTTAAATTGAATACGTATTTACGTATGAATAATTACACAAAAGTGTATCACATATTAATAACTTTAAATTCGTCTTAAATTTATTTTGTAAAGGAAATATAATTCTTCATTCGTTTTAATTTCAATAGACGAAAATTATATATAATTCTAAAAAATAAAAATAAAACATCATTCAGAAAATATCACTTGATTGAAGCCACAGTGATTTAATTATTGATCATACAACAAAAATACTTTTTCTTCCGTGTACTAAACTGCTAAATACTAAATAATTTAATTTTTTTAACTTAATTTACAACGATAATTTATTACGGTGTTTTTTATTTTTTTAAATTTAAGTACGTTGAATATATATTTAATTAATCTACTATTTTTAATCTACCAATCCAAAAATGATGGGTATATTTAAATTAATATGACGCTGAAAATCTATAAAGAAATCTTTAAAATTATGCTTAAAACTAAAACGATCTCCATTATTATAAAAGTTGTCAAAAATCTAATTGGCCCCGACTTTGTGAGGCCCAAAAGCCACTATTATTCTCTCTAAAGGTAACCGGCCCTATTCTCAAGTCTATGTACAATAGAAATACATTATGCCAGATACTGGAGCTCGGTAATTATTTTCTATAGATGCATTGTGAGGCTATAACGTTTGAGACAAATCTACACAGCCATTTTCACGCCAAGACATTAAAACGAATTTCGAAAGATTAAGACTTAAATGACGACAAAAAAAGACATAATATCTATAAATCACCTCAATTTATTTACTTTTATAAGTACTTTTGGAACGTAAAAAAGATGAGTATTTAAAGAGATTTCAGGTTTTTAGGATATTGGCCAAGAATGCAAATAATGTAGATTACATATCTTGCAAAATAAAATAAAAATGTATTTGGCACAAATGATATAGGTAGGTCATTGTATATTAAAATTAAGAAAAATAAATGAAAGATATATTCGATATTTAAATGATGGCATTTTAATAATTTAAAGATTTTTAAGATATAAAGCTTATAAAACATTTTATTTTATTTTTTTTTTTAATTTCATTAATACTTGATTATATATAAATACCATGGGTTACATTTAAAAAAATTTCAAATATTTTATGTTATTAGTTATTACTTATTACGTATTATAGTAATACCGACTGATTATTTTAAATTAAAAAAAAAATCAAAAACTGGAAAAATGTACCTTTAACTACAGTGATAATTTTACATTATAAATTACAGCAGTTAAAACTGAAAACAGAAATATCTAATTATTATATTCAATTGAATTGAATATGACAAGAAAATAAACATAACCAATACAATTTTATTTTATTGAATAATAAATGTTTTAGGTACGTAAAAATATGAAAGAATTTATAATTACAGCCAATATAAAATTGGACATACAATTATTACTATACATTTAGCCAAGAGTAAAATAAATATAAAAGTAAAATCATGCGGTTATAATTTTCAAGAACTATCACTTTAAATAAAAACAATCACATTCATGACGCGTAACTATTATCGTAAATAAACCGACTCACCCAAAAATATACGATTCGATTATAAATCCGAATGAAAAAATATCCGACCGGGAAACGTTGGTACGACGACGTATGACCGATCTGCGTAAAGACTGGGGATGCACTAACAATACAATATAATGTACACGTGCTGCCGGGGGCGCGTGTTGTACCGCAGCCGGCCGGGAGTCTGCGCCGCGGTCGATTGACATTCAAAGAAAGAACACAATGACAATTTTAAACTGGAGGGAATAAAATATAAATACAAGACGTACGACACTAATACTAAGATAATTAATTATTTAAATGAATAAAACATTATAATTGAAATCAATATTAATTTATGTTTCTCAGTATTTATTGTTTTCATACATCACAGAGTAAGAAGCAATGCAATTCTCAGTGTTCTTACATAAGAACATAATATTATAAATAGATATAACAAGATAAAATATAAACAGAATGACAAGAAATGAATAAATTCTCATATTATTATGAAAATTGGTACAAAAACAAATACAACGATTAAAGTTAGCTAATATCCGATCATTATAATGGCATATCGCTCGATATCATTAATTGGTTAATTGTTTTGAATTAATATTTAAAAGTTACAATTTTTGAAACTCACTATTCAGATACAGTGTTTATATATATATATACATACAAAGTACAGTGTCTATTCATTTTAGTAAAAATATTTGGACATATTCGAATACAACTTTTTTTTATGTATGAAATATACCCAAATTAATACATTTTTTCAAAGGAAAACAACAGATAGTTAGTGTAAGACTGGTAGAATATGGGCAATAGAGCGCATAAAAGTAAAACGATCTCGGTGCATAAAGAACTAAAATTATCTCAAATATAAGAATCATCTGAAAACCATTAATTCGTTTGATAGTGTATTATTTTAAATTTACACTAAGTAATTTATCTCTGTGTAAATTAGCCTCTAGGACTAAAGTTTAGTAATCATACGTCAAGATATTCACCTATATTTAATCATGAAGTATGATATTTTAAACTTTATTTATGTACGCGTACGTTCTAATTAATATTTTTTTTAGTTTATTTAGAATAAATGTAAACTACTAATACAATACTTAGTTATGGACCAATGGTGCAAGATAGATTACAAACACTCCGAAACGTTGTAAAAGCCTCTGTAAAAACTATCCTAAACCACATCAATAGCCAGCAATATCTACATAACACAATGTCATCAAGGCGTCGATTCGACTGTCAATATCGAATATCGAATGATCGATGTAGAAAAAATACCCATTCGTTGTGTAAATTTGTCACGCAGATTAACCGAATTCACAGTTGCTTTCGCGCCAAATTAATCGTCATCAATTTAATTAATAATAAGGAGTGCGTGAAAAAACGTCTCTCGCTCTACGTATTTCCGTCGTACAATTGAGAGTGGCAAAAGTATCTTATATTTTAGTATAAATATTAAACACACACGTTTGTTGGCGCAGAGAATATTCTACGCCGGTAAATTTATCTCGCTTTCAGACACGCGAGAATATCCGGAAATATATAGACCGCGCAACCTAACGTGCACGTGTAAATTAATAGTGATTCTACTCTCTGACGTGGTTTAGAAAATATTATTTTGAAACATCTAAATATATGCCTTCTATCCCTCAGTATACGTGACCGCATGATCTAGAATTTGATTTTAAGCCCCCTCTCATTCTCTCTGGTTCTCTCGTTTCCATGCCTTTCGTTTTCTCTCCTCATTCATCCACCCCCTTTTCGACCATTCGTGTCTCGCGCCACATTCGCAAAATCATATAACCATTATAATATTATGCGAATGACTCCACCGGCGAGAAACGATTTCGCCCCAGGGCATTTAGGCACTGCGCGGCAAACAGATGCCCAAAGAATATCAAAACCCAAGAAGCCGCACCCAACTGCTCTGTTCTATCGGCGTGACATATATGATATATTATCGCCATCCTTTTTTCCTATTGTGCCCATACGCACGCATCCTTGTCGCATTACATGCCCATTATGATTATTATCATTTATCAACATTATGCTAAATGTAAAAATTAAATAATTTAAAAAATGTACAAGAATATAATATACCAACCCGTCATTCATATTACGGGAAATATTTGGTTAAAACTGCTCGTATTATTGAAATTCCTTAACATTCATTATTCAAAATAAACTTTCATTTAAACAAATTATTCATGACAGACAATTCATATTAAACGTTCGTTAAAAGTTTTCATAACTTACAGCAACCCTCAATTTTTATTTGTTGCACTAGAAAATGAAATGAAATGAAATGGACTGAGTAAACAACTTTGTTGTTTCATTTCATTTGCCAATGAAATTGGATGTAGTTATATTAATTTTTCTTCAAAAATGTTAATTGACAATTAATTACTTCAAAATTTCTCAGAGATAAGCATATAAATATAAATCCGATAACATAAAAAAAACTTTCACAAATTTATCATTGCTATAAGATGTCATAAATTGCTAATTTATTATACCTTATTTAACGTCTCAAATTTACACATAATGCTAAATTCTGACCTCAGATTTTAAAAAGTTGAATATTTTTAAATTTATAGTATTTTAGAACATATATACACAATTAACAATGTAAAATAAATACATAATAAAACAATAATTTTTAAAATCGAAACTGTATTACAGTATATTTAGAAAAAAAAACTTTAATACTTCAGATCACATTCTTATTGATTACCTATATATTTTTCATACATTGTTAATTTTAAATACACTAGATTGTTTTTAATTAAATTAAATACTTAATATATTAAATTATTATATTATTAATTCATTTATGAGTTTCTATTTACTTTTTGTTTCTTTTTTACTTTATAAAATAGTATTAATTTATAGTAGATAATATGTTTATATTACCTACTTACCATCAATTTTTACTAAAGTGCAATGTGCAAGTCTGGATTAAATAAATATAGGCTGGGTTAAATAATATTACTAGTATTTATAATTAATGATATTACTAATAAACAATGACTGTAAAAAGTATAATGTTATTCCTAATTATATATTTATCTTTGGTTATATTGACTAGTAAATTAATAGGTAAATATTTTAATATATAAGTACCTATTATATTGGTGATTAATTATTTTGGCTTCTTATTATTAGGTTTTAAATGCATAGTTAGTATACTATAACCGATAGAATACATTTCGAAGAAAATATTAAGGACGTAATAATATTACGAGTAAATTAATTAATAATAATATGTTGACTCATTGACACAACCGAAACATAAATAAGTTGGCTGTTTGACACAATCCGAATAATACATAATATACAAATGAATCTTATTATTATTCTAATAATGAACTTTACCTCAAATGTATGACGGCATCGCAATACAATAATGAACGAATGTGATACACCTATTGTGGCTGGCCCGCTGATCGCGAATTCTTTACACGCACAAATCGAAACAAAACGAAAAAAGTCTTATAATTTTACCATCCAAGCCGTGGCCATAACTCGCGAAACACCAAAAACAAAATGGCGGACGGTAAAATTCACAAACCGTAATGGCGGACGGTAAAATGTACAAACCGTTTTGGCGAACGGCGCACCGCCAACGCGACCGGGGCGAAAAATACGAAAAACACCGAATGTCGATAGTACAAACGGCGAGGATCGCACCGACCACGGCGAATACGATACGAAACGACGACGTCAAAAAACGCACACTCGAAGCCTTTACCGGCTTGGATTAGACGTCGTCCGAGCCTCGACGGAATCGTTGAAAATCCGAAGGCGACGGCCATTACACTCGCGTAATAGATCGCGCACCGAACGCGGCGGCGGCGGCGATACGATACGAAACGACGACGACGACGTCAAAAAACGCACACTCGAAGCCTTTACCGGCTTGGATAAGACGTCGTCCGAGCCTCGACGGAATCGTTGCAAATCCGAAGGCGACGGCCATTACACTCGCGTAATGGATCGCGCACCGGACGCGACGGCGGCGATACGATAGGAAAAATACGTGAAACACCGAATGTCGATGGTACGGTAGTAGTTTAGCGACGAAATAATTTGGTTGCGCCCACGCGACCGCCGTGAGACGTGCGATTATTCGTCGATAAATACTATTACCAGAGCCGCGAGAGGAAATTGTTGAAACCGTGAAACGAGACAATGGCGGTCGGCATAAAGTTCTCGAAACACGGACCCGTTCGGAGAACCTACAGACAATAGCGCGAACCGACGAAGACTGAAGTAACGGACAGGAAATCCCAGAGTCGTCGTCGGCCGTAACGGTTGAAACGAACAGCCAATCATAACGATTCAAGAATTCATGGAAAAGGATTTTTTTGTAACGGTCGTTTTTTATACCGAAATAACCGACGGACGACCGCGACCGCGGTATCCACAGTCGCGGCGCGCGACCACATCATCGTCCCATCACGCAGGCCACGCGGCCACGCGGCCACGCGGCGGCGGAACATTCACACTACGCGCGCGTCCCGTAATTCGAAACGGAAAATCCAAAGTGTCGCGCCGCCCGCAGTGCTGTGAAACTTGCGGCCAAACTTCAAAACCAACACTGACTTAATAAAACGCTTAGTTTATTATGTTTACACGCGACGAGCACTCGGTCGTTTTACCGTTCGGCCGAGCACTAATATAGACGTAAATTTTAATTAATAACGTACAAACTACATACATACATACATAATCGGTCATTTTAATTTATTATATTCGAAAACGATTTATAATTACTAATTATATATGTAATTATCTTAGGTTATATTGAATAGAATCTACTTTAATATATAAGCGTACCTATTATACTGGTGATTATTATTATTTTTACTTGTTATTATTAGGTTTGAATATGGTAAATATCATGATAATAATGTTTCAATAATAGGTAAAAAAAATATTAATTATTCAGTGTAATATACTAATATTTTCGATAATCATGTACTTAAATAATAATAATAATATGTTGCCTCATTGACACAACCGAAACATAAAGAAGTTGGCCCTTTGAATATATACAAATGAATCATATTATTATTATAATAATAAACTGTACCTTAAATATTGGCATGTTTGTGGCGCCATCGCAATACAATAATGACAACGAATGTGATGCACCTATTGTGGCCGGCCCGTTTTAAGTGATCGCGAATTCTTTACACGCACAAATCGAAACGAAAAAAAAGTGTTATATTTTTACCATCCGAGCCGTGGCCGTGAATCGCGAAACACCAAAAACAAAATGGCGGCGATCGCACCGACCACGGCGAATACGATACGAAACGACGACGACGTCAAAAAACGCACACTCGAAGCCTTTACCGGCTTGGATTAGACGTCGTCCGAGCCTCGACGGAATCGTTGAATATCCGAAGGCGACGGCCATTACACTCGCGTAATGGATCGCGCGCGCACCGGACGCGATGGCGGCGATACGATACGAAACGACGACGACGTCAAAAAACGGACACTCGAAGCCTTTACCGGCTTGTATTAGACGTCGTCCGAGCCTCGACGGAATCGTTGAAAATCCGAAGGCTACGGCCATTACACTCGCGTAAATGGATCGCGCACCGAACGCGACGGCGGCGGCGATACGATACGAAACGACGACGACGTCAAAAAACGCACACTCGAAGCCTTTACCGGCTTGTATTAGACGTCGTCCGAGCCTCGACGGAATCGTTGAAAATCCGAAGGCTACGGCCATTACACTCGCGTAAATGGATCGCGCACCGGACGCGACGGCGGCGGCGATACGATACCGGCGGCGATACGATAGGAAAAATACGGAAAATAACGATGGTACGGTAGTATTTTAGCGACGAAATAATTTGGTTGCGCCCACGCGACCGCCGTGAGACGTGCGATTATTCGTCGATAAATACTATTACCAGAGCCGCGAGAGGAAATTGTTGAAACCGTGAAACGAGACAATGGCGATCGGCATAAAATTCTCGAAACACGGACCCGTTCGGAGAACCCCAGACATAAGCGCGAACCGACGACGACTAAAGCAACGGAAGGGTAATCCCAGCGTCCCCCGCTTCGGCCGAAAACGGTTGAAACGAACAGCCAATGAAAATTCACGAATTCACGAATTCATGGAAAGTGATTTCTTTTTTTAACGGTCGTTTTTTATACCGAAATAACCGACGAACGACCGCGACCGCGGTATCCAGACTTCTGTCCGTTGTGTTTATACAAACTGCCGACAGGTGGCGTTGCAATAATGAAAAAATAATTTTTTCCGAAATTACATTTATAATAAAATTTTCGTTATTACGGGCGTCGTCGTCGGCTCCCGCTGTAATATTACTTATCAAACAACCGACTTGCCCAACTCGTCGTTATCGGCGTTTTTACCGAAATAGGTTTTCGAATATAACAAGCTCACCCCGAAATCATGTAAACAGTCTTCAATAAATAAAAACTTATTGCAGTATTATACGTGATATTGTTTATTACAAAATATATATAAATTATATCATAATAAATAAATAAAATTAATTAATTCACTTGTAATATTTG
Source organism: Drepanosiphum platanoidis (assembly GCA_948098885.1). Classification (NCBI taxonomy): domain Eukaryota; kingdom Metazoa; phylum Arthropoda; class Insecta; order Hemiptera; family Aphididae; genus Drepanosiphum; species Drepanosiphum platanoidis. Next base: position 16,834,926 of record OX402534.1, read on the forward strand.
TATTAATTAAAAATGTTCATTAAATAATACACATTTCTGTTCCGTTTAATAGTCTAAATATAAACAAATTGCAATTGCTACATTTCATGCTATAATCAATGGTAATACACAATCTCAGAAAGTTCTTATTTTCAATTATTCAATACAACGGAAATAGGTACTTCTAGCCATAGCATGTAAATCATAATTAATTTAATAATAAAACGACCATGTTTATTATAATTCAAATTAATTAATATATTCAAATAATTTAAAAAAATAAAACAGATTACAAAAACTGAATGCGTATAATAATACAACCGTTTCGCATCGTTTATTTGAGAATTATAAACATTTCCCACGAGTTAATAAATGTAATACCAAGGTAATTTATATTGAAATAACCCAATTTTAAAACATAATTAGTTGATAAATAATAATAGTCAATCGCTATTTCATAAAATTACAGTTTTCATTTCTGAGTGAAACAGAAAGTATTGATATTACCATGGTGTGTATTTCTTTTTTTATTGTGTATGTGTGTGTGTGTGTGTGTGTGTGTGTGTGTGTGTGTGTGTCTCATTTTTTGATCAGAAAACTTGATTCAATGACTAATTTCTAGAATAATTTATGGTAGCAGATTCTGTCTAATTGATACTTCAAGGAGGTCACAATTTTCCAAATAATTTCAAAAACCTACTAAAAATGACAAAATGTACAGTATACCGAAAGAAATCATTAATAATATATATTATATACAAGCTATCTATAAAAAATAGAAATAGAGACAGAACCTCCATCTCTCCTTTACTAGAAATCATTTTTCAAAAACAATGGTGCATCAATCAAAAATTTAAAAATCTACAATTCAACAATATCAATTGCCCAGTATCACATCCTAATTTTAATTAATTTTTTTAAATAAAATCCATCCTCTGATTTTTATTAGATTATTTATCCAGGAATTTTGGACTAATTCATAATGTACATAATGAATTGACAACACATTCAATCCGTTAAATCTTTTCTAAAAATATTAAAAATATTATACATTCTATAAAAGTATACAACGAAAAATCACTTATAATATAACGTCAACAATATAAATAACATTGCAAAAACTTGTACAATATGGATATAAATTATTTCTGGATTTTCATTAATTTGATATTACTTTACTCGGTAAACTTTTTTATTCTTACATTTATATTTTAAGTTGTTGCTTTTTTTAAATTCCCTAGCCTCCCATATCTACATTTAATATTATTAGTTTTTGTTTGTATTACTCATTGATAAAATAAGCACCTATTTCTATGTTTATGCATTTAAAGAAAATTAAATTATCCTTGTTTAACTTAAATAGATATCTCTAATAAATTTAAACTTTTTTAAAAATCATGAGGTATTAATAAATAATAATTAAGAGACCTTTTTCGGGCTCTTAGAATTTGAAACTAATTTAAAATATTAGTTCAGATGTTCAGAATTGTTTTTTGCATGTAATCAAAATAATCATTTTTTTTTTTTAATGTATTAAAATAATAAATTCTATTCGTTGGCCTTTGCAAGACACAAAGCATGTAACACAAATATCAGACCTCAACATCCAGATATCGTTTTTTTTTTTTTTTTTGTAAAGCACGTTAAATAATTATCATTTCTTTTACTATAGATAATTTTATATAATAGAAAATAGCATACTGATCCGAAAAAAATAACGGTGATAGCATATTGAACCGGTTTCAATTATTTTTACAGATATATACCTATTACATGCATTATTATAATTGATTATACTAAACAGTAGGTATATATTGTAAACTATAAGAATGAATATATACCATTGCGTAGAATCCAAAAGCAACGCTGTAAATAGATATCGCCGTTACATAGCGGTAGTATATTGACCCGGTAACTATAATTAAATATTATCACTGTGAAAGCAACAATGTGTTATTTAAATTTTTAATTGTATTTACACCCACTAATACTTAAATAACCTACATCGATCGATTTTATTGATTATTGCGGTATAAATTTTATGATTTTAAAATTGTATGTAAAATGTTTTCCTTCTAATTACACCCTTACTTGATAATAAATACATATATTTTTGTATATTAATTAATTACTGTACATTAATCAATAAATTAATTTTATATAAAATTCATGGACATATTACATACAAATAAATAAAAATAAAAATGGGAATAATATGAAAAAAAACCAATATCATTAAACCAAAATAAAGGTCAGACGTTTTTTTTTTAACCATAATAATATTCAACGTTTAAAAAGACAAACGGTATACCGAGTTACTTAACATATTTCCGTTCAACTCTTAATTTGAAATACCACTTTATTATGCATGGATCCAGGAAATTTAGGGGTACAACTCCTTTAAATTTATTTTACAACAGAAAAAAACACAAACTTCTATCATAATTAAAATTTTTTTTTTTTTAAATAATTATTAAATAATAAATTACATACTGTAGGATAACCAAACTCAGTAAATAAATTAAACACTTCTTCATCTAATTCCTAAAAACGCCATTGATAGATATTTAATATACAGTATATTTGTATAATTTATCAAAGTAAAAGAAGAACATCTATTAAAATTTCGATTTGTGATCTCAAATGTTTAATATTAATTTATTATTTTTGAGATATTCCATAAGTACTGACACAATCTAGTTTTATATTTATTTTGGTTTATAAAATGTGTCAAAAACATTAAACTGCAGATAATATAATCGATACAATAGTATTGATGAAATAAATACAATATTTGAAAAAATATTATGAAATTAAAGCGTATTTATATCTAAAATATACACAATACATTTTCAAAATAATTAACAATAAATCGTATAAACTCGAAATATAGAAGCCGACTGAATTCAAATGTATTTGCAAGTGTAATGACAAGAGTTAAACATCTGAGAGTGGTCCGTACGGACTGCCCCAGAATACTCAAGTGATTTATTCAAATTCAATGCAAATTTGAAATCCCACCTTGTTTTATTTAGCTTATTATTTCCAAAAGTGAATTACTATGAATTTAAAATTCACAAAATGTTTGACTGCAATAAAATATTATAATAATCCTTGTTAGTTGTTACAATAGAACAAATTACATAATTATACAAATTCTACTATTAATAATAACTTTTTCAATTGATTATTATTAATTTCAACCATTCGTCGTAGAAAATCGTTGAAATAACCATTCAGCGGTGTACATGATTATTGTAATAAAATAAGAAATAAGTAAAGTATTATTCAAATAATTAAATATAAGTTAATAGTATAAATATATATATTTTTTAAATTATTAATTGAAACATAATTAAAATATTAACAATTTTAACATTTAAAATACGTCCTAAAATTGTAGAACTTTATATAAAAATCATTAAAACCCATTTGTAAAAAAAAAAAATTAATTTATATTAATTAATTAATTATTATATATTTTATAGTAAATAATTTGATCATAGATAAAAAGAATACATATTTTAAGCCCATAGCTTCTTCGCTTGATTCAGAATGTATATGTAGTATATAACAATATTTATTATACATACTAAATAACTATTTCTTTCATATACGAAAAATATGAAGAAGGGCGTATCCAATTCGTGTAGGAATTCGAAAATATTGTTATACACGGTGAAAGACACGTGGTCGAAAATAAAAAAAAAATCTTGTCAAATAGGTTTGCTCGTACTACGATTCCATTATCTTTATGTAGGTAAAATGAGCAAAAAAAATGTAATCATTTTTAGTATTTCAATGAAATTAAATAGTATAAAAAGAATGGATATTATGCTTTAAATATCAAAACAATACTATGAACAGAAAATATTAAATAAATGTATAAATAAAAATACATAGTTATTTAAATAAATAAATAACTAATATTTAACTATTTTAAACAAAGACGGGCACCTTTAAATTATGGATAAATTTCTAGCAGGAGGTTAAACATTATGAAAGTTTCGAATAACATAAATCACAAATGTGGTTTATTATGAGGACCTTTTAAGTTGCAATCCTAAGGGTTCGACAAAACTTAATCGAGAAACTTTGATATGAGTGTTAAGAAAGGTAATAAAGGGATTTAGTACCTATATACATTTACATTTGGCTAAACTATTTCAGGTTATGAATTGACGATAACTTTATTCGACGAAAAATATTTATTTAAACTCCCAGAGTGTTAGCCAAATTGTTATTTTTAATATTTTCCGTCAAATACTCATGATAACCGTAAAGTATTATTTATTACATATCAGAATTAATTAACTAATCAATAACACACATAAATGTATACAATGTTAACATATTATATAAGAACATGAAATAATAATGAAGTATTTTGATTCGAATATGAAAAGTGAAAATAATAAATTCCATTCATGTGAATTTTAAATACTCGGGAATCAGGTAATAATTGTGATATTTGTATGTGGTTTCCAAACACTGCATACTACTAAAAAAGTAATATAATATATTTCTTGCAATCTGTATAAATTATGAGTTATTTAACTGAACAAATGTTTAACAGAAAAAACCATTTGATAATCGTAAAAAGTAACAGATTTTTATCGATAGATTTCAATAAGCAATTTTCTTTTCAAATTATGTTTTGATCATATCTATAAACGCAAACTTTCTTGTTTATATGTGAATATCAAAATGAAAGCTACTATTTTTTTATTTTTTTTTTACCAATTTTAACAACACTTAAATATAAATGTTATATTTGTGCAAATTAGCATAATATATTGTGTTTACATATATACATTTATTTTACAGATTAAATACATTAAATATATTTTTAAATTATTAATGTAATAATTAAAAATTCAAATTCAAAAAAAAATCGCTTAATTCACAGTGATATCTTCAAGGTTATTGGAAACTGGTAGTTGACAAGGTACATGTTTTAATCATATTCAACAAGAACTCCGATAAAGTTACATGTTGAAGTAAGTGTTTATTATTTAATTAATTACTTTTAAAAATACTAAAAAATTCGATTATTTTATTCATAAAAAAGAAGTTAACTACTGAAAATCAAAGAATAACTGATATCTATATATAATATATAAATATTATTTTATTTTATTTCATTTACAAATAATAATTTCTTTTATAAATGGTTGATGCATTAATATACCCAATGGCTACGAGTTAAAAATAGTTATAAGACCATGTGTTTGATAAGAGGTCAATCATTGTTTGACCTGGTGGCGACATGTGATCGATTATCATCGTATAATCTAACTAATACTGTTGGTTCGGTTTGACAAGATGAACATTTTAAGTTTTTAGGCGGCTTTATTATTGTATTGTCTTTGGTGGAAGACCACAAAGCACTAAGCAATATGATTTATGATCGTGTTGGAGCATATACATGGTATACAAAAAAAAAAAAAAACTGATGATACATGCTTGTCTACTTAGATCATAGAAGCAAATCATTTAAATAAATATATTTTATTTTAACGAACTATCGTGTACAACACACGTACAATATTAAAATTGGGTCAAGGTTCATTTTGAATACGGACATATATTTTATTATAAAATATTCTATAACTACCTGGCAAGACGAAATAAGACTAATTCAAATAGTAATACATAGTATCAGAATATAAAAATTAATAATATTGAAAAACATGATTGATAAAATACTAAAAATATTTACAAAAAAAAAGTAATAAAAAGATAAATCGAATTGTATTTAAATACTTGAAATTACATTTTGTTTAGGCGTAAAGTAAGTAGGTGCACTATCAGAATGAAAAAGTGTTTAAATAGACCTACTGCCGAGACGCATTACTTTTGTAGATCCATCTAAAATGTATCTGTTCTGTTTGAATTCAATACAAGTCTTTTTCAGAACAGTAACTAAACTAAACTGCTAATGATCTGTTTTACGTTTTACATAATATATGTTACAATAATACCTGCCTATAGTTTAGTTAGTTTAACGCCGAAGGCCAAATTTTAATAATCGTCAATTAATAGGAGGCGAGAAAAAAAGTAAAAACATATTCCTCTACACGTCACGTTGAAATACGAATAATAATATAGATATGATCTCGTTTTATCCGGTACACGTTAAAGCACATAATTCTTCTTTGCGTTTTCATATACAACAATTAAAAATAATTTATATATTACCGTTTACTACGACTGTAACCCACCTGTTATTACGGCGCATAAATTTACACACCGGGCTATAATATCAAACGTACTTTAAAACAAATCAAAACTGATTTATGGAGTGAACATGGACGAAAATTACGAGATCGTAAAAACGTTTTATTAACGGTTATTATGACGAGTGTTTCGTACCGAGACACTCGGCAGCGGATGGTAATCTCGACTATTTATCATTTACATGCCAAAATTGGCACTAATAAACACTTCAAATTATAATATGCAGCACAAATTATTTATGTATATACTTTTGGAAATCAAAAAAATAAATAAATATTTAAAACCATGACGTGACGATACACACTGGTACACGGTTTTGAAATTATATTTGCTTCACAATCGATGCAGTATAATAATATTGTGTATCAATAATTTGTATTAGTATTGAAAATGTACACTCGTTGCAAATAACCGATAAAAATTAACAGGGTTTCATAAAAATTAATGATTTTATATTACTGTTTTTATTATTTCCTCGTCAACTATAAAAACATTTAGAAACGCGTGTCTATACTCGTATTATATTAACACTATAAAATAGTATTGTTACGTTTTTTTTTTTTTCGATCGTGTAATCTCAATTAGTAGTTACTGAATTATTAAATGTATTAATCCGAGTGTACTCGTATCTGAATTAAAAAAGAAGACAGTTTACGTGAAAGCAATTTGTTAACCGAATTTAAAATACATTCAAACGGAGATTAAAAAACGACTAATATCACAAATATTTATATACATTCATTTTCAAAACGCCTACTATTATAATATGTATATGCTATGCGTCAAGTAAAGATTACACAAAACAAGTTTTCTGTTTATACATCTAGCTAATACTCTGTAGGTACTTGTACACTCATTTAGATGTTACAACTACACGTCTCGATCGCATTCAGAACACCGTGCATTATAATATAACTACTATTTTTAATGGACAGTCTCTAAAATAATATGACCGCTGCGTGTAAATAATAAATAAATTATTATTGTATGTTTAAACTCGCTACAAATAGGCAAATGTTGAACACGGTTGAGTTTTTAAACTTAATTTGATCAGAACGCGGTCAAATAGCCCGTTTATTATGTACTGTTCCATGTAAATTAAGTCATTTTATGTATCATTATAATATTATATAAGTATCAACAACATTTTTTATCAAACAATAAATTCAACCAGTTTATATACATATGTATAATGTAATGTGTACACAAGTAATAATGTAAGTGACTTATTCTTTATTAGTCTATTTAGAAATTAAATTTAAGTAATAATTTCTGTTAATACAAAAATTAATAACTACTATTGACTTTTAATTTATTATAATAACTGTATGTACCTACTGCTTACTTATTATTTCGTATCAGGTGAACAAAAATTATGTATTGTTTTGAAAAGTTCTAAACAAATAACATTAAAAATAAGTATACCCGTCTATAAACTAGTGTGAATGAATAAAGAAAGATTCAAACCCTTATTCAAATTATAACATATTTGTTTAACTTTTAATTAATTAAATGTATTCTTTTGAATATTCACAAACTTTTATTTGAAAATAATTAGGTACACTGTTATGAAATAATTGAATTTCACAAACTGATTAACTACTTACATAATATTAAATCTAAACTTACATAAATTGATTTTATATTTGATTTACTAAATTAACGAGTGAAATATAAAAAGTATTAAAAATAATCTGCTCTGAATATCAAAAAAAAAACATTTTCTAACTTATTGAAGAACAACAAATTTATGCGACTCGAGTCTAAATAAAATAATAATAATTCTATTTTAAAAAGTTTTAAAAGCGGCAAATCTAAGACTGAAAATCACTTTTGATAAAACAAATTAAACATTTCCCGATTTACATACACTAACACATTTGTTTCAAAATTACCATTTTAATAACGACTTTAATAATTGATACTTGGACAACGGAATTAATACGATTTCACACTTTATATCGAACTATCAAAGAAGGTCTATCCAACACCCCCGGGTTTCGCATATCCAGTCAATCATTCAGACACAAAACTAATTTTTGCTCTATCCCCCAAACAATGCGTCCCAATTGTCGTCGCCAGTTCTCCTGTATTGATAGCGATGTCGAGACACAATGCGCAACGCCCGAAGGTCGTTTATTTTTCTTTTTAAATATGCGGATCACGTATGGCGGTCGTATTATAAAACAGAATGTCTCCCCGGCAAGAATGTCAAGCAATACCCGCCGTCAGTCTTCCAATTACAAGACCTTAGTTTTCAATTTTTTTTTTTTCCTTTTCTTTTTCGTCTTTAAACGCATTTAAGCCAAACGACAATTCGTGTACTACTTTTCTTCTCGTCCCCTCTCTATTTCCTTTTCTGAAATAATTCACATTCAACAATCTGGAGTGCATAATTCACAATGAGACAATAAAATTATTCCGAATGATAATATTTTATGCTCTTAACATAACGTGTTTTAGCCGTAAATGAATGTTAAATGTGTCCCCATTTGTTTATTCACTTTACTTGTCTCCTTCGGTAAAGGTTATGAAAGAATATTTTCGTTTAGAGACGTAAATTTCAACATTTTATTGATTTGGCCATCACAGGGGCGGCGTCGGCGGGTTTTTAATGCTACATAAACTGCGATGGCTACTAGCCAAACAAGTTATATGAACTATTGACAGTGACCAAAGGAGATAACGGCAACCGAAGTTATGTACAGTTCAATTTTTTTATTTTTTTTTAATTTAACTCGCCAACGTATCTTATTATTGTTATTATTTAGGTAGGTACAAATATTTCCATAAACATTTCAGAACAAATATAATATATTATGTTTAAGTATAACAAAATGTACCAATAAAATATAAAATTTTTTTCTATATAATCAGTAATAAACTGAAATTCTGTTAATAATTATTATGAGTGAATAATTTGAATATATATTAATAACGGAAACTAAAGTTCACTGTTTAATTAAAATATAAATTGTGTTCTAAGATTGTGTATAATAATTTAGTTAAGTACTTTGTATTCAATTCAATAAACACGATACAATGGATGGTACTTTAGTAAGATTCAAAGAAACACAGACAGGTTATTGTGCGTTTATAGAGATAATACGTTTAATTTTATAAAAAAATAAAAAATTTTTAATAAAAGCATCATTGCATCGGGCATCGTTTCGCATTTCATTGTTTAGATACAGTTTTTTTTATCCTAAAAACAAATATTATTTATAAACCAAAAAAATCTCATTTCTATCCATAATATTAAAACAACTAAAAAACATACTACTAGACAGTTGTTTATCGACCTTAATCTACAATTGAAAACTGCACGAGTAAAAAATTTAAATAAATGTGCAAATATAAACATTTTGTAATCAAAATAGAATTGAAATCAATAACATAAATATCATGTGACTGAATAGGTTATTATCAAAAAAGCTCAATCAGTTATCAACTAACTACTCTAGTATCTCTAATTTTAAATATATAACTACTTATAACTAAGAAAATATGTAAGACTTTTGTTGCTTTTATTTATATTAAATATAGACCATTGATAAGTTAAACCGGTAAATATTTTTACAACAAATTTCATCTAATGCAATTGTTAGTGCTAGAAACGAATATCAGTAAGTATCTGCTTTGTTAAACCTAAAATAAAATCAATTTTCATTTATTGTTCCCCACAAATCAGACAATTTGGTGTTCGGCATTCCTGCGGTGTTATTTCCCGTCTGTTTCCCACACACAAAGATCGAGAGCAACAATGAGACAAGAGTACAATTCCCTTTTCTCTATATACGATTGGATACGCCAGCTCACAGACACGCGTAATTTCAGGCGTTCATAACACAACATACTTATATAATATAATAATAACAGCAATACATATATATTCGTCGACAAAATCAAATTTCAGAGATCTCTTCTGCAAAGGAATTTATTTAGCCAGAAGACTTCAAAACCACATTCGATTGTTACATATTATTACACATAGGTTACCTATTAAAAGTTGATGGCCTGTGGCAAATATTATAAACGTGTGAACAATAATTATGTTTTAAATGATCGAAAAACCTTTAAATTAACGTTTTGGATTTTAAAATTAAATTATTAATTTATATTTTATAGTCATATTATTTTCAAATGCATTATTAAACTTTTATGATGCCGTTTGTCTGTCTGAAACTAAATGAATTTTTCTGAATCAGTATTCTATTATATTAAAATTTAGAAAGTAAAACCCCCGAAATATTTGATAAAAATCATCCATATACTTATATATTATTTTATTTTAAATTGCAGTTTCATCATAAATTTGAAAATAAATGTGAAAATAAATCACAAAAAGCTCGTCACTTACAAACCAAGTAAAAAAAAATTATTTGATTTATAATTTAAATATAAATATATATATTTATGAATTGATACAAATATTTTCTATATCTACTATTGAAAAGATCTACTTCTAATACAGGAATAAAATATTAGTATAGAACTTATTTAATGTAATCGTGATCTACCACTAATTCATTTTATTGTTTTACAATGTTATTATGTTTTTATGTCTTTTTTGACCACCCGTACGGTTTGAATCGTTTAATAAGAATGGCTGGAAGAATTGTACGCATAGAAAAAAAAAACAATACATCATTGTTTAAATGCTTCACATTTCGCTGTTTCATGTACGAGAAAACCATTAATCGATAATTACACGAGTTAATTAGTTAAGTATCATAATAGTATAATATCAAGAAAGGTATACAATTTGGAATCCAATAAAAGCATTGAAAGAGTTAAAGATAAAAGTAGTATACCTTCTATATTACGAACTGCTTGCACATAATTATCCGAAAAAAATACTATGATAAATAAGTTAAAATAATTTAATAATAATCAATAAAATATACGATCTCATTTAAGGTAAAAATATCGCCAAATATTTGTGCATATAACTAAATAATAAATTTATATACATATAAATACAGTATTATATCTACTAGTTCAATTGTACGTCCTTTTTTTAATTCCTGATAATAAAACCAAATTTCGATACAAACAATGTCAGTTACATAAGTAACAAAATGAATTATGTTATTAATAAAAATATCTAATTTCACTTCAACGCCTCAAGTCGACTATGCCAAAATTATTTATAATTTGAGATCCGATTAAAAGATTAGAAATATTAATAAAAAATTGAAAACTAGAATATAAAAGTAAAACACATGCATAAACATCACATTAATATATAGCATAAAGAAGAACAAGTATGACGTGATGGGTTTTAAATTAATATAATATACACTTCGATAAAAATTATAATTAATAAGATTAGGTTTAGTCGTTAAACAAGAACTTAAATAGGCGGTTACTTCAATTAAAAGTCAATGTAGAATCGTAATTAAGTATATTTTAAACGTAAACGTACATGCCATATAGTCTATATAAATTCCATTTATTATTGTAGACTAGTATAATATAATTAAAATATAATTAATCAGATTCTTCGTTAAAAAAAACGTCGACAGTTTGATACTATCACGCTGAATTTAATATTAAAGTTATAAATAGATCTGCTTTGAATGTTTGATTTAAATATATAATACGTATTTAGTCACAAAATAAACTGTAAAATTCATATTTTTAGTCCTAAATATAACAACTCTAGTTAAAATAATACAAAGAAGTTAAGAACTAAAAAATTAACTTTTATCAATAATTACTATTTTATTTTTTTAACAATATACTATAATGTTTTATTAAAACAATGTTTATTCTTCATATTTTTATTATTGCTAAAAAAAATTTAGATTTAAAATCATCAATAATTATTAAAATTTAAAAGTGTAATTAAATCTTTCATATTAAAATATCTATATTTTTTTTTTATGAAAGATTGATGTTAGATGTATATTATAGTTCACCAAAAGTATGAATATTCAGAATATTTAATATTTAACTCATGTGTACAATGTGTTTTAAAAACTTAAATACAGTTCATCGAAGAATTGAAAATACTGCAATAACACAGCTTATTTAACTTAAAATAAATAATAAATTATCCAATATGTACCTATTTAAAAATTAACTGGGAATGAATCAGATGTCATAAACATTTATAAATTCATTTTGATAAATACCATAATAAATCATCTTAAGTATTTAAATAAACTTTTCCAATTCTGAACGTGATTTTTCTTTAGTACCCATCTCCCTCCTAAAAACAAGGTATTCTAACTTATTCTTTTTATATGTTTATACAAAACAACCACTAAATATCCATGATATTTTGTTGTTTTGTTTATTTACTCTCACTTTTATCGTTTAAATGCTTCGAACAATGGGTTTTATTTGTCCCCAGAGTAAAATTAAAGGGTTGTTAATTTAAAACGTATTGCAGAATGTTTCATTTTTTCGTCCCCTATCCTCCTGGTTTGGAAAATAATCCCATTGCGGGAAAAAATGCAAAAATTAAAATGCAAATGATATTCCTGGGTTGATGTTAACTTGTTTTAGATTCGCTAGAGAAATAATGTCACATATGACTTGCTCCGGTTTAAACACACGCGTTTTCATGATACATAATAACCAAAATAAGAAGTAAATACTACAATATTATAACTTTTAAAAATAAATATTATTATCATACTGTACACGTTATTATTATAAAAATCGAGATATTCTAGTTTGGAAAAAGATTGATTTTATTTTTTTTATAATACGTTATCCGTACATATAAAATTTACTGAAATTAACTGGCAAACTCTCGAATAATTAACAACTTTAATTTAAAATAATGAAAGTTAATAAACAATTTATTTTATATTTAGTTCATAAAGATAAAACTAACAATAAATTGAATAATAGTACTAAACAGAATAATATTGAAATATAACACGAGTAAAAGAGTTCAGTGAAATTTCATTAAAAGCTTCCACTAAATAAAATCCATATAATTTATATTATGTAGAACCTACTTTTATAAATTATTAATAAATTATATTAAATTATTGTGTTCTTTATGTCTCAAGAAATACTCCCCCTTAGATTAAAATCCATAATCCTAGGTTTAATAATATGATACATCGAATGATTTTTCTTAAATATTTTATATTATTCTTCTCAGACTAATCAAACTAACTTTTAACAAAACAGTCGTGGTAAAATAAGAAATAAATAAATAAAATAGTAAACAATAATTACAAATAAAACAATACAGACTTATGTAGTCTGCAGTCGATGATAATATACTACACTTAAATTGAAATCGCATCATTACAATTTTATTTTATTGATTCTTGATTAATATCTATATAAATATATGTAATGGCATACAATTACGCTTTAAATAAATTTAAAAACATTATAATATGTATAATTTTATGTACCTGCTTTATAAAGCGTTATTTCAACAGCGTTGAAAAATTAAAAATCGTTTTATTCAACCTGTACCTATATTTATGATGATAAAACCTCCGTTATTGTATAGTAAGTAACTGAAGAAATAATGGAATTTAAAAGCCTTAACTATATTCCCTACATTATCGCTACGGTTACTAAACAGAACCCAATCAATTGATGGATTTTAAAGCTGTTGTACATAACCGTATACTGTATAGTTATTACTTATTAGTAAAGACTGTTACGACTAATAAAATAATTTTAAAAACGATAGAAATATATTTAGTGTCGATTGAAAAGATTACCAAGAAATATCTTAAAATAAATGAATAAAGTTAATCTTACTCACTCAAGCAATAAGCAATACAATACATTATATAATTAATACTTAAGTTGTTTATGATTATATAAATTATATTTTAAATAGTATTAATGTTAAGCGTAATACACATATTCAATTAAAATAACTAAAAATAGGTTCATAATGATACTCTTTCCTCTTGATTTCAATTTTAATTTTAAACAAATATTTTATAAAACTCACGAGAAATATTCCCATTTAAAATAAAAAAATCAATTAAGTTCAATAGAATTTCAAGTAAATTCCTATAATGCATGAAAATTATTCAAATTTAATTAGTTTTTAAGTATTTTAAATAATTACATCTTATGTAAAAAATATAAAATAAATTAAATTTACTTTGAATTCAAAAACTATAAAACCTAATGCTTAAAAATATATTTGATAAATACATTAATTATTGTAATAACAACTAAATCAATTATATAAGTTTACTTGTAGTGTATCGATATAGGTAATACAATATTTTTAATCGACTTAGAAAAAATGCTAATATTTAAATAATTATATCGGTATATTCTTACGGTTTTACTATTTACCGTCAAGTAAATACAATAAATTGAAGAAACAATAAATAATTCAAAAGTAAAAATTAAACTATGAAATTCACATCATTAAACTATCGTGGCTCATATGTTAACGAAAGGTAAAACAGTAAATAAATAACTAATAAAAAAACCATCAAACTTTACGTAATAACGAACGAACAATCGTTAATGCATAACAAATTAACAGTAAAAAATTAATAACCGTTGTTGTTGAATAATGTAAATACATTGTACCTACCAACAACATACGATTGGTTAGCACTGCCGACCCCTGAATGTGATTTGTCCAATAGTCTTATACCAATATATAGACAAATAGACAATTACTAATTAATCCTATCAAAATTGCTTTTAGTTATATCACGGTTAAATACATCCACAAGGGAAATTATTCTGAAACTGAAAACATATCACAGCAATATTACCTGCCCACGCTATACTTACAAATCCAATTAGATTGAATCAATTGAATTAATTAATAAATAATATAATTCCAATAGGTATTAGGTATACATATATTGCAAATACATTATCAACAAATAGGACATGAATATAAGGATCAAAAAAAATATTCGAAGAATGAAATACGAACAATTTTTACAAAATACTATAAGTTTAAAACCAGAATTTGATCCCACGCCACACTCGAAATGCAATACAATAGTAGTATAACGAAGACTATAGTGTAAATAACCGCCACTACACAGGACCCGAGAACGTAAAATAGTCAAACTAAGTACATAATTGTGAAGTCTGAACATCCATATTTAATACACACTTTTCTCGTTGTTTTTCCATAAAACAATTTTTTTCGAGGACAAACGACAATTAATTATTATTTATATTTTAATCAAATATAAGAATGCTCTAAAAATGTAATATTTATTAGTCAACATTGTTGGCGATTAATCAATTACAATGACTTTATAAAGACGCCAAATAGTAAATATAAAGAGCCTATAGACTGCAAATACCAACCTACAATAAAATAATACTACAGCATATTTTGCCTTCGCTCGTCAACCAGCCTTTCACATAATAATCATACTCCTTTCACTTACCACCTACACTAGTCATCATTGTTGTATCACGTTTTTAAGAGGATAAAACATACTTTTATGATTAAATAAAACTCTACGAGTTCTTATTTAAAGTATTATCTAATATATATATTATATAATATATATATTTATTTTTTTTTTTTTGGTTTGTAGTTGTGAAAATTAAACTAAAACAATTCATATTTTAATTATTTTTAACAAAAGTAAAAACTAACACGATTGTGTTGATTACTAACATAATGTGTTATATATTAAATGTATCTTTTTTTATTGATATTCCAATTGTTATAAATAGTAATATCCTAAAATATTTTATTTTTACACTAAAAATAAAATCGGTTCTACAAATTGTCTTCCTCTACTAGGAAATCGAATGGTGTCATTTATTTTTATTATTTCAAAAACCACTATTAAAACACAAATGATATTTACATAATTCCTTTCTCTCTCTCTCTCTCTCTCTCAATCTCTCTCTTTCTAAAAAAAAAAAAACCGTTTTATTTATAAATACAATTATTTTCTAAAGTAGTATAGTTAACATTGAATAATAAGTAAAAATATATTACATTTTAATTTGTATGCCAAGATTTGGAACTTTAATGCGTTTTCGGTAACTGTTCATTAGTTTTTTGGTTATACGAGTATATGCTCAATTACTTATGCTCAACTACACATCAACTTGTTAATTAACAAAAACTGTTTGGATAGTTAAAAATGCTTAACTGATTACAAACATATATACTGATCTATAGATACCTAAATACTTTTAAAACTTTTTGTAGTAGATATTACAAATTATTTTTGGTACGTTCAACTTTCCAAGGTGAAATTAAATCGTTTTACCCTTTGAAAAAAACATGTATAAAAACAAAATCAATAAACTAATAGTATCCTTTCTTATTAAGCTACGATTTGATACAGTTATGGAAGTGCAGAAAAAATTAAGAAAAACACCGTATTTAAATAAGTCAGAAGCAGAGCAAGAACGAATAAGAAGAATGCCTATATATAGGAGCAAAGAATATCGTTGATAGATGAGTGTTTGTAGTGAAAATTATGCGGCAGAATATAATGTATTCTCGTGGCATACGGCTGGGGGCCAAGAGCAACATCTCCGGGTGCCACGACAAAACATGACTGATTAACATCAACCTTAGAGCGACGACAGGAACCAACGGTGTTCGTGTATATATTCGTAGACATGAACATACGAATTCATTTGTATAGAACAACACACCTTGACAAGTTTCTTGAAAATAATCGATTTTTCTATTTAAACTATCCCTACACACTAATAGTTAACATGGTATTTACAAGACATTAAATACTCGATCGATAACGAATAAAATAATGTTTCCACGATAAGGCTACAATAAAACAACTTGGTATTGTAACTAATTATTCAAAATTTAGTTATTTTTTCTTAAATATTAAATTACCTATTAAGTTTATTATTATCACCGGCCAATAACTTTGGCATATGTTATTAAACGCTAATTTCTTGAAAAGAATGTGAAAAATATTAAATGTAAATTGTAAATATTCAAAAATTTAAAAAAAAGTCTATGTATTACATAAATATATATACACCAGAATCTGGATTTTAGGAAGCTCATTTTATATTAATCAAGGTCTAACTGCCTAGGTATAAACATTATATCTGCTCAGATGAGATCACCCGTCTCTATCAATGCTTCATTGGCCAATAAATAATGTTATACTTTGAATAAAGTGAATACTATTAAAATAGTAGTTTAAATATGTAGGTATCTCAAATGTATCTCATTTGATATTTTTCTCATAGTTTCATTACATTTAATTTTTTTTCCCAGTATATTTGATTACCATTTTGATTACCTTATGACCTAAAATCGGAACTACACAGTTAGGTACTTCATGTCTTCATACATTTACGATAGAATATCAGTACCTAATATTCTAGCATATTATTTTTTATTTTCATCCTTACTGATCAAATGCATTACATTAAATTATCTTGAATCCGAATAAAAAAAAAAAAAATCCTTAACAAAGCTGAGTTACATTATGATAAATGTGTATCGAATACCGAGATTGATGGTTTCTCGTGAAAAATATAAGAAAAAAAATAAATTTCAATTTCATGGTTTTCCACATAGTCCAGACTAATAGTCGTACAGGTCATTGGCAGTTCTCTCAATTATTTTTACTACCTATACTAGCGCTATTATAACTGTGATGCATGAATCTTACCTCCAAAAATGTTGAATGAATTCCGGACAACTGCCACATTTTCGACATTTTGAAATCTCATTCATTTCTGAAAATAAATGGTAAATTATTAAAATTATCAATTTCTATTTTACAATAATTTAAAAATGATTAATCGATTATTTTCAACACCTATTATTATCTTAACTCATAATAACTAATATGAATAAATAGAATAAAAACGAGGTTTTTCAAACTAAATATTACAAATTTTAGTTTAATTTTTTATGTTAAATTAACCATTGCACAAAAATGCATATTTTAAATTTGAAAAATGTAGGTATTTGAGTATAGTTATAAACAAATAACTGAGGATATACATAAATATTTTATAAATATGATGACACATGTACCTGAATGTACATATTGTGCATATTTAACAATCAAAAACGATTAATTGAAATGTAACATATTAATTTAAAGAGTTAAAATGTGAATACAGTTATACATTTACATTTATAACTCGAATTATAATCCAATTTCTAGAGTTAGTATAATTCTTCTACACTTGAAAAAAAAACAATAATTCAAATTACTGTAATATTTCCAATGAGGATGGTATAGTCCTAACTTTTTGTAAAAACAGTAATTTGTTCAATATTGTAATAATAATGAATCTTAACAGAAAGAGGTAAACGAAATAAAAACAATATAAACACAATAGCGGTCTTAGAAGGCTAATTACAGATACCTAGTTATAAATATTAAGTTCCACCACGTTTACAACTAATACTAAGACTATATATATATGTGGTCAGCATGTAAATGTTGTGCACCCATTGTTTCAGAAAGACATAAATCTTACTAACCAGATCGCCTGTTGATTTCTTATGTGCGTATACATTTCCACCATATGAAAAATTAAATGAACTAAAATACAGAACAAATTCTAAATCTATTCTCTACATTTTGCAACCTAGTCTATGATAATTATTTTTTTTAAATTGGTAATAATTATGAGATATGATTCTATTTTGTTTGAGCCTCGCTAGTTAAAGTTTACATTAAAATACATTTTAAATAAAAACTAAAATTATTAATGTACCTACACAACTAATTTGACATTTTTGAGATTTTGATTGGTAATTTTTTGTTTCCTTCTTACATTATTCTCAAACAGAAGAATAAACCAAACATATTAAAATAAATAAAAATCGTTCTATACAATTTCTATTTAAATTAATTGATCTAACCACAATGTACGAGTATATACAAATGTAATGCATTACAAAATCTGTGCCAAATAATAATACGTCATTTTGTAACAAAGAACTAAGAAGTATTGTATTTCTATACAATGTGTAATCAAAATATTATTATTAATAATGGAATACTGTTTTATTTTTCATACATAGATAATGTAGTTTTCAATTTGAAAATTCAAAATAAAATATTATTATTAAATAAAGAGTACACCTTAAATAAGTACCGAAAACATTAAAAAAAAAATAAAAAAACATTAACTAGATAAATCATTACTAATTGTTACCAATCAATCAATATCAAACATAAACGTGTTTATAAAATGAACAGTGTCATTTTTTCTTGTCTCACGATGAATATTTATTATTTACATATTACACGTGAAACGGAGAGGGGATGGTCTTCTCCCCCGTTGTCAATTAGAATGAAAATAGTTTCAGGGTGCATACCACGAAACGTACACCTATATAGCCTGTGGGTAAAATTAAGCTGTGTGAACACATTATTTCTTTGTGTTCCTTCTTCGCGTAGGAGAGGTAAACGTGTTGCTAGATATTAACGAACTGGAAAACGGAAACACGCGATGTTATCTCTTCGATTTGATTATTTATCGGTTTAGTGAAGTCTGTTAAATCGGATAGTAAAAGTATTATTTTATAAGAATGAACGTGTATGAGAATATCTTGGAAAAATATATATTTGTTAAAATCATTGTATTAAATTTAAAAAAATATAGATACCTATGGGTATGTATTTTTGGGCCCTAAACAATTAAAATGCACAATATTTAATAGGTAAATTATAATATACGAATAAACATTACTTTAATTTTATCTAATATTTAAATACAAAAATGACAAATTTATAATAACATGCACTTCTTATTTAAATTACTAAACTCATTAATGTAGAATGCTAAACTTCTGTATTATTTTAAAAAAGCAATTGAAAATATTATACACATTGTAGTCTTTTAACTAATCCAGCCACAAAAACACATAGCGAAAGGAACATTAGAAGTTCCTTTATATTACATTGCGTTTTATTTTTGTTTATCACGAAACGTGATTTATGTTTTATCACATGTTTTAGAAAAAATTACATTTTATTTTAGTAACATCAGTTAAAATACGGCCCTTTGCCCTAGGACTTAAATTATAGAGCCCAATTACAAAACGTCGGTGGTACCCGGGCTATATATATATATATATATATATATATAGCTCTTATCATAAAATAATTTTAAAACTATTACGATCATTCAAATGGTCAAGAAAATTCTCTCTCAATAAAATAGATATTTAATATTATATTAGTACCTAAATAAAGCTCTCGGTAGTTTTGATTATTTTAATTATTGTAAATATTATAGTAACGATTTCAGTCAGAGTTATATAATACTTAGAAGAAATACTGAATATAATTTTTTTAATAATCAATTATTAGCTTTCTAAGGAAGATGAGCTTGTAAAAATAAAACGTTGTATGCACGAGTATAAATATTGCAGATATATAGTTACAGCGGCACAGTAGCCAAACATTACCAGAGTAGAAAAAAACCAATAAAAAAAACGAGTTGACGACGACGACGTAGAAAACAAAAAGAAGTGCAAGAGGACTCGACTGGGATATAATCATCATTAATTAAACGGATGTTGATCTTATCCCGGTCAGCAGCTGAATCGTATAGAGAACCAGTCCAAACCGTGTGTGTGTTTGTACAGTAGTAGAATGCGACAAGTTACTGCCTTCCGATTGGATCGGTATAAATTATACAATTGCATGCCTACCTTTATATGTATTACTATACATTTGATATCTATAACGGGATGGACCGCTCGACTCCCGAGAATAAAAAAAAACATAAAATAACCGTCTACAAGTTCCCCAACTTCATGGAATAAATTCAAATAGGTAAGTAAATGAAATCAATTTTCACAGTAAACTGTTTCATAATTAATATAATTTTAATAAGTACTTTCAACAAAAATTTGACTAAATATAAATGACGTTTTAAAAATAAAAGCATACCTCCTTTTAATAATTATCGACGCTTACTAGATAGAAATCGAATTTTTATTTATTATTTTTCATTCAATTACACAACTCAAACAAAAATGTATTGAAATACTAAGTATATAATTGACTAAATATTAATATGTTTAAATAAACATAACTTGCACTGTATAATACTGAAATTAAATAAATAGGTACATGTGTAATATAATGACAGGATATTACATATAATACTTATATTGTAATGCTTATGACTTAACACTATATTAAAACAATTATATTTAATTGTAACCTAGGTATATTATTTTAATTTAAAAGGACCATTTAATTTAACATTTACAAAAGTGTAAAACTTTTTTTAATTATATAACAAACATCCTATATTCGTTATTTTTTGAATCTTTAAAACTACCTAAATATTTATTAGATTTCCATTTAATACTATTTTTATAAGTAGTAATAACAATTTTAGTAACTAAATAAATGTAGTAACAAATAATATTATAAAACAATAAAATAAAATAATTTTTACATTACTGAAGTACATTATTTTATAATTTGAAAACTTCTTCGATTGTTTTGTATTTTACATTAACAACCCGATAACCAAATTTAAAATTATCGTGTGACGAAAAGAACACTGCGATGTGATAAAAACATTTAGATATACTTAAGAGTACCTATGTTGTTTAAAAATATATTTACCATATACCATATCATATACGGATACTATACAGTATACATATATACAACTAACAAGTTTCAATACAAAAAAAAAATCATTATTTTATCAGAACGTGTTATTATAAGTATACACGAAAGCAAAATTATATACTTGTTACTAAGAGTAATTCGTTTTGTCTTTTAATGTTAGGGTACTACATTGAGGGTATTATTACAGGGCGGTCTAAGAGGCATAAAACAGATAAAATTAGAAAAGTTAATTAAATACCTACTTAATCTTTATTTTAACAGCTGAATAAAAAAATAAAAAAAAAGTTTTCACAACGATTATCATTGATTGATCTCAAAAAATGTCAAAACATAATAGCAAATAAGTATACCTAACAAGAAATAATGTGAACATACTGAAAAGAAAATATGACAAATATTCTTGTAAATTCTTAACATTGCTTTAATTTAATTTAAAATACTAATAAAAGTAAGGAAGTTGGTAGATATTTAAAAAAACAATTGGTAGTATTTATGATATAATTTGTGTATTAAGATTCATAATTATATTGTATATAAGAATGTTATGATATAAAAACTATATATTAACATTAAATTATTTAGCTGAAGATCACATATTAAGATTAATATTAAAACAATACTATTTTACATATTGTATATATTATAATATAGTGCAACAAGGAAAAATAACAAAGTATTTTAAAAGATAAAAAGATTTCTCATTTGCTATTTATGCCATACAGTATAAAACCGAGTAGAAAAGGCCACTATATTTTTAATGTAACGAAAATGTGAGTAAAAGAAAATAATATGGAAATAACCATTAATTTTATAAACATAAATCTTATCATTAAAAAATAAAGTGAAATTTCGAACACCATATCAAATCACAATGAAAATATAATAACTATTTCATAAGTAAAACGTGAACCTCAAAAATATAAACCATTTACCTAACCAATCGAGCTACCAGTGTATGATGATAATATATTTTGCTTTATATTATTTAATCCATAACTAAAATTAGTCATTAATTATTGAGTAAGGATTATCTGATGAATAAATACCAAAAATAATTATAAACTAGCATTGTAAATCAAAAAAATACCTAGCATGTTAAATGATTTATTTCGTCACATAAAATTGTCGACTGCAAAATTTGTACAGAAAAAAAATGCCCAATTAAAATTCGAAATTCACAAACCAGTAATGTTCTGAAAGCATATTAATTGGGAACTTAATCGCTATAATTTCGACTATCGTGCACGGAACCTGTGCAGCTGCAGGCCAATCCAGTGACTGTATGAACACGAGAAACGCCTGCATTTTTCTCAGATCCATCCGTGACTCACTACGCCCATAACATTAACTCTAAACGGGGAAACAATCCAGCTTGAACATACGTGATTAGATATTATTATAATATTATTTCCCCCACGCGAACATAATTCTTTTGTACCATTCTAGTAACACACATAGGTAAACAGATTTATAAAAATTAATAGAAGAACATGAAAAACCGTGTGGGCAATAATTTCTGTTTAATTGTTGTGTATATAATATTAGCTATTATTATGTAGATGTGGTAGTCTCAGAGGTAGCCCGTTAACCGTTTAAAAGTAACGAGTTGGACACCATTGTATTCGTCGACGTTTGAACGGGAAAAGTCACCTAGTCACTGGCAACATAGGATGTGCTTACAATAATTTAGATCTGACAGAACTGAGACAAGTCCTGATACACTACAGTAAACATGAGTGGAACAATGCAATGTCAAGCGATTTTGTTGAGATTTAAAGCACATTAAATTGTAAAACACTTTGTGCAGTTATAGAGCATTGAAATCACCGACTAACAAAAGATGTTTATACGCACAACAAGTAAAGACCTCCGACATTTTACTCTATTATATTTTTTTAGATTGTATTATAATATTATTTTATGGAATTTTTTATATAAGTATTAATACATGTGGAAGAGATAGTATTCAAATAATTGTATCTTGTTTATATTTTATATGAACAGTTGCACCCATGAAAACAAATCACTACTATGAAAAGCAAAAATTGAGTCATAAATTAAAAAATTGTCTTGAACAAAATGATGGAATTGTTATTTTCTCACTATGTTAACTATAACTAATAAACTATGTAAACTACTAACATAATAATAATATTCACAAAAATGAATGAAAAATGTAAATAATACTTATAACTTTGAAATTACATACCTATTCCATTAAAATGTTGATTATCATAATATAGTGATCTAGCAACGAAATTATCATCATTAGATCATTAAATAGTTAACTATGAAAAAGAATATAAATCTATAGAAATGTAAGCAAACCAACAACTCAACATTCTATAGAATATTACCAAGTTATACCTTTTACAAGATTTGCTAAGATTTTAAAATATTTAATAATGTTCTAAAATATGAAATAAATATACATAATTTATGATTATAGTTTGTTATATAATTCATGTTAAAGCATTTAAGATTAGTGATTGTAATTATTTACCTGTATGTTATTTAATCCAGTAGTAATTCCAGCACATATTTAACACAACATATAAAAATGAACACAAATCTTAACACCATCTGAATTACACAAAAATATCACAACTCTGAAAATAAAAATTTACACTGATCACAATGAAATAGCTATTAAAATATTAAATCTCCGAATTGGCAAGTTGTAAACCGTATAAATACGATAAAAACACGTAACTCCCGTTGCGCATGATCGCACCGCGAACGTTCGCTTCGTCGTCACAACACTGACTGACCATACGCTAGACATCTTTTCCCGGCGAGTTACCGGTTCAAATTTTTAGTGGCGGCGGTACGTTAGGCAACGTTCACCGTGCACAATAATAACCAGAATAATAATAATCGACGAAAATATCAAAAGATTTTTGTTCATAGAAAAATCAAATAGTATTCAAATTTAATTCAAATATGTTGGTATACTTTTTTATTATACACTTCACTAACTTCTTTAAAAAAAATCATTGAAATGTAATTGAAAGATATTTTGGAAATTTCCAAGTAGTTTTAAAAAATTAATTGTAAACTAACAAAAAATATCTAATTTACGGCAAACTTGTTACGCCAATGTTCTATTCGTTAATATTTCAGGTTAAATAGGTAAATAAACGTCGGGATTTCAGAACGCATACATAAAAGTAAATAATTATTGTAGGCTCGACTTTAAAATCGATTATACGCTTATACGTATGCATGTAAACATTCGAAAACTGATGTGTTACACACATAGTGCACGAGATTACGGAAAAAAATAATAAGACTCCCCCCTTACCTTACCTAAAATCATGCGTACACTATAAATACGAGTGTGATGAATCTTTGATTTTCTGCGTCTCGTCCGTGACGAAAATCCCGGATCCAAATCCACAAGTACTTACTCACACTACAGTTGTAATAACGAAACGAGTCGTGCGACCCTAAGAAATAACACCGTAAAAAAAAAAAAAATTATGCCTACCTCTCTGCTCCGGTCGGCGTTCTCGGCCGCACCACGACACTATTATGTTATGTATATTGTATATAATAATAATAATATATAAACGCACACATTTAACTTCGAACACGCACACGCACATGACACGATATCGAACTACGCAGAAGAAAAAAATAGAAAAAAGAATAAACGTATCTGTCGATAAAATCGCACTCTAACCGACGTTTCTTCGCGCTCACGATAGAACAGACCAACGCACGAAAAAAATAAAACGATTCTGAGTGAAAGAGGAAAAGTGGATAATAGCGTTATTAATGATTTCTAATAAGAATAACTAATATATAGTTCGATCGAAATTCGTTGAAATACTCGATTTCATCAACACTTAATTTTCGAACCGTCATCATCGTGAAAATCGAGAGCAAACAGCCGTTACACAAAAAAATAAAAATCAAAGTACCAAACTCATGAGAAATCTCGAGAAAAAATTGCACGTCTTATTGGTCGAAAATAAAAATTCTATTCGTTTTCGAATTACAATATGTATATAGTTTGCAATTGTTTGTGTTTTTATCGAACGTTATAATTACGAAAAAGAAAAAAATTCACCAGTGTGTTTCCGATATTTTCACATTAAAAGTAAGATCGACTCATGAAGATTCACATATTGCGTTTTCGAGTTTAAACAAAAACTATAAAATTTATTAAACAGCAACAACTATTATAATTTATAGTAAGACCACTCACCGTAATTCCTAATTGCACTCAAAATCTAAAACAAAACGTCAAAAACTCGACGTGAAAAATGTAAGTTCATCGCGACACCGAGCGCGACGACGCGACGCGAACCATAAAATGGCGGACGGAACGAGACGGAACGCGCACAACGAGTAAAATTCCATTGTCCGGGACGACAGATCGCGTACGAAAGTGCGCTTACCAAAAGCGGTAACGAACAGCTGTTGCGGTTATTTCAACGGTTTTTTCGATTTGAAATTTCCATTGGCGCACCTCGGGAAAAACCGCGATTCGAATGCTGAAAACGGCAAACGGCCCGACGCTCTCTTGTGACGTCATTACCCTCTCCGCAGCTGCCATTTGTGTGTGACCATAATTATTGGCCTTTTCGAGTACCTGGTACTCGGTACCCAAAAAAAAAAAAAAAACACTATCCAGTTCTCGGTACCCGGACTGATTTTATATCTGCAACAACTCTAATTATATTATTTGCTTTTCCGTGTGTGTGTGTGTGTGTGTACAGTCCCATTAGTATCCCAAACTATTCGCGGTGTGTGTGTTTCGAGCACGCCGCGTCGAGTTGATTATTATAGAAATAAACGACCACGGGAAAATATTTGCTAAAATAAAGCGATACCGGTTTTAAAATGATTTGCGACAGTTTTTGAATTTGTTGATGTACCTATTTGGTAATATTGTCGCAAGTATAAACAGGAAAACCCCCGGTGTCGAGTTTGAATATGAGTGACAGTGATTGTGATAAAAACAATTACAAAAAGCGATTTAAATATTTTGTTATAATTTATGTAGCCTACTGTAGACAGTTCGCTCGTATTCGTATACTCGTACTAGTTACATAAGGTGATGATAATTATAAGCTACAACTTACAACATAGGTGTGAAATACTAACTATAATGCACTAATGCACATCCTTAAATTTCTTAAATTTGCAATTTCGTAAATAAACACCCTTAATTGTAACGACAGTTAATGTTACTATATACTATATATGTATACCACATTACTATAAAGTTGTTGTTTACTACTAGGTATACGTCCTACTCATAAATTATATGTAAATCATATGATGGATCTATAGAGAGTGCATACAAACATTATGATAATGGGCGTCGGTAGTTAAATTATTAATTATTATGTGCCGCAACCGGTGGTTATTATTAATATTAATGCTGATATTATTACGTGCACACGGGTGACTTCAACTATATTGCTATAGTGACACCTCTCGTTATTTGTCTTATCGTGAACATAGTGGTATGAGATGGTTTTCGGTCTACATTACCTTTACAAATGCAATATTGTAATATAAGACACCGTAAATCACTCCAACGTGTAATAATAAGTAAACGATTATTTTTTATTGCAGACAAATATAATATGTTGTTTGTTTGTATTTTGATGTGCATAAAATACCAATGTAAAAATATATTTAAAATATCACATGCACGTGACTTGCACGTGTCCTGCGCTGAATGCAACTATGCCATTATAAAAATACACTACTACACTATTATAGCATAATCACCGCTCGTTTGGTTTAGTACAAATATTATATACCTACATATATTATATGAAGTACGTGAATTATCGTTTCTGACAGCAATACAATTTAATGAGAAGAACGAAATGAATACTTAAATAAATCAGCAAGTAGCGTTTTAAATAATAACAAACATTAATAACAAACATAGCTAATTAACATTTACTATTTACAATTATTCACAATCGTCACTGTCAAGCATCAAATATAAATTTCAACAAGAATGTTCGTAACCATAAATATCATAGCGTACCCAGTGTCTAAGAACACTGAGAACTTGCTCGTTTATTATTTACTATCTGTTTTCAATAATAGTACAATAAATAATGTGTTTACAAGCGATAAAAATAATAATAATAATAATATAGGCACGCGATTGAATAATCAAGAAATTTTAAATTCCAAGGCGTATCAAATAGGCAATTTCAGTGACCCTCGACCATAATGTATTATCCTTAGTTATGCTATATTTTAGCTCGATGGAGCTAAAAGGACATTTAAATACAAAAAACCTAAAAACTTACTAATAAAAATAATGTTAAATATATTGTAACTTCTACTTGATTGGAAAAACTTTGTGTATATCTTTTGAGAAGCAATTTTCTGAGCTATACAGGTACATATAATATGTTGAATTACCTTACTTATTTGTCGTACATAGCACATATTATACTTATATTGATCATAATATAAACTAAAAGTCTATAACCTAATCGACTGATTTTAAAAATTTGACATGCACTTTCATGAAATTAAGTACATCGAATTACATTTTAGGTTAAAGTCAAAATGAAATACATGTTTATCAAAACATATATTTTACATAGATAGCTAAGAGATTTTTATACAGCAATTCTATACATTACTAAATATAATTGGAATTTAAAAGCAATTCGTGAGTACTTTTTAAGTCCTGTGAGTATTTTCAAAAGGAAATGTATTTTTAATTTTCCATTAGTTTTTGTGAATGTCGAAAAACGGTGAAAAATGTAAACAAGCGCCGGTTCTTGATTTTTACCATTCCTGGGTAAATCTAGCTTCAATCAGAATCGTTTTTTGACAGCGATAATGGTTGCGTTCAGATTTAAAATAATAACACACCGCCATTCTAAGCTGTGGTACACGAAGCGAAACGATTACCGAACCGATAGGCTATAACCTTTATAGGAATACTTTTTTACATTCATGTTATAGGCACTATACAATACAATATTATTCGTATACATAATACATATTTACTGCTTATACTGCTACGCGTTACGGTGTATTGGCATCTAGAATATTTACTGTAGATTCTACATGCATATCATAATGTACTCGTATTTCCGAGAGGCCGAGAAGTAAGTTATACCACTTATTCCTTGATAATAAGCACAGGTTTCAAGTAGAAAATATTTAAAATAAACACATGGAAAAAAGAAAAGAAAATACGATCCATTGAACCCGGTATTAAGTCGGGGGGGGGGGGGGGCTCTCATGTGTATATCCACTGTTGTAGCTTGTAATCGCGGTTATCAAAATAAAATATAAATAAATTATAATTATATTACACCGGGGTGTAACTAAACTAAACTATTTTATTTTTGTATTGTGATACTCAAGTCCCTCAGACGATTACAGTGAATATGAAAATGAAATATTTAATATGTATTAGTACACCCTAGTTGGCCGATATGGTTGTAGGATAGCTACAACCTTTAAAGTTTTAAAAAACGTTCTTCTTCTGTTTTCGATAGGTATTACATACATACATATACACATATTATTGTAATTCATTTCGCACTACAAATAACATTTTAGTTTTGAATTATTTTATTGGATAATTACTTCATAAGACGTTTGTTTAACGACCGCATTACTTTATATGTTGTTGTTTTAATAATTGTGATTTTATGTAGTCCTAAAGGCATTATTTCAAAAACAATAGAAACATAATATAATACGAGAAAATTTTAAGTTTTGCAGTTGGTTCATCGAAGTGTTGATAACATCTGAATATCTGATTATTAGTATTTATTATTCAATAAAATATTTATTGGTTCCACGCCTTCCGCAAACTGCCGAGTTAACATTCTGATTATACGTGTCGAGTTTATTACGTTTAATTTTATAGCCATCTTTTCTGTTTTATTATTATTTCAAAGTTTCCATTGTAGATTGTGACATTGAAGATTATCGCATTTACGTATATACATAATATATATATATGTATGTACTTCACTGACAGTCATTGCAGCATTGTCCTTTCTACCACACATTTTATGCAAATGTTGAAATGTAGGTTTGTTGCTCTCGTTATAAGCGATACGATTTGTTTGATTGTGATTTAAAACTATACACGACAGATACTTTGAAATGAAACAAACGTATAGGTAAACGTGTCTTCTAATCGCGGAGACGAACGTGGAAACGCTGAAATTAAATAACTATAACATTAAAAGTTTAGTTTCGCAATCGTCGAAGAGTTGAAAACGGACCGCCCCGTTTTCGATTAAAAACGAGGCGCGCGTCTGTTTAACAACATGCAAAAACACAACGCGTGGCTCTCCGGAGGTTTGGAAAGAAATCCGCGAACGAAACGCTGTCGGACTATTGAAAACACCGTAGTACGACGGGGGAATGCGCGCGCGCGCTCACGACGAGCCACGCGTTTTTATACGACGTCATTAAGTATGTCGGGGTGGGTTCCCAAAGTGTACTGCCGTTCTCGTATTATCCTCGGAAAACGACTGCACGCCGTACAATGCGAACACGCGCCCGATCGAACCCGTCGTATAGAAGGGAACCTATATCGTACAAATCTATATATTCTGCAAGCGAGCGAGCAGCAAGCACAAGTGCGCGCTCGCCGTAAACATAATAACGTTGCAATAAGTCGTATTATTATAACACGAGATCGGCCCATACGTAATAAAGTCTTATAGCGCATAAATGTATGCGTCGTACGCCGACCACCACCACTCACGGACCATACGATAATAATATGTATATGCACTGGGATATACGTTGTACCAGGCGCGCTGTGCAGCACTCGACGACTTTCTATATGACAAACGAGTATCGTCTCTGGCGCGGCGTTGATATAATTATATACCTATACATACATATACTGCCTACAGGTGCCACGTATTTTATTTCATTATGTATACCAATACTACCGACACATACCTACGCGGGTACTCGCGGATACTCGATTTCAGAAATCGAGAAAGACACCGTGCAGTCGCGCATACGTTCACGGAGAGATACAGAGTCGAGTCGGTGATTGGGCGAATACCTATATATTATGTTCGCGGTATATATGTATAATATACGCATATCGGTATTTCTACACGTAAATTATACATATTATTATTATATTACGTACACGTATACCCCTGCGCGCGCGTATATTATGCATGCGCGCACGCGATTTCGCGTTTTAGTCTCTCTCCGCAGGAGACGTCATCGTCGTCCTTATTACCGATCGTGCAAAACACCACGGCGAAACGAGAATATATGAACACGCGCGGTCGTTACGTCCATACTGCTACATACATTATACACCCGTATATACCATAATAATATACCATCAGTAGTACGACGTGGGTGTATGTAGTCGAGTACCATTCGAGATTTTGCTTGAATAATTTTTTTTCACCGTCCCTCGGTCGGTCACCCACTCGCGTTATCTCAGTGTGTCGATAATCTTTTATCGTCAAAGCGGGAGAAAATGTATGGAAATACAAAAAAATCGTCCGAAACAGACAAAAGCCCGAGAACGTTTCCGAAAAGTCCCGTCCGGCGTGATCACCGGCCCGCTAAATTTGAATACACGGTGTTTTTATACGGCACGGTCTATAAGAACGTTGTGTAATATTATTATTTATTACGTAAACGCGGTAACATTATTAAAACGACGCGCGCACGAATGAACACGACGACGACGTATCGTTTATGCATTATAAAACGTCATGATGTGTGTTATGTGACGTACAAGACACGAAAGTCCTGTTTGTTTGGAACGCGCGTTCGATTCTCTGACGACAACAAAGCCGTACGGAGAGCGATATACATACACGTGTATATATGTACGTGCAGTATGGTCGGAGTGGAGGGGTGAGAGGTCGAAGTAAGGTGGTCCCTCTGCGGCAGGTGTTTTTTTCATTCTTCCAAAGTCCTCATATATTATAAATTATTTATAATGAATACAATACTGGAAAAGCACACACGTGTAGCGGCGTCAGAGAAGAAGCGACCGACTCCCCGGACAATACACGCTGGCGAGGCAAAAGTATAATTTACCTCCCTCCAGCTAAAAAGTAAAACGCGTAATCAAATATTCAAATATCTATGATTATACATTATGTACACCAATGGGTCATTATTATTATATTGTTTTGTCTCGATGAAAATATTACCTCTTTATTTTATTTTTATAATCACACACACCATTAAAAGGCGGTGATTTATTTCCGATCGGACTCGAGCAACGCAGCAGGTGTCTCGAAAATTCCAAAAACAAAAGGGGTCTCGTATAATATGTGCCGAATCGTTAATTTCTCTTCGGTTGAATTGAAATCGTTTCACGAATACTACGTTGTGGGTATATGAAAAGAATCGTTTCGCCGAAAAATAAAATTAGCCTTCGACATTTCCCGACGTCGCGCATTATAATTGCAGCTATTATACGAATCATCGGAATTACATTCGACATCATCGATAAACGTGGGTTTTTCGTGAAATAACGGTCTGCACGTCGCGTTCGCCTCACAACAAGCGCGATGACGCGAGAAAACGATGATATTTTTATTACGCGATTAACATTTAAAAACCGACGGACGATACCACCGCCGCCGCCGCCGCCGCCGCCGAATCGTAAATTTACCGGGTACTTGGCCGTACGTTTTCCGACCGCGTTCGGCGAAATCGTCGTCGACTCGCGCGAACCGTTCCGCCGACGGGGATAATACGTCGTCGTCGTATCTGCAACGACGGGCAGAAGACATACACACACGAGTTATATTATACGGACGATACTATCGTACGGACCAGAAACCGGCCGAGAAGGAGCGGGAAGGAACGGGAGGGGGAGGATTCGTAGAAGTTGCGCGCCATTATATTATTGTTTTTATTATTCATGATAGGATAATAGTAATAATAACCCGCACGCCATACCGACGTCGTCGTCGTCGTAATAATAAGACACGAAGAGAGAGAAAAAAAAAAAAAAAACCCGAAGAAAAAAATCGACCGAAACCCGTAACTCTCGATGGGAGGGGGGGCCCCCGCGCGCGCGTCATACCTCAATAATACCTGTTACCCGCCGCCGATTATCTTCGCTCGCCGTCGTGTTTTTCACGGTCGCCACCGTCGTCCGCGCGCGCTGCTCGCCGACAGACCGACCGACCGACCGACCGACCGACCGGCGGGCGGGCGGGCGGGCGGACGGACGGCTGCGGCGCGCGCCGCTCGCGTCCAACGTGTCGTCGTTATCTACGAAGCCCGCTCGACGACCACGGGGAACCCGGGGACCGACGGCCGAGAGATAAGGACAATAATCGACACATGGTAAAAGTGCGTATTGTCACAATACTATAATCGCGTAGTGAGCACCAGCAGTCCCGGGGCTGTCGTCGCGCACTTCTTCCGCGTACGTCCCGTTTTCTTCTATTTTTTTTTTTTCCCCCCCGTCCGATTAATTTCTTTTCTCCGAGTTTTTTCCACCGTTCTCTCTCTACCCGTTCCTCGGAGGCCCCTCGCGCGACTGCTGCTGCCGCCGCCGCCGTCGTCTAATTCATTATTAACAACGCGACGACGACCTTTCCGGGTCCCATATTATTATCATTTCACATTGGTCGTCTCTCGTCCGCGTCGCCCTCTCTACCCGGACGAATCGATGAACCGTCCGTAAATAATTTACGCGACCCGCACGCCGGAGACAGCGGGCGAATAATAATAATACGGGTTTTCGACTAGCCGACGGCGGAGCGAAATGGTGTGCCGCGCATAGTGCTGGTGGTGTGCGTGACACCCCGTCGGAGGAGACGTCGCGATGGCCGCGAAAACAGACTACAACATCGACTGGGTACTGCCCAAACTCAGGAACCGGCAGGCTCTGTGGAACGTCGCGTCCTGCATCACGCTGGCCGCAGTCGGCATATTCAGCAAGATATTCATCAGTGAGTTTGTCTATCGCGACACCCCCCTGGGGGTAGATCTTAATCATTTCCAAGAGACGTCCTTTTTTATTCCAAATAAATGCTTTAGGGGGCGAAGAAAGTTGATCTCCATCTCCATCGTACGGAGTAATACCAGTTATTACTTACCCGGTGCCTATTATCCTATTACCTACATATCTATCGTCCTTGCCTGTTGTTTGCATTTGTCTTATGTGCTTTTGGTTTTCTGTAGAATGGTTCAACAAGTCCAAAGTGTACAACCTCGTATCCTTCGACAAAGCCATCAACCGACCTGATCATGTACCTCTCATAACTGTTTCTAATCATGACTCGTGTTTCGACGATCCCGGAATTTGGGGTAAGTTATAGTTTTATCTTGTCATCGCTACAATTGGTCTAAACCTTTACTCCGGTTGTTTTGTTACAGCTGCACTCGGTTGGAAGAATTTAATCATGTCGAATAAAATGCGCTGGGCATTAGCTGCTAATGACATATGCTTCACAAACTCATTTTGTGCACATTTTTTTATGCTTGGCCAGTGTGTACCAACTATTCGAGGTGCTGGAGTATATCAGGTAAATAAAAGTGACTATTTTTTAACTGATACTATCTCTTTACACTAATATGTTTTATTCAGAATTTTACTTCACTAGTTTCAATATTTTGACTATATTTATAATACCTAATCATTAGGCTTCAATATTTCTGATGATAATTATTTATCTTAAATTTTTTAATGATTTTATGTTAAATTAGAAATCATATTTTCAATTACCTGTCTCGATGCTTAATTTTTAATATTCATGCATGCATAAATAATTTTTAAAAACCGTTTTATTTTTTATTGTTTTTTTATTGATTGTTTTATTGTTTTGATGTCTCTATGAATATATAAAAATTTTAAAAGTATGCTATTGATTTATTAAGTATGTCATTAGAGGTCATATTGATTGACTTCTATACCATTTCTTTTTTACAATGTTCAACTACCTATAGACAAAGTTTGTTTTAATAAAATTTTTGTTTTTTTGTTTAAACACTTGTCTAATAAAACAACAATTTTCTTTTATCTACATCAAAGTAAATATTATGATATTCAGTATAATTTTGTCTATTATTAATTCATATTTTATGCCCATAATTATTTCTAATGTCTGCAGTATAGTGTAGACTATAAAGTTTCAATTTGTTTTAAATATTTTTGTTTAAATCGCACCAAAATCTAAAAAAAAGAAAATAATATTCAATATAAGTGAAATTAATAAATTGGGTTTTATTTAAAACTTTTATTTTAATAAAACAATTATGGTAAAATTTTCTAAACTGTTGACACCTGGTAAAATTACTTATGGTCTTTGAATTAATTATTATAAACACACGAAAAAATTGTTGACTAATGGTATACATTATTTCTAAGTCTCTGCTGTTTTTTCCTTCATGTTGAAAAACTTCTTTGAATATTAACATAGTATCCTTAAAATGTATCATCTGTATTTAATTTTCTATTTAAAAATGTGTACAAAACATATTATATTTAGGTCTTAAATGTATTAAATTAATTTTAAAGTAAAATACTATTTTAAGATAATGTTACATTTTGTTTCAGGAAGCCGTTAAATTTGGCGTGGAACTTTTGTCTAAAGGTAAATGGCTTCATGTGTTTCCCGAAGGTCGTGTTAACATGGCCAAAGACTACATACGTCTGAAATGGGGAGTCGGTCAAATGATATATGACTCTTCTGTTATGCCAATTGTCGTACCTATTTGTCATGTAGGCATGGAAACTATATTACCTAATGAACCACCATATTATTTACGAACCGGTCGAAAAGTTACATTTAACTTTGGTGAGCCTATCGATTTAAAAGAATTAGTCTCAAAGTTAAAGGAATCAAATGCAACCGAAGAGCAAGCTCGTAAAGCGATTACGGATAAAATCGAAGAAGAATTATATAGATTGAAAAAAGACACTATTCTGTTACACAAAAAATTAAACTCTTGACGGCCTGGTTCTCAATTGTTTAAACATAAATATTTTATGGTGATTGGATCTTTCCTAAACTGAATTATTGTCTGTTTAGATAATTGACTTAGATATAAATAGTTTATAGAGCTTTATGTTTTAATATTGTTTCTAATGTTGGTAGTATTTATTTAACATCACATTTTTGTGTATAAATTTCATTATCCAACCACGATAATTATCCTCTTAATATTTTGAGAAAGGTTCTGGCAAACATATATATTGTGTATATATTTGAATGTATAAAAATATTAACTCTTTTTAAATATTTGTCTTTTTTTTTTTTTTCATAAAATATTATCCAATTGCTAATAAGTTTGTTTATTCTTTTTATACATATTATTCATGCCATCTTCACATTGCAAACCACATGTTCTCAATGCTTCCTATAATAACTCGGATATGTGATAAATCACAATTATTACTAATCAAATCTGTTAAAAGAAGTTGAAAGAATAATATCCAGAGCAAATTTCTCGGAAGTTGTACGTAATGTTCCCGTGTTGTCATACGTTATCGTGAAAAAATTATTGTCGTTAATTTGCCTCTTTATTTTAATTTTTAGGTCCGAAATGTCGCACAAAATTTAAAAACAATACCTATAACTGTTTATTATTTATCATTAGTAGTTCATTTTTCTAGATAATGTTTAGCAATTAGTCCTAAATAGTCACAAAAAGATAAAAGAACCAATGAATTTATGGTCGCTGTTATATCTGACAAATTTTTTTTACAAAGAATAAGCAAACTTATATTACACATATTGAAAAAATAGAGACTATAAAATTCAATAATTATATACTTGTAAATTTATATATTTGTTATGAACATTTTTTTTTACTAATTCTTAGTGTATATTATATACATTGACCTTAATATATTTTAACTATGTATTAAAATGAAATTACACTCAAATAAATTTACTTGCCAATAAATTTAAACAATCTCCGTCCTATCAAACATACTGGTATGTTTTAATGTCATTTATCACACTTTGTGGCTTTTACTTAAAAAAAAAAGAGCACATATTTAATTAGACGTGTTTCGTTAATTTAAAAACGATTTTTAATAATCTAAATTCTATTTAGTACTTATCTTAAGTTTTGTCTTGTATACTTGAAATTATATGAAAAATATGTAAATATATTATTTATATATTTCAAATTTAATTTACTATAAACTGATTGTTTTATTATTTGTAATTTACACATCTAGTCGTCAATCTCTATGCTTCTGTAAATTAATTTTTTTAAACTGTCTAAAAGTATTCATTTTTTTTTTTTAATGGATATTTTATGTTTATGATTTTAACTTACAGTAAGAGATAAGAGACTTGATTTAATATTCTTTTTTTATTATCGCCTAAACTCGGTGTTACCTTTGATACTTTATGATACACAAATGAGCTATCGTTTTATGGGTATAATACGTTCAATAGGGTTAAAAAAAAAAGAAGGTGATATTTTTTTTAATAAAATCAATGGTGCAATACTCTTGCCAATACTTTTGATTCAAAAGTCAGATCTAAATTAAACTTAAAAATGAATTTATAAATCAAATCTTTAACACATATTATATTTATACATATATATATATATATTTTTTTTTTTTATGTTTATAATTGGTTAAGTTGTAATGGTTATGTATTTTATGTTTTAAAATTGTATTTGATAATTGTTATTGGTTTTTTATTATACAGACAATGGACATCGACAACGTTTTTAGTATAATAGCAATACATTTTCATATTTCAATGACCCTTGAAATTAAAATT
This sequence comes from Drepanosiphum platanoidis, assembly GCA_948098885.1. Lineage (NCBI taxonomy): Eukaryota > Metazoa > Arthropoda > Insecta > Hemiptera > Aphididae > Drepanosiphum > Drepanosiphum platanoidis. The sequence continues at coordinate 16,872,424 of OX402534.1, forward strand.
GTTATTTTTACACGATATTATCTATAATGAAATAAAACCAGTGGTCATTGGTTACCATACTCGGGCACAATGTAATTTGAAACTCGTATTAATTATTACCTACTGTAACATCAATTTTATCAGTAACTATTATATAAGTAACGTTTTAGTTGAACATAATATGTATTTTTGTATAACTAACTACCTAACCGAGACGTCGCCGTGTGTCTAATATTATAAAAATGTACGGTGGCACAATGAAAACAGAACTAATTGTTTTAATGTAAAAATGATTAGGATTAATATGAAAATGTATTTTCTTTAATCGTTTGAACATGTCGATATGTTATTAATTGATATGGTTAAAATATATTGTATAATATAATATAATTATGTTTACTGATATCACAAAATATTCATTGTAAAGATTCAATTTTACATCGATGTATCATTAATCTGCCTAATAGTTACAGACTGTATATTATATATAGCATATAACCCTAGGGTCAATTGATAATCAGTGCCGGCGTTACGGTTCGCAAGGACCTTAGCGAATTATAAACGCGAGGCCATCTTCCAAAAAAAAGAAGCCCCCTTTGTGTAAGCTACAATAATTCTTAAATACAATCGTTGTTAAAACCCGATAAAGAATTTTGGGCGGAGATATAAATTAACGCTTGCACAATAACACAACAACAATTTCAATTTCTCTGCCTCTTACAAAAAAACATTTACTGAGTAACAAAAAAAACTAATTCTCTACTTGTATTCTTAGTTAAATCAAACTAACTAACTTTTGTATATAATTCTACTAGCAAGTCCAATTGACTCGTTATTTATACTTCTAGATAACCTATAATTTGATAGTAAATAATAGTGAAAAATTAATTTAAAAATTACATTTTTTTATTATTACAACATTAAAAGTAAATTCAATAAGGTCTTTTAAACTATTCAATAATACAGAGCACCCCCCCCCCCCCTACTCATGTCACATTAAGGAATTCTAGGAAGTTTTTGTGGACAAATGCATAGAACAAGAGTGTGTAGATAAGACATTTCTATAAAAATTTATTTTATTTTAAAAGTGTAAAATTACTGGGAAAAAATTATATGAGTATAATATGAAATTTAATCATTCACAAGAAGTGAACAAAATTATTTAATAATTATGACTTCATTTTTAGTCAAAATTTAAATGCAACTTAGATTTGTTCTTATAATTCTTGCAAGTGATCAATTATTGAAATTGATGATGTGTGGGGCCACAACGAGTTCAACAACTGCTATTGTTTTACATAAAATATTATGACTTATTTAGTCACTTTCTTATGACTTACAACTTACTAAAATGCATTTATATATCTTTAATATTTACAATTTACTGTTCATTAGGAAAATCTAACTTCCGTGTTATTCTGTTGTTCTTTAAAGAATCCTAATTATATAAATTGTAATCATTGTTGTTCATTTTTTTTTTTTAATTGCTATTTTTCAATTGCCTTATAAAGTTACAAATAGATAACAAGTTAACACTAGCTGTAAAATAACAAAAAGTAACCCATTGGCAATACAGAGTGATTCATTTGTCAATGAATGCTCAAGTTTTCGGAAAATATCGACTTTTGGACATTTTTCGTTTTTAAATAATTTATAATTAAAATGATGTATTATTATTATAATTGAGTTTTCTTTTTTACATTAATCTGATATTTAGATACATTACATTTTATTATTGAGTAATGAAAATGTATTAAACTATTCTAAACTGTGTTAGCTTTTAAATGTTGTATTTCCATTCAACTGTATGAGAAATAATATAATCATTTGAAAATATGATTATATGAATTGCTTTTGCTGAGTCTAAGCTGTTGCCCATATTAGATAACACTACCTACTACCTAATTTAAAATTATAATAAATAATAATTGAATAATTGGTAACCTAATTAATAGTGATTTTATATTATGATACAGCGTAGTCTTCATCGTAGATATATAAAAAAGAATATAGATAGTGTCAAATATAATACAATATTTTATATGTGTCTATGTCGTATATAAACTTGTAAAGCCGATGAACACTTACACATGTGTAGGTATACTTCTGGGCTTTGAAAATACAAATCTCCAAAAAGAATAAACCTTTGATTACAACAGACTTATTGACAGATTTGATGAAATAATAATTTGAATTTTTAACTTATTTTTAAAACAACAGATTTATAAATAGCCAACATTTTAAGCAAGTGTTACAATTCGCCGATCAAAACTCGAGGAGGAGTTTAATCTAATAATTATAAAGGTAAAAAGGGTAATTTAAACTGAAACAACACAGGAGGGTGTCTTGAATTTTATTATTATTTTAATATTCTAAAATAAAATTTAAACGAAAGTTAATTCTTTTCGAAATAACAAACGTTCTCCGATAAAAGAAGCTCCCTGTATAATAGCTTGATTAGGTAGCCGGTATTTAAAATGTATTATTTCATTCAAATCGAGTTCAGAGAATTAATCTAATCGTTGAACTATTATTTTAATTTGTATTTTAATATATATATTTATACTTATATCAAAATATTATTACATTACCCATAGGAATAAAATGAAACAAATTTAATTTAGCTATTATATTATGTAATTTTAAAATGTATCCATTTAAAATCCTACTATAATTTTATGATGATGTAAGTTCAGATTTATTTTTTGTTCGGTTTCACTAAAAATATTAAATATCAAAACTTGAATAAAAAATTCTTTTATTATTTTAATTTATTTATAATTTGATTGATTCTTAGATGATCTATACAATTTGAAGACATTTTAATCTTCATAAAGAAGCGATTGAAGTGATTAAACAATTTATTAACTGCTAAATTCATCTACTCTGCTTTGTCCAACACCGATTTTAGATTCTGGGTAAAACAATGCTCGATTTAACTATGTTTGGCTTTTATTATTACTATTTTTATGATTGTTATTTGTGTCCGTTTTCAGATTTTTACCAGAAGAATTGGTTTGATTTTGAACTTTGTGGAGGATTTACGGTAAAAAACGTTGTCTAATTGATATCTAAGATATTAGGGAGTCGTTTCTTTTTCAATTTCTCTCGAAAATTTGTCTATTAATTGAGAAAAAACTTCGTGAAATCGTTGTTTTTTTTTTCCTTAAACGGTTTATTAATTTCAAAAATAAGAACAATTCACCAATGTCAATCACCCGTCACCTCTATCTATCTCGTAGAAGTATTGTATAGGTTTTTTTTCTATCCATCGTTTTTCGCGTGTCGACGAAAATAATTTCAAAAATCGACGAATGGCGGGAACGATTGAAAATTAAATATTAAAACATGACGACATCGTTGTCTACACTGTAAAACTACGTTGCTCACACTAGTCAGCCATGACTCTCGAGTTCTTGATAAAATAAATTTACAACATTGTTGATAAGGATAAGAAGCACATGCCGCAGCGTTAAAAATTAATTTTCGAGTTTAACAATTCTTTCGCGTTATAATACAATTTAAATTGTGTTGTAAACGATCCGTCGAGATAATATCAATTTTCTGACCGGTCAAACGGAGAGAGTTCAATCGATCGCGGTATTTTTCATTAATTTTTCGATCAAATTATCACATTACGAAAATGATGTCACAAAACGGAGCTCCGATCTTGGTGTTGAACACCAACACCAAAAGGAAGTTTGGACACAAAGTACAGCTGGAAAACATCGCTGCGGGTAAATTATTGTTTATTTTTCAAAGTTAAAACCTTAAATTCGCCCTTGGTCTATTCGCGTTACCACCGAGTATGTGTCATTTCATTGTTCCGGCATGTTTGTACCTCCTACACCCTTTGGTAAACTCAAGCTAAATGGGTAATTTACTTTCCGTTTGGAAATAAATTGGAATTATCATAATGTGTTACACCCATAAATTTATAAATTAAATTAACTCATTATACCTATTAAAATAAATGTTTAATGAATTCAACATAGGTAATTAATTAGGAATTAGGTATGTACTCCTATTTATGTTTAGCCAGTTGACTTTTTTAAATGCATTTATATTATTCAATCTGATTTAAATTATTGATTAGATCATATTTGTAGTACCTATTAATAATCACGTTTTCATTTTTACTTCTCATTTATTTCTGTAGATAAGCATATACCCACCCGTGTTTATATTTTGTAATAAAATAAAAATATATCATATTATGAAGTTCTATCGAGTTACAGAAATCGAATCTATTGAATATTTTATTTAGAACATTTTTGGAAATTTCCATTCTATAATGAATATTGTCTGTAATATAAATCCCAAAGTGCTGGACAAAGGCGGCCAAAAAACTTCTTCTAACTCCGCCCACTTTTTAAACTGTCAAGCGATACTACTGATTACTGAGTGCTTTATTAAACCTGCTATCCCCATAATTTATTTTTATTATTGTTAGCATTGTTCACGGTGTAAAAACTATAATGTAGTTCCTAGTGAGTTTTACAATAAAAAAAAAAACGCTTTTGAAAATATGCCAAATACTTAATTTGAAAATACTGAGCATAATTTTCAAGCAAATCAATTTTGATTACATTTAATGATAATTTTAGAATAATATTTATTTGTGTAGTATTATATATTATAATATAATAATATATTTTAGTGTAAACTACTATAAATAAATAATCTATTCATTTGTTTCATATTTCTTTTGATAAAATAAATGATTCTATATTCTAATGGTTGAAGTCGTAATACTAAAATATTAGTATCTTAATAAACTGCTACTAAAATATCTTGAATGTCTCGATAAAAATTCTATTACAAGTTCCTAATTAGTATTATATAAGCTAGGGATGGGCAACTCAATGCTACTAGAGGGCCAATTTTTTTAAAGTGAAAATCTAGCGGGCCAGAGAACTTAGAAAGCAGGGGAAATAAAAGGTCTATAAAATTTACAATTTACATTTAATTATTTATACATTATTATAAAAGTAATTAGAAAATGTAGCACGAGCCTGATAACCAGTTGCTCATCACTGATATAAGCCATAGCAAACTAAGCTTTGCTAAAATAAATTGTAATGAAATTATGATCTTGCTTTCATATTTAAAAATACGTTCCTCAATAATCAACTCCTTCGTTATTTTTAATTTGTATTTTAAGTGATAAAACTAAAAATCTTACTAGGACATTTATTATATAGATTTATGATAGAAATATCTTAATATTGTATTTACAACCTTTTCTTTTTTACCATATTAAAAGTAGAATGTCAATTGGGACTTGGGTGAGATTGCAAATGATCAAAACAATGCTTAAAGTGTATGTTAATTTATCATATTTTCTTTTTAGGTTCTATGGTAATAAAAATAATTATAGATTATCCATGTATCTTGAAATATTTAAAATTAAACTTATTTGAGTACCTTGAGGTATTAAAATCAAGTTTAAAATAAAACAAATTTAACAAAGTTTTTAAAATAATGAAATGAAATTTAAAAAAATACATATCTACACAAAATATTGAATGTTTATAATAGTTTTAAAATCTATAATATATAATTGTTTTTATTTCTAAGTAAGATGAAAAAGTGTGGGACAATTAAGACAATATTTTATGGTGTTGATTTGAATTTTTTTCAATGCTTACATACAATCAATTAAGTTTGGAAATTATAATAGTTTGTAGTCTTAGTTTATACATTTTATGTTTTTTATTAATGAAAATAAATGGAAACTATTATTTAAATATTATAATATGAATTTACATTGATTTTAGGTAAAGCCATTGCTGATGTAGTACGTACATGTATTGGACCCAGAGCTATGCTGAAAATGTTGATGGACCCAATGGGTGGTATTGTGATGACAAACGATGGTAATGCTATTTTGCGAGAAATTACAGTTCAACATCCTGCTGCTAAGTCGTTTATTGAAATTGCCCGTACTCAGGACGAAGAAGTAGGTGATGGTACCACATCAGTTGTAGTACTCGCTGGTGAAATACTTGGAATTGCAGAACAATTTTTAGAACAAAAAATTCATCCAACTGTTATAATCAGAGCCTATCGTCAAGCTTTAGAAGATATGTTGAACATTTTAGATAAGGATTATAGTATTCCATTGTCTTTGGATGACGAACCTAAATTAATTGAAGTGATACAATCCTGTGTTGGCACTAAGTTCATTGGACGCTGGTCTGATTTGGCATGTAGTATTGCCTTGAACGCTGTCAAAACTGTTAGCATTAGAGACGAAGGTCGTACAGAAATTGACATCAAAAGGTACGCTAAAGTTGAGAAAGTACCTGGTGGAGCAATTGAAGATTCGCAGGTGTTAAACGGTATCATGTTAAACAAAGATGTTACTCATCCGAAAATGAGAAGATTTATAAAAAATCCTAGAATTATTCTTTTGGATTGTTCTTTGGAATTCAAAAAAGGAGAAAGTCAAACAGAAGTAGAAATTGTGAAAGAAACCGACTTTACAAGGTTGTTACAGATTGAAGAAGAATACGTTCAACAAATATGTACTGATATTATTGCATTGAAACCAGACTTAGTTTGTACTGAGAAGGGAGTTTCTGATTTGGCACAGCATTTCTTGTTAAAGGCCAACATTTCTGTATTGAGACGTTTGAGGAAATCTGACAATAATCGTGTCGCAAGAGCTTGCAATGCCACAATTGTTACACGTACAGATGAATTACGTGAAGCTCATGTTGGTACTGGTGCTGGTTTGTTTGAAATTAAAAAGATTGGTGATGAATATTTCACTTTCATCACTGAATGTGCTAATCCAAAGGCTTGCACTATTTTGCTTAGGGGACCCAGCAAAGACATTTTGAATGAAGTAGAAAGGAATTTACAAGACGCCTTACATGTGGCTAAAAACATAATGCTTAACCCTAAGTTAGTGTCAGGTGGCGGCTCTATAGAAATGGCTATATCGCAAGCGTTAGTTAAGAAAAGCGCTGAAATAGCCGGAGTAACTCAATGGCCTTACAAAGCCGTTGCTCAAGCTTTAGAAGTTATTCCACGTACACTTTTGCAAAACTGTGGTGTCAGCACTATTAGAACAATGACGTCTTTGAGAGCCAAACATGCAGTGAGTGGTAACGAGAATTGGGGAATCAATGGCGAGACCGGTGAAATGGCCAATATGAAGGAGCTCAAGGTATGGGAACCAATTGTAGTCAAGTCTCAAGTGTACAAAACTGCAATTGAAACAGCTATACTGTTGGTTCGCATTGACGATATAGTGTCCGGTACTAAGAAGAAGGGCGATGAAGGGCAGCCAAAAGCAGCAGCGCAACCTACTGAAGAGTCCATGAAAGAATAATTGTATGTTCATTTAACTTTTTTTCACAAATTCCTAAAACTTAATCTACAGTTACACTTTATTAATATTATTACTAATCTTTATGTCACGTTGTTTGACATGATATAATTCTATTAACAAAGTCTGCAATTCAAATTTTTTTTAATTTAAATAAAAATAATTTTTTACTATTTTGTGGTATTATTATTTTTTAAAATTGTTTTCCTAGATTTACTTATTAGTTATTAGTTTGATAATATTGCTGGTAAATGAATTATAAAATATTATATCGCAATTTCATAATTAAAACATGAATACATTTTTTTTTATATATATATATATATAAATCATTTAAAACTACATAAATAATACGCTTAATACATATATTTTGTTTATAATGCAAACATTGTAAACAATAATTTAAAATGAATTTTATGTGCACATGCTTTTGTATAGAGTGTCATGAATTATATAAAAATAAATTAAATACTTTATTATATGAATCAAGTAAATTTATTCTAGGTTGAAACGTTATTATACTAATGTACATTTTTAAATAACAATAATTAGGTTTGTCAGAATGTATTCCAGGTGTATCTTAATTCAAACCAAAGTACAGACGTCAATGAACTAAAATATTAGAACATAAATTCTGCTATTGACTATAGAATAGACCATTTTATAATCCACGGTTACGCCAACAAAATAAAAAAGTTTTTTCTTTGTAATCCAGCAAGGTTAATACTCCTTTTATTTAATTTCAACTGATTATATTAAAAAATAATCTACTGATTAAAATATGTTTGTGTTTCACACGTTTAATACATTATTTGTTGCTTATTAGTTATTACATGTTGGCTCATAAAAAGGACTTTTTTATTTTCTATGTTTTTATGATTGTTCAAAGTCCATATTGAGTTAAAATAATTATTTATAATTAAATCGACACAAAAATCACATTTTGTGTAAATATCAATGATTATAAAAATATTTTTAATCTTTTGTTTGAGACAATATTTTATAGGCATGATAAGTCTGCAGTCATCAGGCATTGGTATTCGGTATGGTAAAGTAGAAAATAATTAAAAACCGGCAATTTTACTTCAAAATAGTAATTTTTAATGCAATTGTGATCATTTATTTTCTTTTATGACTCGCACCTAGTGTATTTATTGTTTGAAACGTTTTCTATACTAGAAAAAATAATAACCGAAAAGCATAGTTGACGATGCAATAAAATAACCTGAACATATTTATCGAATATAATTTGATAAAAGCGCACAGTGGTTTTGCCAACTTCTTTAATAATCTCATATTTGTAACTAAGCCACTCAAAATGTTTAGTATAAAGTCATAAAAATTGAAATCAATTGCCTATGAATATGATTATATGAATAATAAAATGGATTTAATTGAAGTAAGTGTTATATATTATATATAATTTTTATTATTACCCATCTATATCTGTGATGTATTATAAACCATTATCAGTTAACCTACAGTGAGGGAATAGTTCTACATTTCTATTACTGAAAATTACCTATTTGACATTTGCCAATTCGGTTCGTTTTTATTTTTATAAATGTATTAATTACCCAATAGTTAATAATCATTAAATACGTTATACTGTAACATAGTTCTGCATAGTTTGCCAACACACAACAACAAACTCACAAGCACCGACGAAGGGAAGCTACCCAGCTCTTTTTTTCAAGAGGTAGCAAAATCATAATATATTTGCCACCCCATTAAAATAATCCATGATTTTTGCACCACGATCGAACAGATCATAGTTGGGGTGCCTAATTAGTAATTATAAAACGATGTAAGATAGTTCGTTTTGAATACTTAATTAAGTAACAACCGGTCTGATTATTTTTGTGTGTGAAATATGACGTATACATTTAAGTTACCTGGGTTGACATTTTTTATCTTCTTTCTAATTTTCTAATAATCGACGACCGGTTTAGAACATATTGGGATTTTTTCCGTATTCGATTGATTTTTCTCATCAATGTCAACGAAATTTCAGCTATTCGCTAGTCTAACGCATATTTTTCGATTGCTTTTAATGCAATGCTTCCGGTATATTTAATCGTCGCGTGAGATATTGATAGAAGAACGTGCACGTTTCAGTATTGCGATCGAACTTTTTCATTCGCTCAACTATTCGTGATAATGAATTATAATCGACATATTGCTATTCGTACAATGACATTCATAATATAGTTGAAATTAACTAAGTAGGGGAGAGTCGTTGGTCAATTATCATTGTCAATAATAAACTATTGTCTATCGGTATGCAGTGAATATGCAATAACAACAGAATCTTTGTCCTAAAATCAAAATTAACGTCAGTTTAACAAACCCACGTTACCCGAATTCATTATACGTACTATGTATTACTTTCCTTCATCGACGACTGTCGGATTACGTTTGAACTGTAGCTGCTTGTGTATGTATTCAACGTGAGTCTACTCGTAGTATGTTTATGTATATTTTATTTCTGTACCATAATAATCACTATTTTTCAATATCCTATAACTACAAGTATTTAATTATAACAATTAGGACCTATACCTACCGAGGTAGGTAGAGTTGAATAGAGTATCAACAATATCGTTAAAACTATTAATAGGTAACTATACTATAAGTAGATATAATGTATAAGTATAACGATTCAAGTTACTTTAGGCCGTTGTAGGCATTGAGTTAAAGTTGTAGACAACGTATAATATGAACTGTTGTTTTAAATAGTGACAAATTATTACTGTCTACTTGTCAATGTGGATATGTATACCAGTATACTGATTATAGGCCCTTGGGTATCGACTGCAATAACAATTAATAGTCATCTGTCGATACAGTTATGGGCGTAATACGTATGATCAACAACAAACGATTTGGTAAGTAACCAAAAACTAAAATTCATAGATCTATAACCTATTAAATTTTCAAAATTGTTTTCCTCGAGATTTTCATTGTTTATGTTGATCATATAAAACCTTATGTAAATTATAAACTAATTATTAACGTGTCATCCGTTTGTAAATTCCAACGGTTAATTTGATTGATCGAAATTCGATGTAGGTATGGATCACTGTCAACCATTTTATTTAGCCGTGAAATGTAATCACTATCGCTGAGTATATATCAAAATAATTATTTTTAACTAATATAACTAATATAATAATAAAACTAAGGTTTATTTCAGAAGATATGTATAGTTATAACTTATAAGTAGTTAAGTAGACAGAGGTATCTATATATTAGGATTTACGAACAAGAATAATTTTGAAAACAGCACCTGTTGTTTCAAAATATCCACAGGTACGTGTACATTTTCAACGCAGTTTCTCGCGGTTTATATTTCGTTTTTATAAGTGCATTTTTAGTGCGTCAAAATCCCAGCCCCGATATCCCATAACAATATCGTATGTCACATTGCGCGGTTGACACAGGAGTAGGTACAGAACTCCAGGAGTCCAGAATCCGTACCGATTACAATAACCGTTAAGGAACGTATTTTCAAACAATCGAATCGTGATCATCCTAAAAAAGATTCTCATAATAATTATAATACATTGGCGACATTATACTCATTATAGTAAACGCAAATCAGCTGCTGCTATCCTATCTCCTGTAAGATAATCACGATTCCGATCACTGTTTGCTGGATTCGTTGTGTAATGATAACGATTAACGATGGGATATTATTACTGTTTATGTCGTAACGACGACGATTAATAGTGGTAATAACATGAAATTTCGAATGATTCGGCTTCGGCCTACCGGCCGAGTGGTCTGTTTCAAAGCGCAAACAGGAAATGTAACTAAACATAGTTAAATATATACTTGTATATGTCTCATAGCTATGTTTAACTTCGTCTAAATTTCAAGGGCGATAGCAATTATAATGGTCGGGTAGGTGAGTGTTGCCATGTTATGTCACATCTTTCATTCCGTTTAACATTTATATAATATTGTTCGTTTTCATTGTGGTGAAAACTCGTCTCCGTTGGCCCCCGTCAAATGGTATTTTAATGATGGTTCTTAATTTAATGATTATTCTTCGTCCAACAGTCGTCCGCACCAGATGATCTCTGCTATAGTCTTTGAACAAAGGCACTTTGCTGTCAGAAAGAATCGTAGATTATAGAAGAAGGCGAGTGAAAATGGCCTTAGCGATGGTGGAAGGCATCGACGTACATTTCACAAACGTATCGCAGACCGTCAAGGTTTGGGACTCATTGGTTACGAAAACACTTAGACCAGGTGAGTAACCCATACTTATTACCCGTAGGGCTGATACTATAAAGATTTGTTTCATCCGTACGTTTTTTGTTTCAGAGAAAAAGATTGTACTAAACAACATAAGTGGTTTTTTCCCTAAAAACCAAGTAGGTGCCATATTAGGATGTTCTGGATCTGGAAAGTCAACTCTCATGAACATTTTATCTGGATATTTGTGAGTGGTCTAATTATATTTATTAGAAATTAATTTTTGTAAGATAAAATGTAAAAATCATAATTCTGACATTAATATTGTCATTTTCACTAAAATGTTTGTATATTTTTGAGAATTGACAAACTTTATACATATTTATTTTAAGTTTAAGCGATTCTTGAAATTGATTTTAAAATTAATAGCTAAATTGTTAAAATATATCATGTTTTATAAATACATAAATAGTCTCTCCACACAAATTCTCTCAGTGAGACCCAGCAATCATTAACAGTATATAAAGTATAAATAAAAAAATTTAATATCTTTAGATGTGTTATTATTATTTTATGATGTCATTTGTGTTTTAATTGTCTAGATCAAAAGGTTACCAAGGAACTGTGACTTTTAATGGAACACAAGATCTACTATTATATAGGAATATTTCTAGCTATATCATGCAAAAAGACCATTTGCATTTGTACTTAACTGTTCAAGAATCTATGGAGATTGCTATGAAGCTTAAACATTCGACCATTAAATTAGATAATCAAAACAGAATCTCTGTGAGTTAATAATACTGTCATTTGATATTCATATTGATTCATAACTGTATATATCATAATAAGTGTGTTGAAAATGTATTGTTTTTTTTTTCAGATTAACAATTTATTACATGATTTACTTTTAAACGATAAACGAGATACGTTAGTCCATAATCTGTCTGGTGGTGAGCGCCGGCGGTTGACTATTGCTTTAGAATTAGTTCGCAGTCCAAAAATCATGTTTTTAGATGAACCTACCACGTAATATTATTTTTTATCGAATTTAAAATGTCATCGACTGATTTTAATACTTTTGCATTGTTTTTATTGTCCAGGGGCCTAGATATAGTATCAGCAAATAATGTGGTTAAAATTATGCGAAAATTGGCTGACTCTGGAAAAACCATAATATGCACTATACACCAAGCTTCTGCTATTCATTTGTCTACTTTCGATACAGTTTATGTGCTCACTCCTTCTGGTCAGTGCATGTACAATGGAAAATCGTCTGTAATTGTAGATTATTTTTCTCGTATTGGATTTCAATGTCCAGTGTACCACAACCCTGCTGATTATGGTTGGTAAAGCCATGTTAAAAAATAATTTAAATACGAAAATGTATTTAATTTATTGGTTTGATATTGAATTCAGTGATTGAATTAAGTGTCGGTGATTACGGCAATTCTATTGATTCACTGATTGAGCTTGTTAATGAACAAAATCAAAACGATCAATATATAATTGGTAATTAATCAGTAATTAATTAATCGAGCGATATTGAACTATAATTCAAACTATTAACGAAATAATTATTACAATTTTTTTCAGACGAGACTGTTAAAAGCATGCCCGTTACTCACAGTGAAGAATATCCTTCAAAATATTTTCCTCAACTTTGGATACTTATACATAGAACTATACTTACTACTTTAAGAGATCATGTTAGTGGATTGTAACTAATATGTAAATGTATATTTATTGTTTTTTATTTTAATAATTTATTTTCAAAAGTTTCTAGTCAGAGTAAGACTTTTTGTACATTTCTTGCTGGGAAGTATGTTTGGAATTGTTTATATGGGCCTTGGGAAGAGTGCTATGCACGTTCGAGACAATGCAGTATTATTATTTTTCTGTGTTATGTTCATGTCATACATAGCAGCGTTTACCATGTCATTAAAATGTTGGTACCCATTACAGTTAAAAAAATTAATATTGAATAAAATAGTTATTATTTATTTATAACATATGTATCTTATGTGTTTAGTTCCTTCAGAGTTGTCAGTAATGCGAAAAGAATATTTCAATCGATGGTATTCATTAAACACTTATTACTTAGCCGTAACACTCGTGGATCTACCAGTTCAAGTAAACACAATAATACTAGTAACATGGAAATATATTCTTAGTAAAAATCTTACTTTATTTTTTTTAATAATAAATAAATTGCACGGTAAAAAATTTAAATTATATTATTTTGTTTACAGATATTTTGCACGACACTATTTTGTGCGTTGATATACCTATTATCTGGCCAGCCTCTTGTACTTTTTAGAGTTTTAATGTTTTTATTGATATTCATTATAACTGGACTCATGTCACAAGCGATCGGAATGCTAGTCAGCTCTTTATGTAAACATTTTATTGTAAGTTTTATTAAAACTGACTTTTTGTAAATTTTAAAGAATGATTAAAATACAAATATTCTTCTAGATTAACACGGTTATAGTTGCGTTGATACTCATGTTTTGGACCACTTACGCCGGTGGCATGATAAGAATATCAGATACACCTAAAATATATCGATGGTTATATGATATTTCATTTATGAAACACGCTGTGCAAGGTGTACTACATTCAGTTTATGGTTTCAATCGTTCTGTGTTGCCCTGCCCAATTGTAAGTAATCTAATTATGTTTTCATTGTAACTTATTTTATAAGAATAATATAATTTAGTTTATAACTTTCAATTTTTGGTTCAGACATTCCTGTAGTATTGTAATCAAAGTCAGATAAAAGAGGGCAATGAGGGCAGTTGCTCCTGTGCATAAGTTTTTTTTACAATCATCAATATCAATCCCCTTGTCTCATCTAGTATCTCATCTTTTTCATTTTATTCATTGATTATTGAAATATTGTATTTGTTATTTATGGATGGTTAAATTTTCATTTAGAGCTATCAGAAAATACATTTAAAGAAGGAAAAAATAACATGCCCCGTGGTACCATACCTTAATTTAATTGTGCCTTATGGAAAAAAATTGATTTTATGCATTTCTATTATCGTAAAAAATATAGTGTACTCTTATAAAAATGTAATAAACCGATTAGTTATTAGACTATAGCACTTTCAACAAATATCTATCCTTTATACTCTGTAAATTGATATCCCACAAAAATAACTTATCTAAATCTGTTAGGGTTAGACACTTTCTTGTATCTTATAAATAATATTTTATCAAATATTAATTCTATAACATGTTTCAGTACAGTTTTTTAAATTGATTATAAAAAACCACTCACAATTTAAAATGTTAATTTAAACAGAAAGAAAAATTAGTTAAAATATTTTTAATACAATCAATTATAGTATTTATTTATTTTTTTAATATTTTTATTTTATTGTATATGTCTTTTTATAGATGTATTGTCAATATGGTTCACCGAAAGTAATGCTTAAAGCACTTGATATGGATGACAACTTATATTGGATAAATGTCAGTTTTATTACTTCGATATATGTTGTGTTAAAAATATGTGCTTATATTGCTTTAAAGTATAAGTTGTCTGCTATTTGAGTTTATCAAAAGAAAGGTTAAATCGAAAGTTATTTGAATATTTAATGAAATATTCAGGATAGAATATCAGTTTATTATAATCTTTCTTTGTAGGGATATAATAGTTATTTTACTCGCTCAGATTTGATGAAAATATTAGAATTGAAATTAAAAAAAATAAACTTCTATGAATACAAATTCCAACCATAAGCTTTTAAATCTAATATTATTTATTTAACTGTAAATTTATAATTTTTTTTCTTTAATTCAACATAGTTTAATATAGAGTTTGACTATATTTTCATTAAAATACATTATTTTAATAATATCTCATATTATTTGTATTTATAAATCTATTTTTAAAGTGATCCATTCAATTGCTAAATAATCCTAATAAAATTTTGCTTTTATATAGTATATTCTAAATAATCTCAACATCTCGATTACACAGGGCTTATTAATGATTGAAACCCTAATTTTATTTACAGAGTTTGTGCATTAAATATATTTTGTGTTTAACTAGGTTCGGTCCTCTTAGTCTTAGAATAGTTTTTGTTATCTATTTTATTTTTTTACTCTGTATGTACATAAAATACGTTGTTTTTATGATTAAAATTACTGACCTTTGTCCCACATTGGTAAATCAATTGAAATTATTTAATTTTTTGTTTATGATTTTTAATCGAGTGCACATATTATTTGTGAATTTAAAATGCAAAGTTTAAAAGTTCATAAAACACTATGTTGTCTCTTCGTTTCATTGTCTATGACGACAATACTACCTTATCTCGACATAGTAAGAGGTGTAGTGGAGGATAACGACATAATATACCCATTTCCTTATTATTTTTTTTTTTCTTCAGAGCATTTAGTCAAATATTTTTATTTGATAAGCAGGTATACATTCTCATAAGTGCACAATAAACATATTACAGTGTAATGTCAATAAGTAGAACCAAATTGTTTAATTATTTTCATTATTACTCTTTATTTTCATAGATAATTAAAAAATCCAAACATTTTTTTAAACAATTTATTAAAACTATATTCAAACACATATATTATATAATCTATACTTTATAAATGATATTGATTATTATAACTATACAAGACTCAAAATGAAAGTAGGTACAATTATATTTACACAAAACTTTGTTGTAAAATTGCGGTCACAAAGAGGAGAAATTTGATGTGTCGAAGCGTGTTAAATTGTTTGAAGCGTTTACTGACTAAAAAATGTCAAGACTTCTAGGGGTAACTATAGTAACTAAAGGATTTCAAGAATCCCTACATGACTTTGAATTGAATTAATAATAAATAAATCGCATACTTAAACTATTAAGTTACTAATCTTAAACTATTTGGATAACTGGTTACTTTTCGTTGTACTTCAGCGAAAACACTGTGTAGTGTAGTCTGAGATACTTTGTATTACATGTTATGCAAATAAACAATCACGATGGCCATGCGCCTCGTGGGAGACGATGAAATAACATAGAATATGTATACAAATAATTCGGTTTATTATGCTCAAATAAAATATACTTAATTACAAATTTGAATGTAATAACTATAGTACGGATTTTAAAGCGATAAAAAACTAAAGAAAAGCACTAAAAAATAAAGAAGCAATAAACTGTCTAAATCTACCGAAAAAGCTTAAAAAAAAGCATTAAAAATGGGTTTTAAAAAAAAAAATATATATTAAAACTATTAATTAGTTCATTAAATTATTTTGACATACCTGTGACTAGAAGCTGAGATTACTAGTTGAGTTTACCTCTGGCGATATGTTGTTGGACGTTTTTTTTTCGGCAGAAACTTTACACACTTTGCAAAAAACTACAGCATTGTCACGAGAATAAATGACTTCACCAAATTCTTTTACAACATTGCGAAGACTAGCACTACAATTAATAATTTTCGGCATTTTGTAAGTGACTATCGGTAAGAATAACGAACTATACGGTGTTACGACGAAAACTAAACTGTAATTCTGAGTTGATCATTTCCAGAGCATATTTTTGTGTTTGTTGTCATTTCAAAATCAATTAATCTACTATAATATATATACTGAGTTACATCGATAAATATATCCATAAATCAAACATAATGAGATCAAATCGATTGAGTCAGCCATGACCTTGGAACACATTATATAATATAAAAATAAATATTATCATTTCAAATGCGTTTGTTTAGAACACATTTTGAAAAAATGTTACTTAAAAGCATTAAATATACAAAAAACGCAAAATAAAATGTGCATTTTATTCTAAGTAGTAAAAAATCGAACTTTTTAGCTGACAGCTTCGTTTTAGAAAAATAGAAAAAAAAAAAGCAAATGCCTTAAAAATCCATACTCTATAAAAATCTACAGTAAAAACGTATAATATAATATTTTTATGCTATAACTTTGTCAGATCTTTTTTGTTTTTTGTTATAGTGTTCTTATTTTTTGGAAAATAAGATGTTCCTTGTCGCCTTAGCCATCTATCTACATCTATACTTATATTTATATTACAATTTTGAACGTTTTGAACATGATGTCTTTTGAATTATATGGTTGTTTACAAATTTACATTAGTGGTCGTTGCCACTTTGACTACATATATAATTTTATTTAGAGTAAATGATTGGTAATAATAATAACAGCAGAGAAAACTTATAGTGTTATAGTGTTCTTAGAACACAGTGTGTTGCTTGCCACATGTGCTCGAACTGTCATCCGGTCCTATAGTGGTGCATCTTGTAAACATACAAATGCACTATAAAAATAAATCTCATTCTTTCGGGTGTGGTGTGCAAGGGAAATCGGAAACAACGGGCGAGGGAGTTTAATTTTCATTTTGAGTAATTCTTCAGTATCAGTTATTCGGTCTGTCGAGGACGTCGCTTCGTTACCTGCAAACTCTTGATCGAGGTTGGTGTTTTTTCTTCCTAGTTTTTGAACATACATTTTTCTAAAGTACTGGTGACTGATCGACAACGAGACAACACAATAAGGCAAATGGTTTAAATTCGAATCAATTGATAATAACGCTTTCTATCTCGGCAATAAAAAAAAATGTATGCAATTAAATTTGTTATCACCGCGTGACATTTGAATAATCTATATGTATATTATTTATTGTTTGTTTTCGATTTTGTATTGTTTATTCGTTATTATGATTGTCTGTTTCGGTCTATCGATGGGTTGCGTTTTGGATTATTTACCATGGGGTTTTGATGAAAAAAAAAAAAAAGAAAATCGTTCAAAACTCATATTTGAAAGTAAACCATAGTTTGTACTCGGGCAACGGTAATTATAAACAATAAGACGAAAATCGGTTTACAATAAAACTTGCCATCTACTTATTTTAAGTTTATGTATTGATTTTGTAGGTATAATAGAGATTTTATCAATATTTTTAAATGTTTTCGAACATTCTAAAATGACACTGACGGGGTAGAGTATGGTACTTTCACGAATGTCAACTAGAAAACTAGGAATGTACTTGGTTTTGATGAGTAAAATCGATTGTATTTTTTATTTTCTGAATTCAATCGAGTAGATTGAAGACAACTTGTGTCTCGTTGTATTATAGTAGTAGTCAACCATGAGATGATTTTTTTTTTCGATTGCCAGTTTTGTAAAAACTCTACTAAACGTGTATATAATATAGTGTTTTCAATGTCACCTATTACTTATGAAATAACACTACGAGTTCGAAATCCAGTTTCATCAATAGATATTCAAATGAAAAATTAAAACATTTGTTTGTTTCCTCTCGCTAAACGGTCCCCTCTGCGGATGAAATAAAATAGGGTTACCAGGAAGGGCGTAGAAGCCATGTTTTTCTAATATCTCCCCTGCTTTAAAGGTTCACCCTTCGCCATCGCACAAAACAGTCGCACACCACACACACTCGCCATCGGTCGACAATTCCACACGCCGAACGGGGACAAAACCTCGTGACAATTTAGATTTTTTGCGCAGAGCAATTTTACGAGGTAGGAACTAATAATTGACAGCTTAGTTTGTGGCCTTTATATCGTAGTATTTATTTAGTTTTTACCCAGCGTTTCGAGTTCTAAAAGAAAATTTCCGCTGTCGTACACCGGAAAACGCTCTTAAAATTTTAAAACTCTGGTTAAAACCCTTTAATACGCATATTGTTGGATATTTGCAACACGTTTTATAAAATATTATGATATTATACTATAATTTTATTTATCGATATGGAATATGTGGCGCTATCTATGATATGATAAGCAAACTAATCAACCATTTTTTGCCATAGATGTTAAATTGATTAATAAAATTTTTTATTATTTTTTTTTTAAATTCTACGCCTCAAAATTAGTTTTAAAACTTTTTTTCGTTTCATTTAAAAAATTCATGCATTTAAGGGTTAAATTGCAGTTTAATTTAGTAATATTTATATGTTTGTTTCAATCGATCGAGCGCTCTACGAGTATAACAAAATTATATTACCTAGTTCTCTTGGTCTTGTTCGTTTTATTTCCTAGATCGCGGTGTCGTACGTAAACAATCGTTTCGAATTTCTTATCTGCGCCGAAAAACCGATCCGATCGCGGCAAACGTATAGAATAAAAGAAAAATAACGTTATGGTATTTGATTCGATGTTAATTGTCCATTGGGCAATGACCACGCCGCCGCGGTGGCGCACGGCCATTGCCACATTTCGTAGCAATCGCGATGTCGCCTTGCCGGTGGTTGACATTGAAAACACCAGTGTTGTTGTACATCGCGTAATTAAGCCGTCGACAATAGAATACGTGTATTCATAATGAACGGATCGAAACAAAACGATTGAAACAAACGCTTGTACAACACAGCTCGGGCATCATATTCCGGACTGCATTATTTTGTCCGGACAATAATGTGTGCTCGATCGTGGGGAAACGCCTTCGAAACACTTACCGATTACTTTTCGATCGTTTTTTTTTCTCTCTTTTCTTTTGTATTCATAAACGTAGTATAAATTTAAACATATTTACACGCGCATCGAACAATATCGAACGTTCAAGTAGTGGGTAAACACAGTTATGATTACATTTCTTCTCGTTCAAGTGTTTTCTTACCAACGAATCGATCATATTTCAAATAAACTTACATTCAAACATAAAAATAATAATAATTTAAATCGTTAATAAAGCTGTTGTTGTATTAACAACAGTTGTCTCTGTTGAATCCGATCGGTTTCCTTATAAATGTTAATCTAATCTATTACACTGACCTTTGGACTGTTTACAGACTTATTAACAAGCATTCGTTATTAAGCCCAAGTAATAATCTGGCAAACATTTGTCACTTGATATGGAATTTAATTCTGTACTGTCAAATGAAGGCCTGGACCTGAAATTTGTCGATTTAACGTATGAAGTAAATGCCTGGACGGATTTATTCAAAATAGGTGAATAATGATGATCAAATTATGAGTAGTTATAATATAAATATCATTTGTTTAATTTAATTAATAATAATTCATCGTTTACAGAGAAAAAAAACATTCTCAAAGGTGTAAGTGGTACATTTACTCGAGGTCAATTGTGTGCAATAATCGGTTGTTCTGGGTCTGGAAAAACATCTCTATTAGATGCATTATCCGGTTACAGGTGAGTTTAATATTTTAATACATTTATAAAAATTGTTTTTATTTCGGAACTTTCAAATAATATCTAATAGTTCTTTTCTTATACTGATTTTATTAGCTACAATAATTTCTAATGTTATGAAATATTAAACTTCATAATCTATAGAGTTTATATGTTAGATGATAAAAAATAAATATTGTCAATTGTTTACTACCTACTTTTTTTTTTTTTTAGTAATTATTTATTAGTAACAAACAGTACTAAAATATTGTTTATTTGTGGTTAGGACTAGCGGATATTCTGGAACAGTATTGACTAATAATATACCTCAAGAATTGGAATCATTTAAGAAACAATCATGTTACATAATGCAAGAAGACCAACTCCATATGCATCTAACAGTCAGAGAAGCTATGCTATTCGCATCAAAACTAAAGTTTTTGACCCTCACATTGGATTCAAGTAAACTTAAAATGGTAAAATTTGTACTTTTAAATCTTTAATTATAGTAAACAAAATGCGAATATGTATGATTTCAGATACACAATATTCTGGAAAATTTAAATCTACTTAAAGTTCAAAATACTGTGACAAAGAATTTATCTGGTGGTGAAAGAAGAAAACTGTCGATTGCTTTAGAATTAATTCATAATCCAAAAATCATGTTTTTTGATGAGCCAACCAGGTGATGCATTATAAAAAGCTACATTTTATTCATCACATAAGTCAGACTGGGTGATTCTTTATCGTGGACTAGTTTTATCCTTAAGTATACTTAAGTAACCTTAATTATATATGCCAAAATGTAAATCTGCTATACCGCTTCAATTCAAACCTTCAATAATTATAACTAATACACAGTTTGTCTAATATTAGATTTATGTAGGTTTGTTAACATTTGTGGAAGACAATATTTTTTAGAATTTGTTAAAATCATAAATATAAATTGTCAATTGAAAATCCCCATAAGATACTTATTCTTATACATTTTAAAGTGGATAAAATTATTTCTAGTCCAAAACAGCTTAAGATTAGTACATTGTAAAAATAAAAATGGTTCACTTATAATAAAACACATGTTTAACACATGTTAAATACTTATTTTCTTAGTGATAGCTTGACTCATAATATTAGAAAAAAGAATCGCTCAGTGTTTCCTTTTCATGTTTACATTAAACATTTCAGATAATATAACTGCTTTTCATGTTATTTAGTGGATTGGACAGTTCATCAGCAAATCAAGTATTATGTACTTTAAGGGATCTTGCTAACTCTGGTCGCACCATTATTTGTACAATTCACCAAGCTTCTGCTTCACAACTAAAGGTATTTGATGTTCTCTATGTACTGACTCCATCCGGTAATTGCATTTATCATGGTTTGACATCTAACCTATTGGATTATCTGGCTGTTCAAGGTCTCCAATGTCCTTTGTACCACAACACTGCAGATTATAGTTAGTATAATATAATAAACAACTTTGTAGAATTACATATGTTTAACAATTCGATGATTTTAATAGTTATCGAAGTAAGTGTTGGAGAATATGGAGATTATGCTGAACAATTGGTGAAATATATTGATAATGGAAAGTCACTGGTATGGTTAACAAATATTAGTCAAGAACACTTAATCAACGGTTGGTGGAAATGAAACTTTTGTATTTTAAATTTCTAGTAATGTATTATAAGCCACTGGCTAGAGAGTAAAGTGAACTTTCAATAAGAATACAGTTCCAGAGTGAATTGTCGTGTAAATCTTAGATGGCTGATTTACCGGATTTTATAACAATTAAGTTTTTTGAAGGGTCAATTTACCCCAATTCTTTGGTCACTATTTTTCATTGCTCTGTAAAAGGGAATGAGCTAGAAATAGAAATATTTACTATGGAATTAATATTGTTTGCAATGATATATCTATTTATTGTAATGAATTTATATATTTATGAGTCGAACAAAGATCAAACAAAACAATAATACTTAATGAAAGCACATACCATATAAATTTGTTTACTTAAAAGAATTTGTGGGAAATCCAAAAGACAATTAGCATCAAGATAATTATTCAAAATCTTGTCGCATGGCGATTGACCTGTTGGCTATCCTAGATGTAGATTATACCAAACAATAAATATCCTTGTTAATAATTTAAGTTTTGATTGCTTAGTTTACAGTAATTTTGTGCTGTAAGAAGAAGTAACATGAGTTTTAATTTACAGAAAATCAGTTCAGAGATGTTGACCTCAATGACAAATTAAAAAATAAAACATGTACAAAATTCAACTATTTGATTCAGCTCATTATTTTAATACATAGATGTGTAATCAAGACATTAAGGGAAAAGGTATGTACGATTGATTACAATTTTAAGTCTGTTTTATAAGACAATACAAAATACATACTCGTCGTTTGTATTTTCAGTTTATCACAACAAGATTGATGGTTCACATTGTAGTTAGTGCTGTATATGGTTGGGTATACTTTGGTGTCGGTATCAATGCATCATTAATCCATGATAATCTAATGTTATTGTTCTTCAGCTTACTGTTTATAATGTATACCGCTAGTTCTTCTATGATAATTAACTGTAAGTCTGTAAGCTACTAATTTTACTTATAAATATATGATTTGAATGACTCATAATTACCTTCGTTAATAATATTTTTTTCATACATTATTATTGCAGTTCCCATTGAAGTACCAATACTTTCTAAGGAATATTTCAACCAGTGGTACTCATTATCTTCATATTATCTAAGTTTGACGATAGTAGATTTACCAATTCAGGTAATTAATTATAAAAATATAAAAAGAAATATTTCCTATTTCCATCAATAGACTTCATTGTCTATCGGTTTGTTATTCTTAGATTCAAAATGTTTTATTCCAAATCGTCATGTTATTTTCGACTATTACTTTGCTCATATTATTGACATTACTTTTTTGCAGACTGTGTGTACATTTTTATACTGTGCCGTATTGTACTATTTCACTGGCCAACCACTTGAATGGCCAAGATTTGGTTTCTTCACACTCATGATGGTTATGGTGGGACTGTTGTCCCAGACCATCGGCATGTTAATGGGAACATTGTTCAACGATTTAAGAGTAAGCTACTGTAGTAAACCTTATGGTTTCTAACTTTTATGATTCTATTTCATTTCAACAGTTCAGTACGATTCTAACAAGCTTTCTACTCATGCCGTGGATGATGTTTGGTGGTATTTTCATTAAAATATCCGATACTCCAGAGATTTTCCGATGGATGTTTGACATTTCCTTCATGAAACATGCCATGGAAGGAATAGTGCACTGTGTTTATGGTTGGAACCGTCCCAGGCTACATTGTTCCAAAGTATGTTATGCGTGTGTTCTATTTTTCTTGGTGCAAAATTTTATTACTAGATGTGAAAAAAAATAATGTTTCAGGTATTCTGTTATAATACATTGCCGTCAAATGTGTTAAAGGATCTTGACATGCCAGTTGAAAAGTATTGGGTCAATTTTTTAGCCGTCACCACTATTTACCTGTTACTGAAAGTGTTCACCTTTCTGGTGTTGAAAGAAAAGTTGAAAATCCACTGATTGTTTCGTGGACTTTTCTTTTCAATATTTCGTCATTTTGTTTCCATTCCCTTGCACTGCAGTATAATTTGATCTCTCGGTTAACATTAAAAACGGATTATTTAAAATTTAAAATTGTCCTATTTTTAAACGGATATTGTATATTTTTATACTTATAGTTTGTACTCTATTATCATATTGATCAACACTGCCAAAGATAAACACAAGTGATACTTTATATTATTATTTTATAAGAACTATGCCAACTGTCAGACTTACAACTATATAGATAGTATAATTTAAATTATTTATGTACTGTGTAATTTCAGTAGTTATTTAAATTTTTTGTTATTCAAACATTTTTCATTTATGTTATTTAATTTACTGCTTATACGATTAACAATTTCGTAGTACAATGTTGTTTTTTCTAGTCTCATTAGTTTTCAAAAGTAACTTATTCAAACTTATAGATTTAGGTTCCCGTCTGTTATTAGTTTTATAATAAATTATATTATATATATTTTTTTTTTTCGCTAGCTAACAAATAAAATAACACGCTTTATGTTTTCGAATGAAAAATAAAAGACTTGTATAAAAATAATTATTATACCAATGTCAAATTCATGCAAGTCCGTGAATGTTATTACGAAAGATAGAAATATTTAAATTGCACAATATGTCATTGAATATAATATTATATTTATCGTATATATTTTAAAAAAACGAATGTCACATTAACTAATAAATATGTGCAAATAAAAATAATTATGATTTATAAATTACATGTCAATTTTTATGTTAAATGATATTATTATTAATTATTTTAAGCCTCGTTTATGATAGGTTTATTAGACCATGGACAACACGAATAATGAATTTTCCGTGAGCAAACTTTGGAATTATAAAATTGGATCATAAACTAGACCGAAGGTACTTTATTTTCACTCATATTTAACTGGATAAAATGTTAAATGTTTTTATGTCTTGTAGTTTCAAGTTTTAATGTAACAATTACTAACTATGTTTTTTTTATTAGAGCTTTAAAACAAGTAGTGAAATTTTAATTGAACTAAACGTTTTCAAGAACTGTTGCGCCGGTGTTATCTTTGTATGTTAGTGTTTCCATTTGCTGAATTAGTTATGGCGAAAACTGAAAAAGAAAATAAGGTAAGCCACCCTTTGTCATTATTAATATTCTGATTACAAGTAATATCGTACCACATTGTTCATGTGAATCGACCACAAATTTATAACTCTCTGATCTCATATTAAATACTCTCGTTTAAATTTCTTTGAAACTAAAGTTAATTCTAACTTTTTTTTTAGGAACTTTATTATTATTTCTTTCATCAATTGTTTTAACAACGCATACTAAATAGATCAAATTTTCACTAATTCATTCTTGCATTATTGATGCATTAAAATTCACATCAGTGCAAAATCTTTTCTTTTTTAAACCAACCCACAACAGGGGTGGTGCTTTCGCAAAACTGCCTTGAAGTTAAACCACAACACCACATATTGGTGCAATTTGGAAATCAATTTTACTAGGTAAAATTTAAACTCCTATATAATAATAATCTGAAAATTCCAAACAGGATTTGTAGTTGATATTCAAATATGTTTAGATAACAAAAACCAGTCGAAACTAAACCACCGATTACTCATAAGTTTAATGTAAACAATTGTTTTAAATTAACTAATACGTTTGATTACTCGTGAATGTGGCATATAATTATTACCATTACAGGTTACTTTTAATGTTACCCGAGACTAATTAATGTACTCGTTGTGTAGATTTTTATATTATTTTCATTATGCTTTTATTCATTGATATAAGAATTGAAGTCACAAACATGGATTTATCTTTAACCTCTGGATTATTGAAAACAACTTAAAAACCAAAATAAAAAGTTAACATTTTATTAAGATTTTTTTTCAGCACGACATCTATATAGATTCATAAATTAAAAATATAAAAATAATGAGGTCTCAAAGTATAATTTTATCGACATATCACTTCAATATGAAAAAACTACAATAGTTTATAATACACATTCAATCTACTGTTGTGAGTAAAAAAACAAACAACACAATAATAAATTACATAAAAAAAAACTACACGTGAAAAATCATTCTAGTATAAAAAAAAAAAAAAAACTATGCACCCAAAAATATTTGTATGTATATCAAACATTTGAAAATACATGTAAAAAATAAAAATCACATGATTGTATTAAATAGAAAAAAATCTGATAAATCTCAATGAGTAATTACAATCAACAGTTTAATTTCTTAATATTCAATAGGAAAAATTAAGTTATTGGTCGATGCCTGTTTGGCGAGTGAAGCGTTTTTTCTTGCAGATTTGCTCTTGCGACGTTTATGATCTTTCTTGGAATCGGCTACAACTGTAACTTTTGACGATACAGTCGGGCCATTGCTATTGTCATCTGACATTTCACCGGCACTGCTCTCCGACACGCTAGTCTCTTCACTTTCTGAAATCTCATTCAATGGTCCATATGTTCTATCTTCAGCTTCAGACGCTTCGCTTTCACTGGGAGTATTGTACTCCCGTATATTACGCTTACGTTGCTGCCGCTGCCTATGTTTTTTCGCTTGTGCTGCTATGCTAATATTAAAACTGAAATCATAAATAAAAATAATTAAATAAATAAATATTACGAGATAATGTTTCAGAAAAATTGAATTTATATATTTCGTACTTGATCTTTTTTTCAATAACGTGATCATTAAACCGGACAGTTTTTTTACTAATCAAATCATTCAAACTGGATGATAATACATTCGAACTATCAGTGTCCACGTTGTCAACAGATGAACTGTATGTTCGCGGGGACAAAGTTACATCATCCATGTTAGAGCACTCAGACATAGCCCTTTTTTTTAAGATTCCACGCTGTTTGAAAAAAAAAAAAAACCAATAAATAATTGAAAAAAATAATAAATTGCAACAATAATATTTATATACTAGTTGAAAAACTTACAATTGTAGTAGGTCTAATGTCATTAAAATGTATTGGCAATGAGCCGGGTGCGAAGTCTATTTCTTTTCCGGTTTCCGGTAAACTACCTGCAATAACTATTGGTATAGCGTTTGATTTTTGAATTTTCTTTCCTTTTTTCTTTTTGCTTTTGGTTGTTTTACCATTTTTATCTTTTAATTGACAATTTTCATGATTTTTTTTGGTTTCCTGTTGTTTATTACTCTTTGAGACAATTTCTTTTTTACTGTCATCAAACACATCATCATCGTCACTATGGTCATCACTGTCATGGAGAACATGTGAAACAACACCGTTAGCCAACGCTTTTGAGTTTTCTTTAAGATTTTCAGTTTCAATACACTGAACTTTCAAGTTATCTTGATCGAGACCATACCAATATTGTTTACAGTCAGGTTTAAAATTTGTAGAAAATTCTAGGATTAGGTTTTCATCTGAAGGTAATACTTTAACATCAGACTTCAATAAGCTCGCTTTGGATGGAATTTGTATACAAAAAGCAAACCATATGGGGAAAAATCCAGAACCAATGGAATGAAATTTGCCAGAGATCAAATTTTTATCATTAATAACTATCACATTAATTGATGTTGGATCAACATTTTTTACATTGAGCGTAAGTATACATTTATTTTCAAAAATAAATTCATGATCTGGCAGCATATAGTGGACATCATTTGCAGTCACATTACTATTGTTATTGCAAGTACTCAATTCAAGATCATTAGTGTCACCATTATAATGGCCGTTTGTGACGGGCAATTCATCATTACCATTAATTAAACTCTTATTGTCTTTTTGGTCATTGACAATGATTTTACCGTCAGATACAACCGTGTCTACACCAAGGTCGTGATCATTTTTACAACTTTCTTCTTTTGACGTTTCTACCTCGCTGACGAGACGTTCCTTTGTACATTGAAGTGGTGGCTCAGTCCTGAGAACCGGAAGGCACACAATCAGGGTTTTGGTGCTCTTATCAAACTTAGCACTACCTTCGTTTTCTAACACGCTGTAAGGTAAACTGACGTCGAGTTTATACTTGGAAGGCTTGTGAGAAACCAACTTCAGATACCTGGGGTAGACGTCGAGCTCAACACCGTGCGAAGAATCCAAGAGCGGCAGGTTGATCTCAACAATTAGCTCTTTGGGTATGATGGCGTTCATTTTACAGTGCATGCTGAAGCCGTACTCTTGGATGTCGACGCCAGAACGGTATTTTATCAAGTACTTGGGAATGGCAAACAGCGATTTCTGTTTCAATTCACCCAGATCGTGGTGTTGGACGGGCTGTTCTTCGGGCGGGGGCCGGTAAGGCGGATACCCGGGCGGCTGCAGTGGCACGTCGGCCGCATCTCTTGACTTGAAACCGTTGATTCTAGAGCGGATCATCAGCGACCGCGCGAGGCCTTTGAATGGGATTTTCGGATACTTGACGTTGGCCCGGTCCAGCTTGACGCCGCCGTTCCTCTCGACCATGCCAAGTGCCGTGTCCTCCACCATGTCCCGTTGCCGAGGTCCGCGACCGGCCAGGATGAGCACTTCCGGATGAAAAATGACGTCGTACACGTCGCACGGCCGGCGCGATTTATCGTAGTCGTGGCGCACTGGCGACATGCAGTGCGGCAACGACCAGCGATCGCCGCAAAGCTCCCGGCGGCCCGTCGGCTTCTGGAGCACGTCGCACGAGCAAATGTTGATGAACACCTTACGCACCCCATCGCCGCTGGTCTTCAGGACGTAGCCGGGCTGCGGCCGCACGAACGTCACCCACGCGCCGCGTTCCCGTTCGTACTGCTCGATCTCCCGTTCCTGTAACGCCTGATTCTCCGGGTCGTTGATCTCGTCCACATACTCGCACAGCAGCTTGCGAAATTCCTCTTTCTTCATCGCCTCGCCGATGCAGTTCAGCTCTTCCATGGTCATTTTCATACCGTCGATGACCACGTCGTCGAGGTCCAAGCCGTCGGCGTCCATCGCTGCTTCGAATCTGATGAGAAGAGATTGGAAATCAAAACACGAAAACGAGAGAAACGGAACGTAGACCAGAGGAAAAACAAACAATAATCTATCTAAAATAACGCGTAATACAATTGACGGATTCGCTCGCGCGCCGCTTCGGCAATCTATATAGCTTCGCAGATGATAATATTGTGTACTAAGCGGTGTTTACGGTTGTTTTCATTATCGTTCTACGACGATAAAAGAAAAAAAATACACTATATATAATATAGCGGTTGTTGCGGTACCGCTGCTGCGCGCTCGCTACGACTGCGTGTTTGTGACCGTCACGAAAATCGGAAAACTGAACCGAGCACAATGTCGAATAATATCTATCATTATCGTTCAAACTCGCGCTTCGCCATAGACACGCTATCGCCGTCAATGCACCTCCCGGCCGGCGACCGTACACCGCCGAACAACACAAACACACACTCGTGTTCACAGCTGTTTTGTCCGATAACGATCGCCGCTGTTGTATTGTATCACTCAAATAGTCGAATATAATACACTACACTACTACAGTAAAACAACTCTCGTTAAGCCGTAACGGACACTAAATTTAAAAAATTTACATTAAAGCGATTATAAGCGAACAATTTCATTGAAAATGGACGTATTTTTCAACGGGAGTTTTGTCGTCCCGGGTACTTACATGTAGCACATCATGATCCAATGTTTTTTTTTTTTAACGTGATGTAACCTAACCTAACCTAACCTAACCTTTCCTCCCTCACAATTCCTGGAAACCCTCCCAGGAGGCTCAGAAGAGAATGGTGCCGTGATCTTCTAAACCAATAATAATCATAAAATCAAGTTAGGGCAGTGTTACCACTGGGTAACTCCTCCCTTCACTCACTCATGTTCTAAAAAATTTCCTTCATCACGTCATATTCTTATTGTTCAGATACTTGAACAGATTGTATATTTAAAATTTAAAATAAAAAAAAAAAAAACATCACGAAAAACGGATATTTAAAAATTCATTGGAAAAGCATTTCTTAATAAAACAAATAATAAACACGATTAAAAACAATTCTGTCGAACAAAATGAAGGCGTGTTTTTGTTTTTTTTTTTTTTTTTTTCGTAGACTTTATAACCAAACTTTGGGTTGGGTTAATACCAAGATCTCCAATAACCTCGGTATATAATCAATCGATTTCTTTGTTCCCGGATCTATACAAATCGAAAACGCCGAGTCATTCTGACGACTGTGGCAATACTTTTCGATTTTTATTAATCGGGCGCGTGACAAGTAAAATAAAAAACCTTTGAAATAGTATAGAATATATAATATAGTTAAGTGTTAATTTTAATAATTTTATATGAGTAGTTTTCGTTAATCGTCGGCGGTTGATTAATCATATTTTGAAATACTTTAAACAAAAGTAATAAAATTCACTGTAAGTTATAAACTTTCTGCGCATTGGTACAATCTTGTTGCTCAAAAGTAAAATTATTTTTTGTTTAGACAATTTTACTGTTGTACCAAATAGTTTTAAATAATATTGCAATTTACAAAATGTACACAGATACCCACTTATAAATTATCATTATTTCATGTTTGCTTAAAAATATTCACAGTAAACAAGTATTTTGTATTTTTGTATAGCAATAAGGTGTGCAGCCTTCAAGTTTAAATAATCTTAGAATTTTTCAGATTGAGGAAGAAAGAACTGAATTTAAAATATGTACGTATTGGTACCTGAATGATAATGTTACTATTCGTTTAAAAAATATTCCCAGTAAACAAGTATATTGTATTTGCCCAGAAATAATAAGGCGTATATCAGTCATCACGTTTAATTAATAATCTTGGAATTTTTCAGACCGGAGAAGAAAGAACTGTAATCGTAAGTAAAATGTTTTACATTTATACAATTTTATTTAATAATAAATTATTGTATCAATAAACGTACTAACCGCCTCCTATTACGTTGAAATTTAAAATTAATTTATCATACTACTCAGGTATATTTATATTTATATAGAAATATGAGCAAAATCGAGTGGTCTGTCAATAGTTTATTAGAAAATGTTTGAATTACGACGTCGGTATCGATTTTTAAGAGTTCAACCACACACGGTTTTTTATGTTCAATATTTTAACAATTTATCAGATATTTCGGGAAAGGGGTGGTTTTAACACTACCAGCATAATATACTGTATACTGTCAATAAATAAAAGATGGAAATTAGAAAATTTGTTGCTGATGCAGAACCGAGAGTTTATCTAGCTGCTCCTTGAATAATTATTATTAATAGATGAATAGATAATTATTGTTATACATCAGTTAGGAAATAATACTTTATTTCTGATAATGACAATTGATTTTAGATGGCAGTTATTATGGTCGATTATTCCGGAATATTATACGCTATGGCTACGCATCATAAACTTAGGTCACGAGTACCGTTGCAGCAATCATGAGTTCTTAGTAGATGTCTCATTGTGTTTTTTTCGTTTTAGCGTTTTGTATGCAAATCACGACGATGTTTGGCGAAATGAAGATTATCTAAATCAAAAAATATTTTAAATGATCGTGTAGCATCATGATTGTTCAAAATATAACAAATTTTAAACTAAATTGTCGACCTCCCCGCGGTGTTGTCTCATGGGTAACGTTAAAAAATACAAGTCTGGGAATCAACTCATAAGTCATCCATATGAACTCGGGACTCGAACACAGCATGAAAACATCATCAACGATATTATCAGAAAAAACCATGGTAGGTGTGTGCTGTTTTATTTTTATACCTGTTCCGTAATAACTATAATCATAATGATTTTACAAACGCCGACGTATTATAGTGATGTGTAATGAATTCGAGAGAGAGAAAAAAAGTGCTGTTTTCAGGCTCCTTTATAATTATAGCGCGATAAAATGGCTGCCGTATTATTATTGTGTTTTATACTATTATGATTAATATACCTATGTATGCGATGCTTTGTTCTCTGCAGGCGATAAGACGCCTTCGAACGAATACAATTTTTCGTGGTGTATTTTGCGAATTCGCCGTCACCACAACGTACATGATACCTGCACAGCTACATAATAATAATAGGTAATTTACAATTTGCTGCACGTATGTTCATGTTTTTTTTTTTTTTTGTTAGTGAGCAGGCAATATAAATTTGAAAACAATTTATCACGTTCGTGTTTTCTCTTTTTTTTTTATACCATCATACCGTATAAGAGAACCGGCTAAAAAATATTATCGTACGTTTTTTGCGTGCACGCGCGTCATCTATTATATTACTCGTAATGCTATTTTTATTGCACGTTTTTTAACGTTTAAACTATTGTAATTTATAGTCTATACAAATAGATACGTATAAATGGTCCAATCGTTATTATTATGGTTGCATCTTGCATGTGTTCATATTATAATGTATATTACAGCGATGTCAAGTTAAAAGTTTTTTGCTTTCGAATTGTCAAAACCTCAAAACATTTTTTGAATATAAATATTATTGATGGCGAACTTCTACCTCTTTCGAATTACCCGGTAAAAAAGACCTTTGGATCTTTTTGACTTAAAAGTTAAACACTGGCTCTTATATTTTTTTAAATTAAATTAGAAACCCAGTAAAATGTTAGATTTCAACTACAGTTACTGTAAATTGTAATGATTTCACCTATAAATGTTCATTGATCAATAATAATTATTGCTCTTTATTGAAATATAGCTCAATTATTTGGTATCCTTTTAACATTAGTCCTAAACGTATAATATTTATAATATTATATTCGTACCTATACTTAGAAAATTCAGCAACAATTTCTTTGTTTCCTCATGTATAAATCAAACACTCCTTGAATACCTAATACCTCATTATTCTTATGAGCCTTTTGCTCATTATCAATAGAGAAATATTCTAGACACACATTATCAACTAAGACTATTGATGCTTGTTTTATATCTTTTAGATATGTACTCTGTCCAGACTTTGACTGGATTTCCACCCATCAATAATTATCAACTATCATTGAAACTATTTTATCATATTATTATCAATATTATCTATCATATTTTTCTGCCAAACTTCCAACTATTTTTGAGCATACTTGAAATGTATTTTTTCAAATTGTAGCAATAATATCAATTGATTTTTAATACAAGAAATTTAAACATTTATTTTTACTCTTGTGGTTTGTGATATGTATCTGGGTATTAAACAGAATAGTTCTAGTAAACTGAGACAATATATATTTATTATATTTTTCACATTATACATAATATATTTGTTTCAGTACAATTGATTGTTTTGAATAAAACATGAGCAACAATAATTATTTTGGAAAACATTAACACTAAATATAATATCGATATATTAAAAATAATATACATTATCAGAATGGGATAAGGCTGAAGTAAGGCACTAGTATTTCTCGAACAAAACAATAAAAACTATACATACATGTTCGTATATATACAATATACATACACATACATACATATATATATTATATAATATAGTATTTGTGTAAAATATTTTAGGATCAAATGTGGAATCTAAAATGCATGACAAATAATTGATAAATTCGTTGGTTTTGAGATCAGAAATTGAGAAACATATTTCATACTATGATGTAGGTATCAATAAACTAAGTGGTAATGTACAGATATCATAACTAAGAAAGTATACAAACTATTTTCCTAAGTATTCTGTCAAAATAATTGACGAGGAAAAACTAATATTAACAATAATAATTAACATAAAATCAATAGTTAATAATTTTACACTTGAAAATAAGACCAAAACTATTTTTAAACATGTGAATAAATCAATGACAATTAATACAATTATATTTCGATTATAAATACCCTAGCCTATAAGTCTAAAAAAAATATCCACTTCAAAAACCTTGAATGGAGGAAAATGAAAACTGGCGTTTCGTTGTTCATTATTCGGTAGGTAACAACACGCAAATGGCTAATATTACCTACCACATTTAGTGGCATAATCAGAAATTATTTAAGTGGTATGTCATTATGGAAGTCATTATTAAGACGAACTTGAATTTGAGCATCTATTATAAATTTAATTAATACTTTTTTTTCAAACAAATAAAATCATTAAAAAAAATTATTTCACAAATAATGGGAACTGACTACATATATCCGCATACCTCTGATTGTGCCACTGTACCGTGTGAATGACTTAATGAATATGTGACTTAACAAATAAGGTATTTTTTTTCTAATTATCAGAATTAATAACAGGTATAAAATTATTGGACTGTAAAAAATAACATTTAAAGACTAGCTTGTTTATTTTTTCATTGTCAAAACAGACAATTAGTATTTATCTTAACAGTCTAAATAAATATTTATCAAGAAAGTTTTCGTTTTAAAACGACATATGTGGAGATTTTGAGGAATAAAAGTATAACTGAAATGTATCCAACACTGATCCAGAATATATTGTCACTCATATTGACATCCTTCAAAACTAATTTTGGTGAGCTATAATGACAATAAATCTATAAAAAAATATAAATATTAGTCGTTATTAAAAACAATTCTATATTATACAGTGTTATAATATTTTGAAAAATGTAATAGTCATTCGTCCGAAAAATTCTAAATATTTTAAGTTCTTGTAAATATAGAGACTTCTGTATTGCATTAATCTAATTATTTATGTGATGATCTTTAAATATTTTGACAACATTTATAAAATGCATTAATTAACTAATGACTTACTTCTTTGCATGGTAATTTAGTCCTGTTGAAGCCATATATAGCATGTAAAATACCTTGCATAGAATGTTTCAAAACAGATATATCATAAATCCAACTGTATAATTTCGGAGTGTCATCAATGCGAAGCATGATTCCGGCGAAAATTGTCATTGGTAATATGATAGAAGATATAACAATAGTATTAATCTAAAATTTAAAATCAAATTAATTGAATATTGATGATTTACTAATTCTAATTTCCATTTAAAATAGTAAAAATATGCTTACAAGAAAATTTTTAAACAAAATTGCAACTAACATGCCAGTTGCTTGAGACATCAAACCAGTCACAATTAACATCAAAAAAACCATCAGGAATCTAAATAGTTCAAATGGTTGCCCAGTCATTAAATAGATCACTATACAAAATAATCCAGTTGATATAATCTGAAAAATACAAGAGTACAAATTTGATTAAATTGCATGATGATGAAATAATTATATAGTAAAACAAAAAAACCCACAGGTTAGTATAGTATAATGTATTAATTATGCAAATTTAGGTTGAAACATAAACAAAAATCATTAACAGTATTTATGTAAGAAAAAAGTCTCTAGTTATTTTTGTAATCTAACTTGTAAATAATTTATAATTTTATAAATATTTTCGAAAAACAACCATCTAAGTAAACATTGAAAAATATATTTATTTAATTTAATATTTTAATTCCATTATATGAATTATTTATGATTAATGTGAGCTAAAATGTTCATTTATTATGTAATAAGTACTAAATCCAAAAGAATAATATTTTAAATTAAAAGTATTCAATACATTAATGTGGGAATACTTTGAAAATCTTTAATTATTTAAAAATGATAAGTACATAAAGTGGTGTTAAAATAATTTCCATTTCATTTTATTTGTTTTTTATTATTTATAATTTTTAGAACACTTAAATTCTTAAAAAATTCTATAAAACAAATACTAAAAACAATAGAATAGTTTTTGTTTTAGATAATTCAACATTATACGCATATGGTACACTAAAATAAACAGTTCATTGTTCCAACCTAAATTATGATGAAAGTTATTACTTGACATTTTGAAAGTATACTACTAAAATTAATAATCAAATAACGAGTTACTAACTTGTAAAGGTAAATCCATCAATGTCACACATGTGTAGTATGAACGGAGAGAATACCATTGGTTAAAATATTCTAATCTCATAAGTAACATTTCCATTGGGACTAAAGTATAAATGAAAAATTGAATTATCAGAACAATGAGGAAAATAAATAAGTTAAAACTTACATTTAATAGACATAGAATAGGCAGATAAGTAAACAATAGCCATCATACTAAAGTACAACATAATAACATTATCATGCGTGTGTGAACCGCTTTTACCAATATTGAAATATACTGAACCAAATAATAAACTCATTACCAGTGGGACAAATATTCTCACTTTTATGAAGTCCTAAAAAAATAATATGAAGACAACAGTGAAATACAAATATGATTTAAAAAATTGAGTATGCATTTACTTATTGAATATTATGGACATTTCTATGAAAATATGTACAACAATTTATTAACAATGATTATTATAAGAATTAAACTACTAAATTAGTTTTTTAGCCTCTTCAACTAAAATACCTTATATTAAAGATGTAAAATACAAACACTGTCTCTAGATGAGATGATTAATGTTCTACTAATAAGTATTTGAAGTTCGTTAAAAAACTTTGACCCGTGATTTTGACGAAAATGGTTAGAATGATGGTTTTGCATTTGAACGCCTGGATAATAAATTCAAAACATTTAGATGTCACAGTTTTAGTCATAATTTATTGCCATTCAAATCTTTTACTAACCGTCTTCAATACATTTATCTTTGCTCCAGTCGTTTGATTTTCCATTGTCAATATACTTTACAAGTTGTTCATTGTGATCGCCATATTCTCCAGAACTTACTTCAATAACTAGTAATTATAAAACGAATGATAATTGTTTATTATTTAAGATACATTTATTCTAAAACAGAAATATATACATACCATAATCTGCAGGATTATGATGTAAGGGACACTGGAGACCGACAGAAGATAAATAACTTATTAGATTTGACGATTTCCCACGATAAATGCACTGTCCAGTGGGTGACAATATGTATAACGTATTAAACATTTCTAGTTGGGAAGCAGATGCTTGATGAATAGTGCATATAATAGTCTTACCGCAATTGGCCAAATCTCTTAACATAGATACTACATGATTCGCAGAAACCACATCCAAACCCCTAATAAAAATATATTATTTTAAGTTTAACACAATATAAAAATGAAAATTCAATGTAGATAATTAACAATGTGTGAATATTTACGTTGTTGGTTCATCGAAAAACATCACTTTTGGATTACGTATCAATTCTATGGCAATTGATAGTCGTCTGCGTTCACCACCGGATAATTTTGCAGCTAAACAATTTTGTTTTTCAGATAATTTTAAATTCTCTAAAATTTTTTTTATCTAAAAAAATCAATTAAATATTATTAAATCATAATATGAAACTTATAAGAAATAAGTAAGATTTTGGTTTCGAGGAAACACCAATAATATTTATATTTTTTTTTTAAATATTTGGTAGTATGTCTTAAACTTTTAAATTTCATAACTTTTTTTGGATATTTATGTTCAATTAATTCTTTTTTAATTTACAATAATTTATATATTTATTTTAATTTAATTTGTATTACTTGAATTGTTTATAATGCTGTACTTGGTACTTGCACAACATTGGAAAATGATTTATTACATTTGCGTAATATATATTACGTATATATTGGGTAACTTATATTTGCATATAAGTAAGAATTAAATTCATTATTATATGATAATTAATTATTCTCACCAAGATTTGGTGGTAAACACTAAGTTTCAATGTGCAGTTTTTGAGTTTGGAAGCTATTTCCATTGATTCCCAAACTGTAAGATTAGGCTGCAAATGATCGTCTTGCATAATGTAACTCAGTTGTTTTAAGAAATGTTTTCGATCCCGGGATCTTCCATTGATATTTATATTTCCTCTGTAACCGCAAGTCCTACAAAACGAGTACTGATGAATAAAAATTAAGACCGACGACAGAAGTAAAAACATTAAAAATATTATTACTTGTAACCGGAAAGAATGTTCAACAGTGATGATTTGCCGGACCCAGAACAGCCTATGATGGCGCATGCCTGCCGCTTGCAGAAGGCACCACTGACGTTTTTTAAAATTCGTTTTTTTTCTGAAACAATTAAAATAGTGGATGCTCTAGTCATTATTATTTGACAGAGGTAGTCAAGGAGGGGGGCTAAGCCACAGCTTTAAACTTTGACCCCTCCCAAATTTTTTTTTTAAAATAAATTATTATTATTATTTCAGATTCCTCATTTGAAATGTACTTGAAATGAAAGCTCAAAATCCAAAAAGGAACATGTCCACGGTCAAAATGTGAAAGAAAAAAAATCAGGGGTCCTAAAAAATAATAAATTTATTCGGTGCGCAGATTCGTAGCGAGTGTATTACCGAAATAAGGGTACGTATTGATTTATTTTATTTTAAAATTTGTTCGCGAAATTTTTTAAGGGATCGTTTTCCCACCGCTAAAATATGGGACACAACCCCCGCGTATGTTATATGCCAATATGGATATAAGTAGTCGTTTTTTCATAGTCACCTGGACAGAATATCCGTCCCGGAGTCCACACGGTGACGGAGTACGACAAGTCCGAAAACTCTATGTCGACGCCGCAATCGTCGTCGCGGCCAATCAAATCGTTCTGTTCGTGGTCCATGCCGGATTACTTAAACACATATAAATAATAAATATTATTCATAAACACGAACCGAACTGCAACCAGTCCAACCGGTCGGTGACGCGCACCGTCGTCGAGGGCGACCAAAGACGGGTTAGACGACGACGATATTCCGCGATCCGCGGTT
Source organism: Drepanosiphum platanoidis (assembly GCA_948098885.1). NCBI lineage: Eukaryota > Metazoa > Arthropoda > Insecta > Hemiptera > Aphididae > Drepanosiphum > Drepanosiphum platanoidis. The sequence goes on from OX402534.1 coordinate 16,911,373, forward strand.
CATTTGGTCGCGCACTGAAACGGCACCGGGAACATAGACGTCTTATAATTATTTACTTGTCTATCTCTCTCCTCCCACGAGTCCGCGTACGGAGATCTATTGTTCGCGGACGGCCGAGGACTGAACGGCAACGGGCGGCGCGCGACTGGCGGCGATACGAAAAACCACTGCGGCGCGAAGGAGACGCCGCCGGCAGCGGGGCCGTATGGCGGCGGTGCTCTTTTTATAGCTCCGCGACGTTCCGAAACGTATTCGTACGGCGCGCGAAGGTCGTCACGCGCGACTCGCGGTATACTAACGCGCGGCGCTGTACGTAATTATTGTTATTGCGCACCTATAGCTGAAGTTTATTAATCGCGGGTTATTGATATTATTGTCGATTCGCGGGGCGCGAAGACGCGAAGAAGAAAAAATGTAAATAATAAACGAACGACGATGCGCGCCAGTACATCTGAACCGAGCCCGGCGTGGCGTCGACCGACGACCCGGGTCGTATCGACTCTGCAATAAGTGTCACTTATCGCGCCGCGGCCCGGTGTCGAACAGACCGAACGGAACGCGATCGGATCGATTTTATCGCGTGGACTCTACACTTGTGAGGGACGAAGGGACGTTACGGCGTCGGTCGTGAAATCGTTACTATATTACTGAAAACTGGACGTACCCGTTGCAGGCGTATAGTAAAGATATACCATCTCGATGGACTTTTGATGTATATCTCGTATTCTCGTGTCTCGTTATCTGGTCAGTGATCGGAAACGATGATAGTGTCGGCCTTTTCGTGATAACGATCGTGTGTAAATGATAATGGGAAACGATACTGCCGCCCCCGCCTGTCGTGAGGATAATATGAGAGGGCGCCGCGCGACGGCAACCATGCCGATGAACACAGAACCCAGGTTTTGCCCGACTTCTCCTTCGGTCTCGTCGTTTTGAATAATAATTACAATTCGGAGGCTCGACAACTGCTCCGGAGACGAGAACGAAATCCGCCCTTCTCTCGTCGAAAACGTTCGCGGTTGCCGCGTGAAAATGGCCGACGGATTTTCTTCCCCGAAACAAGCGATTCCCCGCATAACATCTCTCCGGCGTAATTCCGTTATTGGAGATCGAGATTTGCGGTTATTACCCGGTCAGTTTTGTCCGGTATGCGCGCGTGTCTCGACACGGGTTAGGGTTAGCCTTACCTACCCGGTTAGGTTCCTCTGTCGACTGGACTGGTAAATGGTAATCGACAACCGCGTGTAACCGTCCCGGAGTATTTAGAACGACGCCATTGCGGTAGACTGAAATCGGTCAAAATGTCGGAAATCGTGGTCATCTTCGACAACCGTTGTTGTACCGTGATTCGTGACCAATGACGATGCACGGCACGGCGTCAGTCTTTCGTCGTCGTCGGAGACTAGAGAATAGTGAACGCGCGATGGTAAGTTCTTAGGTGTCATTATTCATTTAGTCCCTCGCTTCTACGCTACGCGTTTTCCGAGTTCCTTTGTGTAACAGATACGAATATTTTCAGACGATCGATTCTGCGGCGGTGCGAACGACGTACCAATTACACCTACGCGATAAAAACAAAATCAAACAAGAGTAGCGTACCAAAATGGCGAACGAGATCGAACGAGAAACTCGGCCGAGAAAAAAAAAATGGTGAAAACCTCAAATATATGGTAAATCTATTGTGTTTGTTTCGTAAATATTTCAATTCGGGTATAACACTCTAAATAATATTTGTAGTTGTTTGTTTCAAAACAACAATATTTCTCTTACACGCTGTATAAAGTTTCAGTACGTGATCCTACATTCTAATAATTCGTCAGAAATAATCTCTTATTTGTATATTGTATACATTAGGTATGTATACGATTCTTTTTTGAACACTGTTTCAAGACATAAAAAATAAATGTATTTATAGATTATGTAATTTAAAAGAGGTATTGACGTGATTATATTTTAATCAAATGGATTTCGATTGAATTTCTCCACACGTTCACTTATATTATTATTGATATTCGAATACGTCGTTCTTGTTTCTATTAACAATGCTCTGTGGCTCTGTCTACAAACAATATAATATTGTTATTTGGCTCAAATGTACAAGAAATGTATTAGTATTGGCTGTATAGCCAGTAGGTAGCCAAATGTATATAAACAATAAATACAATATACAAGTCAACATCACCCACAATATTATCGTACATGTAGCAAATTACATAATTAAATGACTTTCCTCTATAAAGATTCAAGGCCTTGGCGGAATTTGACAGTTAAACACGTCACTTCGACCATGTGTGCATAATATAATAGTAAACACTATAATGATACAGCTACAATAGCACAATGGCTGTAAACTAAAACTGCGTTTCGCAGTATGATAATAATTATAAATTAATAGTTTTAATTGTAATGAAAATGATAAAATTCGAATAATATATTACTACTGTTACAGAATTATCACATTTTCCCGGCAAATAATGGTGTGAACACGATGTTATGTTTATGAGTTATGACAATATGACATGCATGATAGTAAGTACTGCCACGGTTAGACACATACTTACATAGTTACATGTTTATTATTTATTTTTTTTTTGTTACGATTATAAAACCAAAAAAGTGAGATAATAATGCATTGAGGCGTATCGTGAATGATAAACGCCTGTTCTGCAGGATTCGTGTCACTGCGAAATCGAAATTACGTATTGGTTTTTTTTTATGTAAAACTGTAAAAGAACAAGAATTGTTTTTAAAATTTTCGGATTTCTTTGACGAATTTTATAATTATTTTCGTATTATAACGGTCGTAAATTCATAAGTACTACTAGCATACATGGACATGAATAATATTTATTATTAATATTAGCTTGCAGGTCACGCGACTCTTGCATTTCTAATAGGAATTGATTTTATCATTTTACCCTGGATGGACGTGGTGGCTATTTTTTCTGACTTCCTACTGCCATTTCTTATGAGCATCTCGTAGGTAACATAGTCTCCTTCAACATAATTATATCAATCGTTTAAATTTGACATAGGTATACTTATATAATGGCTTTATAGTTTACTCAATACTGAATACTGTACTATAATCATATCATCATGATATTACACGTGTTATTAATAATTAATTATAATATTTTGTATTTACTATTGAATAATTTAAAAAGCAAAATGTTTTTTAATGTAGGTAGGTACGCTCTAAAATTGTAAACAAGTTACATTTCTAAATATGTCTTAATTTTAACAGTTGTTATATCCTAATTAATGACTTGTATAGTCATCTTAAAATTAATATTATTTTAATCCCAAAACGGTAGTTTGATAATATCAATAATTTATTTTAATTTTATTATAGAATCTTAAAATTAAGCTCAAAAAAAAGAATAATCTTTTATAAAAATGGATTTAATGGCACACTTTTACATTCCGTATTATGTTTCTATGTAATAGTATAACATATTATTGTGTTGTAGTATATTACACAAATAGCTGGTTGGAGGACGTTTGTGTAAATATATAGTTTTATATATATTTATTTTTTTTCCATAGACCAAAAGTAACTAGTACTCAATTTTCAATTTTATCTTTAAGTATTAAGAATCATAACGTATGATATTTTAATATATACCCTACTATACATACTGAATACTCAATAATTATAATTTTATGGGTGTATAAAAATCATTTTCCTATTCAGATTTTCACTTTGGTTTTTTTTTATAATGCTCGATTTATTTTATCTGACTGTTATAAATACGTTTTTGCTTCGCTTAGCTGTTTATACAATTTTTAATTGTCAGGTCAAATAATGCGAATGACAGAGTTTATAGCAAACAAAGAAATATTATAGCTATTTAGACGGTTATTTTTCTTTTTAATCACAATACGAAAGAACGAATAATCTTTATGACCAACAGCAAATAAGGAAATAATAATAATTATGCCGACCAATATCAAATATATATTAAAATAATACGATAGGCTTATTTACGTTTGTATATTTGTATACTTAATAATATACGTGTCCTTGAATAAAATGTTAAACTACGAATACTACAATTAGGTACGTTTTTTTGGTTTAACAAAAGTATGATGTAGGTAGTTACACAAAGTATAGTAATTTAATGACCAACAAATTATACTAGACATAACTATACTTACCTACTATTATAATAATATGTGTTATATTAAATTTTGAAATTACAAATTGAGTAATAGTGCGCATTCATTTTCATGTTAAACTTACCTTGTATATAATAGATACTTTTTGTAAAAAAAGTAATCGAAATACGTGCTTTTTAGTATTTCGTTTATAAGTATTCACATATTTGAAAAATATTTCGAATACTTTTGCTTTTCCAGGACGGAAGGTGTTTAAATAATTTAGTTGGACAAAATACCTTGAAAATTTAATAAACCTATACAAAGTTTCTCATACGTTGATCTAACTTCGATGTAAACACTTTGGTAATACATTGGCACAATTCTTTTTAAAAGCTTTTGAATGAACCAATTTTGATGAAATTCTATAAAAACAAGAAAATCTGTAAACATTTTGTTGCTGATCAATCCCACCTATTTCACTCAGAACATTTTTTTCCGAGAGCAATGGAACATCGGTTACAAATTTAAATGACTAATTCACTAGTATCAATCACCCATCATCTATATTTTATCCGTGTCTTGTTTTTAATTATTTTTTTGCCATAAAATACAATTTTAAAATAGTTGAAGAAACGATCCACTGGGAAAACTCCCGAATTCCCAATCCGCCCCTGCTCGTATACGTATTACCATTGATTATAAATACTAGTATTTATAATCAATAGTATTACGTACACAATAAAATGTTTAGTAATTATTAAGAATATATTTAAAAACATATTTAAACACATGTCGAGATATAAAAACATTGTTTTACCATCATATCAATAAATAATTTCCGCAACTGCGATTGTGCTAACCCAGTTATCGGACGACCTCTGCGAATACTAGTATACGACTGCTTCACGACGAATAAGTAAATAAATAAAATCTAGTGTTTTAACATACAATACATAATTGTATGATATTGATAAGTACACATTTTGTTAAATACGTACGATTATTTTTTAATTGATCCTGGTCGTAGCATTACATTTTTAGGTTCGTAGCTTATAAATAGTATAGATACATAATTATGACGAAATAGTGGTTTGAATTGCATAAACTACGTTCTAAATACTTTGTGGTTGTTATTTCCGACCACACACATGCCAGGATCGGTTTCCGGGGTCGCGATCGGCGGTCTAAATTTATATGATCGAGTGTACAACTCGTCCTGCGCCAACTATCTAGTGACTTAGCAATCTGTTTCGTTTATTTATTTATAAGTTTGTATAGTCGTCTAGCACTTTAGTTTAGTCGTCATCGGTGTTGTTAACAACAATATGGGTACTGATGACCGACCGAGCTATAATTTTTAATGCGTTTATTTTTGTAAAATCTTTAATGCAACGTGGCATGGTTCATCGAAAGGAAATGTAGAAAAACGATCGTTTACCGTTTATTGGTAACTACGAGGCTAGACGGGTTAACTCGTGCTGACCTCGAACACTTATTATTATTATTAATAATTTACCCCTTGCATTGTGTAGTGCATTACATACACGCACTCCTAAATCATAGTTTCACTTTGAAAATCCAAATTTTTTAATTTGATTAATTTGTTATAGAAGTAAAATGTGCATCGTCAAGATTTCATGAGCTTTGAGAAGCGCATAAATAATAGTCAAACACTCGGTAAGGTATAAAAATATGAATTTTATTGATATGTGTAATAACGTTTAAAATAATAATACAACAATGAAAAACATGAACAGAAACATCCTTGCTGGATGAAGTTTTTTTTTTGAGCATTTTCAGCACTTTTTTTTTACACTCAATAAGATTAGATAGAAATCTTTGATGTACCATATTGCCATGTGTTCATATTTAGATTGTTAGACTTTCTGGAAGCATTGTGTGTAATTTTACAAAAATGAATTTTCGGTGTTCTAAACTAGCGTTTAAAAGGGGGTTTCTTTTAAAAACATTTTTATTACTTCACGGCAAACTATATTTTTACCATGATAAACCATTTTATAGTAATTTGAACTGCCTAACAGAGATTGAAATTTAAGTATTTAATATTTAGTTAAAATAACAATGTCAGCATCAAAGGAAACTTGTTTATTCAAAGAAATTTTAATCAAAAAACTCCCAATCAACAATAAATTGCATACTGGTATAATAATAACATATTGGTAAAAGCTGATAAAACACACATTTTAAGTCTATTTTGTATATTAAATAAAACAAATGATTTTTTTTCTTCATTCGTTTGAAGTAAACAATATAACACTTGATATTTATAAACAAACTACATTATTCTGAGAATTTCATATGAGCAATATATACTAGCTGTACATATTAAATCTGATAATACATGCATAGAACTATAATTCAATTATACAATAGATATGATTTATTTGTAAAAATATTATATAATTTAATAGTCTACTAGTTATTAATATGGAATAAAAGGAAATTTATTTTTTAATAAGTTCACATAAAACAGAACATAAATCATCACGGAAATTCATAATTTCATCAGACAAATCATTAGTTTCATTATGTCCATATGTTTCCAATAGAAAATCAATAAAATGTCTTATAACATTTCTTAACGATACTATGTTCTGCCAATCACTAAAACAAGTAAAAAAAAAAAAAAATTAATATATTATTTGATAACTTAGGCAATTTCTAGCAATTATTAAGGTGTAACTGATGACTACAAAAGTAGGTGTGTAATTTTTTTGAAATTGGATTTTATAAAATTATTTTGTCCTCACCCTTTTGAACAAGAAATGTTAATGCGTTTTCCATTTTTAATGTAAATTATACAATTATTTTGTCCGTCCTGCAATTACAAAAAAAAAAACATATGCAAATATTTTTAATAAAAATCAATTAATAATAATACGAATACCTAATTTATGTAAACAATTAACTTACATGTTTAAAAAATGCTTCGCCATTAAAAAACAAAATAGCTAGTATTGGAGGAACATAGGAACATTTGTTAAGCATTACTGCATCATGATTAAGATTTTTACCTTCTCTAAAGTAAGTTAATAATTCGTTTTCCTTATTTTTATTATAATTAACAGTTTCTGAATGTAATATGACTTTTATTCCAGCACTAAAAATAACAATAATAATAATATAAAACCAAATCAAAATTATTATATACAGAAAATGTTGATTTATAAAAACATGTATTTATAATACATACTCATTAATAAATGAAAAATCTACACGTCCATTTCGTCGCATAAATGATTTTTTGAAAACTAAATTTCCAAATCCCGAAACTAATACGGCTGGTAAAAGTTGGTCTAGAGATTTTTCTGAATTTAAGTTAAAATTGTCCATGTCTTTGTCTTCAATGAGCATACTGTTGTACAAATGTTGTGCAAATAAATTTTTTAATCCTGTTAAAATTTTCTTATCAATCCAATGTTGAAAATACTCTTATTAATAAATTAAGCAAATCATAAACATGCGCTATCTTTCGACATAATTATTACAACAAAAATAAAATAGATATAATACTCACTATACATCAATATTAGGCTATTAGTAGACAGTGAGGAATTGTAGGCGTAATTATTAGACTCGGCTTTACTACGGTTTTGTATACTATTCCATTCGGAAAATATTTTTGCTACAGCCAAGTGATCACTGCACGATGAATGATTCTTTTTGATCACTCGTGATTCAGCGCTTGTAGTGTCTCTAAATATGTTTACATTACTTGACAGGTAGGTTATAACCGTCAGTGTTGAGTCTAAACACCTAAAAATTACTGTCATTATAATATACAATGCTGAATTTAAAAATAGAATTTTGTACTTGAAAAATACTGAATTGACTAAAGCTTTTGAAAGACAAGGATCAAATGGAAACGCAGCTATTCTTTTGCCTAATGCCGTCAAATTTTCATCGTTGTCTAATGCACCAAGAATTTGTAATTCTGAAACGGCACAGTCTACAGTTTCAAAATTTGGTGGATTCAGAAGCTTGGATAGTACAGTCCTCGCTTTGTCTTGGCTATGTATCTATTTAATTAAATTAATGAAACACAATATTATATTTAATATTTATTATGCAGGACAATTGAAGAAAGTTCCATGAAGAAAGTCAGCTTCAAAATGTAATAATTCAGTTAAAAAAACACTGGAGGTAAGAATACAAAATATATAACTTTATAATAGGAAATCAACTTAGTTATTACGTTTTTGAATCAGCATTCTTTGTGGGACACCTCATTCCCTATATGTTACAATGCATGGGACACCTTATGTCCTATACATTGTTTTTTACATTGTTACAACTTTTATTCAGTGATAAACACTCAATTAAATAAAAATATACTGTTGCCTTTATCACCGAATGAGTTAAAATAAATTAGGTAAATAATTACTTTTAGATTAAGGACTGTATGTTCAAGAGGAGTTAGTTGAATTTCTGGTATAGGATACATTGAACAGTTTTTAAAACGGTCCAATGAGTATAAGTGGTAACATTCTCCTGGTTGAGTTCTTCCTGCACGACCTCTTCTTTGTTTTGCATTAGCTTGAGAGACCCAACAACGATCCAATAATTTAATACCTTTCTCTGCATTCCAACTATAAAATTAATTATAGTCAATAACTGTTATAAGAATAAATAATAAATATTATTATAAATCGATACTAATTAATAACACATATTTCTATAATATAATTCACCTAATGTTTATCGTATAATTTTAATAATATCAATATAATAGGGTTTGGGTAATTTGACATAATTACATGGAACCGGTGTGTTATTGGATTATTAAATGTTTATTTTATAATAAAATAAAAATGTATTTAACTTTTGAAATATGTTTAAAACATAATATTTTTGAAATGAAAATGAAAAGATCAGATTACTGAATGTGTCAGGTTATCATGTCCGGATTACTATATAGTAGAATTAAACATTGTAAGTAGAGAATAATAATTAAAAGCTTACCTAGATATATTTTGCATTCCGGTATCAATTACATATACTACATCATTGATTGTAAGACTGGTTTCAGCTATATTTGTAGCCAACACTATTTTTCGTCTTCCACTTCTGGGAGGTTCCATGATTTCTACTTGCTTTTCAGGCGTTAATTTAGAATGGGCAAACATTATATCAAGATCATTTGACCTTTTTTGCAGAAGTTTATTTACCTAATTAGACATTAATATTTCATTAAAAAAAAAAAAAATAAATAAAAAATTGCCACTTTCATAGTAAAGTGATATAAAATCTCACATCGATTATATCTTGCCAACCAGATACAAAGCACAGTATAGCTCCAGGTGGTTTATTATTATGTATCCATTTTATAACATTTGCTACTAGTTGTGGATTCCAAAAAGGCATACCATTCATTTCAACCGTTGTATTACTAATACCCCATTCTTTCGCCAACTGATTCTAAAATTTAACACAAAATATTAAAACTTGAAATTCAATTAAAATATTTTTTTAACCGTACCGATAAGAATTGAGTTTTCACTGGATATGTGAAACCTGGTATTAAAATAGATTTCGCTGATTGACCATAATAATTCTGGAAGTGTTCAGCATTTAAAGTGGCACTCATTATGACTAATTTCAATTTGTCATTTAACTCCAACGCATTTTTGGTGAGCATTAATAATATTTCAGTGTTTATATCTTGCTCGTGAGCTTCGTCAATAATAACGTGTGAAAATTTTTTCAGACCGGGATCGTCTTGTAATTTCTGTAGCAAGATGCCACTAGATGCAAATACTATAGAGCCTGGTTTTCTGGGTAAAATTTGTTTTAAACGGACTTGATAACCAATAACATCACCCAACTGGAATATTGTGTAAAAGAAAAATGATCAAAGAAAAATATAAATTAATTATTTTTCTATAAATCTACTTCTTCTGAGCGTTCATCGGCAACTCGATGCGCAAGTGTTAATGCACTGATTCGTCTTGGCTGAGTGACATAAACGTTACATTCACCTCCTTTTCCATCTTGGCTCCATTTTTTCATTATGAAATTGGGTACTCTCGTACTCTTACCACAACCCGGTTCTCCTTTTATAATAGTCACTTGATTATTTTCAATCATTTCAACTATGGTTTTTCTATAAATATCAAATAATGGAAATTAAATTAAACAGGTTCAACATTTTAATGTATTACTAGTTTTATTGAACATACTCATAGTCATCAATGGGTAATTTAACTAATTCAGATGTTTCCATGGATCTGTCATAGAGCAGTTTGTTTCGCTTTAGATATTCAGTATGAGATGCTGAATGTAACATTAGATTTACTTCATCTAAAAATTAAACATAATAAGTTAGTTTATGAATCAATAAAATCAAGTGCAATACTTTACCCTCAAAACAGTCTTCATCTTCGATTATTAATTTTTTTTCTTTATGAATTAAGGGTTGAATTTCCTACAATAAGTAATGATCATAAATATGTGAATCCAATACAATATACATGAAAAGCAAAATATTCTTGTTACAATATACCAGTTGATATATTATAGACATTAATTGAGAGTGAAAGATTACAGTAATTATGAATGACGTCAAATATAGTAAGTAAAATATTTTAACGAAAATTATAAAAGCTGTTGGAATTTAGAAATCTTTAATTTACCTCATTGAACTTTTGAACTATGCTTGAAATTAATTTTACATTTGTTTTGCTCAAATCTATCGTAGCGATTGGAGTCGATGCTACATCTATACGTTGTTTTGCTGATGCCATAATTGGTTTTCCTAAATGGTCGAGTTTTTTCATATCCTGAAAAAACATTTATTTGTTTTATTGATAAAAATGATATAAATACTAAATACTTACTTAAAATATAATATCTACCCTTAAAAATCTAGTGGCAAAATTCAATGTCAACAATACACAATAAATTAGGGGTGTAGTAGGTGAATATTTTATGACGAAAATAAATTAAGAAATAGGTAAACAGGCAAACATTTCTCCAAAAATAAATTAGAAAAATGTTTAGTTTAAACCTTAGAATTTCTAATAATAATAATAATCTCACTTGCAACCATTGAATAGCATTTAAAGATACAGTTTCTGCAGCTTTGACTTTGGAATTGGCCAAACAGGAGAAGACCATTGTACTGGGCCACTGGACACTTAATTTGCAGTTCCATTGATTCTTTTTGTTCTTGATGAATCCAAAATGAAAACCTGTCTTTATGTCCTGTGTCTGTTGTACTTGATGATAAAAGTTTGAAACGATAGTACGTGGAGAAGAAAATTTCCGTTTCAACCTGTTAATGTCTAAATGAAAAAAATCATTAGATGGGTACCTGGGTAATTATGATTAAATACTAATTTTTTTGAGTAAAATATAAATAAAAGTTTTTTTTATCAACTTATCAAGTTGGTAAATAGCAATTTTAATAAGACATTTTGAAATCTCACCTTCATCAGAAATGCTACACTCTGTTTCTTTTGTAGAAAATCGTGGATAAGTAAATTTGATGTGTTTACTGAAACTGATACAACAAAATTTCAACCGAAACACACCACAATAAAGATGGACCATAAGAATCATAAAACATATAATTGATCATTGCTTGTAAAGGTATGTGTACTTACTAAGTAGTTGGAAAATGTGATTTTGGAAATCCAATCAAAGACCTCACGTTCAACATTTTACTGTTTTAGATATAATAAACCAAATTAAAACCTTAACATTCTCATCATGCTAAAAGTACACCGAGAAATGGATTTTTATTTGAGATTGACACTGCTTTTAAAATGGACAATAACTTCAAGTGACTCGACTATGTGTATGTGATTCAAGGCAAGATTTTAATTCGGAAAAACAGAAAATTTCAACTTTTTAATCATTTTCTACAGACAAGCCGACCAGCACATGTGCTGTACCGCTGATTAGAGCGATATCAAATTATGAAAAGGAATCGGTATGATAACAATGATACTAGGTATCTATCCAATCGAGATATGAATTTCTGTATTTAAAAATATTTTAGTAATCGTAATTTTTATTTAGTTAACGTTTCCAACTAAATTTTGTAAATGGTATCGGTTTTTTTTGTTCATTAGTTAACGAATAAACAATAGCTACTTTGCGATGGCTAAAAGTCCTGTTGTGACTGGCATTTCTCCGAAAGAAGGGCCGCCGGGAACAAGAGTGACAATCAGAGGAGAATATCTAGGGAATAATCCCAACGACCTTATAAGTAATATAATCATAATATAATCGTAGAGGACGTGTTGTTGATGATTTTACTTGATATTTAGGTTTAAAAATATGTGACTGCGAATGCATGCTTTCGGCTGAATGGAAATCGCCAAACAAGATTATTGCACGATCTGGGCCAGGTAAAGGACGTGGCGATATAATTCTAGGCACTAAATCTGGTGGTGTAGGTACGAGCACCGTACAGTTTCGTGGTTATCACGAAACGATTGGCCCTTTGAAGGAGAGCGCAGTTTGGGTGGAAGAAGCGCCGCTGAACTGGGGCAGACAAAATAGTTCGGTCTCTATATTTCAACTAGATGATCCATTGGGTCTATCTGTCGAAGGAGACGAGTATGTACATATTCAATGATTGTCGTTTTGAAACTCTGAGTGTTGACAATAATCTATTGTGTTGATGAAATAAAGGAAATTTCCTGAAAATGAACTAACTGAATTATTTCCGGAAGGCTCTGGCGATCTTTTGTCAGAAAACTTTGAACCAGCATGGTTCTTACTAGAACATCATCATGGCACGTCTTTCGATGATTTACGAGTTGGCTTATCGTATTTAAAAAGAAAAGTAGATTCACAAAACGAAGGGCAGTTATCTTTTTTAAAAGTAAGAAATGTTAAAAAAAATTTTAATTATTGTTTAATTATTAAACAATGTATTTATTTTATTATACTAGGATAATGTTGGATCAGTTATGGAACAATTGGATACTTTGTTTTCGTTGAAACAAAATTATGAAGCTGATTTTGAAAGAAACAATGAAACACTCTTTAGAGTCGAAGAAGCAATTAATCGTAAATACCACATTTGTAACTTAGTAGTCATTATTTAATAATATTGCACAAATGTTTTATAGAATCCTTAAAAGAAGCAACAAATTTATTTCACGGAGTTTTAACCAGAAGAGAAAAAGCTGAAGCTACTAGAAATGCATTGGCCGTTATGACTAGATACAAATTTTTATTTCAATTGCCTATTAACATTGATCGTAATATTAAAAACGAAGATGTGGATGTAATTATTAATGATTATGCAAGAGCTTTGAATTTGTTTGGAAAAACTGAAGTTTCTGTTAGTATAATTAGTTATATAATAAATTTCAATTAGATAACTATTTATTTCAATATAAATAATATATAATATATTTTTTAAGGTTTTCAAAAAAATATTAGAAGAAGTTGAAACCAAAATAATAAATATAAGAATTAATCTGAAGTCTAAGCTACATCAAATGCCTACAACTCTGAAACAACAAAAGAAAATTATTAGGTAAAATAATTTATGGTGTCTATAATATAAATATATTATATTTATACTATACTATTCCAAGTATCCTTGGCATAAACCTTTGAATTTTAGATTATTTATTAAAATCATTTCATAAGCCTAGAGTTATTAAAAAAAAGTTATTATTCTATAAAGTTATAATTCTTAATATTCTATTATTTAAACTATTTTTTGATTTAATTTCACATTAATTCTTTAATAGTAAACACAAATTTAAAATTTAAATTTTTAATAAATAATTTGAAAATATTTGGGTTTTACTGTAGTATTTAAGTATAAAATATTCTAATTGCTAAAATGTATGTTAGTATGTGGAATCATTAAAAAAACATTTGTTATTTATAGAAATTTAGTTGCTCTGAATGACAATAGTGATCCCGGTTGGGAAGCGATTACTTACATGAAGCAATATATCATTGACAGAATAAAAGCTAGTTATCAGCAATTTATTACTGAAGAACAAGCAAACGAAACACCTAGTAAATATTGCTCTTTTAAGTAGTTTTAAATTAAATGTTTTTCGAATTAATGAGAAATTTCAAATTTTTAGATAAAAGTAATAGACATCCTCACAACAAACACAAAAGAAATATTAGTTTGTCTAAGCAAATTGAACCCCAAGTATGGCATTCTTCAATTTAGTAAATCATGTGATTCTATGTTAATTTTTTATTATTTTTTTAGAGCACTGAACCAAAAAAAGTATTATGTATTGATGAAATAGCCACTGTTATCTCGGATTATTTTCCAGACTTGTGGAAACTTGGTCAAAATTACTTTGTTGGTGACTTAGCTGTAAAGCCAGATTGTAACCATGAATCTGATTTCAAAGTAAAAAAAATACTAATATCGTATATAGCCACTAATATTGTTTAAACTATTTATTGTACACACCGCTATTTATTTTTTTCCAGGAAATGATATTAGACATAATTATATCTGTGTCTGATATATGCAGAACAATCATGTTGCCTACTACTATGACAAATACATTTACTCCCGTGCCAATCATATGGTTGCCGCATTGTCTAAAACAAATCCGATCGGTATTCACGGTTTTAATGGCTTTAGATCTTCCAAATGAAGCTTTAAATAAGATTTCTAGTGTTATATTTGATTTAAGGTTCGGTTTTCATGATTACAAACTATTTGCACTCTTTTTAATTTGTTATGTATTGTTTTAATCAGATTACACTGCTTAAATATTTTATTTAAACAAGCATCGGAGCAAATTATTCAGTTGAAAACTACTGAAACATGGAAGTTGGATTTTCATTCTAAACAAGGAACAATATCGCAACTGGTGATTTTGATTTTTATGACATTTAGTCATTAACAATGCAATTACTTTACTTTATTTAATTTCTTTATGTAGCCTAATGATTTCTATAAGATCATAATGGAAGCAATGAATCTGGCCAAAGAATATGTAATCCGTGACGAACGCAGAGAGACCGCACTTGTTGACAATGACACTGCTAGAAACGAATTGCAAGTGCTGGTTAACAAATGTTTTTGGAATTTTTCACAGGTATAAAATCACGCAGCTATTGATAACATTGCAAGTTTCTAAGTTAACATTATATTTTCTTATCAAAGGTGTTGGAACACGTAGATTTAAACTCGGACACTAATTATTCGTCCACTACAATAATGTCTCTGAGTGGGTCTTCAGTTACTGGGTTTAAATCGCAAAACGAATTGGTAAGTTTTATCATAAATTATTTTCCAAGTTGAACTAAACATCTTAAGCATTGTAAATTTTGAAAACAAATTTGTACCTTAATATTATTCGTGTTGATAAAACAATACATTGTATCTTCTAAGTTTGCAAAAGTTACACACTTTTAATTTCACTTTTATAATCGTACACTTTGGTTTCTTATATTTTTTTAGAATATTATACAGTGTTCTGCCAGTTAGCATATTTTTGAAACCGTGTCAACTGTCTTAATTACTAAGAATATAATTTAAAAATTTAGGTTTGGGAACAGAAACTTTTGGTGACAATAAGTAACAGCCAGTATACAAGGAACGTCATGCTTCCAAAATTTAAAAAAGAATTTGAAGACAATGGTTTTCCAACTATTGACGTAATGGATCGAGCCGCTGAATTACTCGAAAACACTGAAAGTAAATTGCTAGAAACTTATATCGAAAATAAAAGCGATCCATTAGTTGGAACAATTGAACCATCAATGTATGTGGGTAGTTTTGAATGGGACTCTCCTTCGCTTTTACCTCCGAAAGATATAAGACCGTATGCCAAAGAAATTATTACCAACTTGATCGCTCTACACTCTGAGGTTTGATTAAAACTTGGTCATTTATGGATTTACAATTTCACATCGATCATTGTTTACCAAATAGGTTCAAACAATGATGCCAGACTTGATGTACGCTGTATTGTCGGCAATCGTGATCACTATATCAGAAGAAATGTCTCGTCTCATGAATTGTGTGACACGTTTTAGTGATAATGGTGCTATGCAAGCTAGATTAGATTTGATGGCGTTAACGTTTACATTGTCTAATTATTTTACACCAAATTCAAAGTAATAGAAATTCAAGTATTTAATTCGAAAACTATTTGTACGGATATTTATTATTCTTATTTTTACAGGGATTTTTTTTGTGACGCTACAGATGCTGTACCACCATTTAAAACAGAAGAAAATGAAAAGTAATTTATTTTATTTTATTTATAAGTACATACATATATACATACACACAGTATGTGTCTGTATTCTTTTTCCTTTTAACAAATTATTTTCAAGGATTAGATTGAGACAGTGTTGTAGTGAAAGGCCCTTTTTTGAAAAAATTTCAATGTTAAAAGCATATTGTTTTTATGATTTAATATTTATTTTTTTAAATCTTACCTAAATGAATTGCATTGTGTCACTAACATTTTTCTTATATTTTCAAATGTCAATGAGCGGTGATTGTTCGCCATGAATTTTTGTATCTCGATAACGAACGCTCAACGTTTTTTTTAAATAAACAGTGTGGAATATGCACTTTAGATAAAAATACAACAAAATATGCTCTTATAGAAAAAAAACATCTGAATATGCAAAATAAAAATGATTGCTTTGAACTTTTAGTACTATGAAACAAATTAATTTATTACTTAGCTATGTTTTGAATGATTATTGAAAAACATACAAACTCCTATAAGTCCCTAGCCTTAGTCTCATAACTTATGAGACTAAGAGTTGTTGAAAACAATAGAACTAGAAAAATATAAAAACAAAATAAAACAAATAATGTTTTTTGTTTAAGTTAAAGTTCCTATAAATACTTTTGAATATTCTTCAATAAATTAATTAAATGGTATTAAATCATGAATAAAATGTATTTTTAACAGCCTGTAAATTAGAGTTTGAATTAAATAAATGAAGTATGTCAGAAGTGGGAAGGGGCAAAGATCTAACGTTTAGTTCTTCTCAAAAAGGGTCTGTCCCCATTCATTAATTTTTATGATCACACCACTGGTTATAGATACAGCACTATTATAATGTACCTGTTGATGTTATTATTTATTTATTTTTATTTTTATGTTTATAGGCACGTAATGAAATGTTTAGAGGAGTTTAAAACTCGAATGCATTTGCAGATCATGTGTTTTTTGATACCCTCTCCAAATTACGTTGAAACTAGTATCATGTAAGAACTTATAATCTGTGATACAATTAAGTTAAATTTATATTTTATATTTTTATGATATTCGCATTAATAATCGTTATATATTAATTTAATTTATACATATATATATATATTAAATTAATAAAGTATTAAATTTATCCTCATAGTAATACAAATGTGATGAATTAAATTGTATAAACAATAATATTAATTAAATTATACTAATTTTATAATAAGTTATGTTTAAAACTATTCAATTTTATACAAATTTAACCGTCCTTAATTCTAATTCTAAATCAAATTTATCAGAAGATAAATTAATGTAGAAATAACAATCAAAGTTATGCACTGCTTAAGAACCTATTCTTAAGCATTGCATCGGCTATTAAACGATTTGTATTTTAGAATCGAATGAGTATTTTACTCATACGATCTGAGAAGTTCCCATTTCTTGGTTTAGTATATAGTTTTGATCTCTAATCCATAATTGTTCACAAATAACATTTAATGTATAAGCCGTGTGCTCATTCTCTTTTGAATCATAATTGCTGTCGGCCTTATTTATTTTTAATATGGTGATTTTTTGTGTTTTTTCGAATTCTTCTATGTCGTCAATAGTGATTTTGGCAGTGAAATCACCCGAACAATACCTGCAATTGTAATTTGAAAAAAAAAAATGTTAACATGTGATTTTTTCTACACTTTACAAGAATGTTCATACTTGGTGCCAATAACAATAGGAGCCGGTTTACTTTTGTCATTCATGTAGGCGGAAAGATTTGTCGAAATATTAGTCAACCCACTAGGGTCAGTAAACGAAAATACAAATACAATAGCGTCGGCTTCTTCTTTACACACCTGAAACGACATGCTGGTGAGTACGTATTTATTTTGATTAATTTTTTCTAGCCAAAAATAGTTTTCACCGGCAATATGTGTCCAAATTTTTTTATGTCTCTGTCACCGGCATCCCAACACTGGAGCCTGAACAATATGATTCTGTCCCACACTTTGACAGGCCAATAAATATTGCTTTTACGTATGCCCCGGGTTTCCACGTATTCTCCGTCGACATTCACAATGCCCGCTAGTCTGGCAATCGTGGAAGACTTGCCCGCTCCGCTTTTGCCGACGAAGAACAATTTGTACGACACTTCTTCGACATTCGGCAGTATCGGTCGCTCCAACAATCCTGATAAATTTCAAAAGATTCGCTAAAGCCATGCAGGAAAGTAGTGACTATATAAATATACATAAAACAGAATGCTAATGCTGTTTATAAATTGGTTTTTTCAATTTCAACTATTGACTTGGGTCAATATGATCCACCTACCGAAAAATTTTCTACCATTCGTTTGTGGATTGTAAAAATGTTGCATGATCGTTTCACCCTCGGCAGTACTTTGCCAGTCGAGTTTCACTACGCTGCCAAACATTTTCGATTAAACTCTCGTCGGTCGACTAAAATTCATCACACAAATAAATGGGTGCACAATAATTTACATTAAATAGACGGATAAATCTACACTCGAGTTCGTCGCGAGTTACGAGCTTAAAATTAACCGCAGTTTAAAAATGTAAATACAATTTTTTAATTTATCTAATCTGGGACTGTGATATAACTTATCTATTTTACTATCATTAAGCAACAAGTGCTCTTATCTCGTGTGTTTTTTAAGATAATACATACAAATATGTATATACAAGACGTATTATTAAAAAAAGTATCTTTATATTTTGTCGACGATGCACACAACTACTCGTTACTTGCTCTAGAACTTTTTTCAACGTTAAAAATACTCACATCATTCGCTGGTGACTAATACATTTTTATACTTCCATTTTGTATTTTAAAGACGTACACGAGATAGAGTTTTTAAACGGGTATTTCGTAGATAAACTTACATATAACTTTGTATATAAATAAATAAGGTTTGTTTTTAATCCAGGGAGGTGCAAGTGCACCCATTGCACCCTCCTGACGGCGACAATTGTCCTATATATAAGGTGAAAGAATTATTGTTATTGATCGATGTGTTTTTTATGTTTTTTAACGTTAAAAATTCGTTTGCCTATACAATGCGCCGTCTCATTCACGTTATGGCATCTTATTCGATCAATTGATCTTCGATTGCTACAATATCAAGTGGAGTCTTGTATTTTTAGGCTTAGTTCATTAAAAATGCATATATGGCTCAGCGACTCGATACTCGCCTAATAAATGTAAGACTTTCTAAACGACTTTCTCATCTAGAATCTGATAACGGATTTAGTGTTAGTTTTTTTAAGTGGTTTTTTAAATAAATCCCGGTGTTTGGTATAATAAAACCATTTTATACTTATTAACATAATACGACTATTATAGTCCAATACCAATTCACTGTAAATCCGGAACGTAGGTGACTTGTAGCGGTGCACTGCGGTGAGAATAATATCTCGTTCGACGTCGTAGGTTTGAATTTTCGTCGACTTTCGATTTATCGTTGTTAATTCGTTTTAATTTTTTATTCAAACGGTATATTATTGACAAGAACGTACGTGACTCGTGACTTTTATAAAATACACACGATCGGTATTATAACGTGGCTAAAAACAAAGGAGAATATATTACAATGAAGCAATCAAAACAATTTTTAACGATTTAAAAATGTTTCTTTATTTTATATAATTGAACACAAAATGTAAACATAATAAGTAGTTATTTTATTTGATAAAATTATAATAATGACTCCAGAAAAAAAAATTAAAAATAAAATAACAACTTATAAAAACGAACACAAAAGCCATTGTTGTGGTGGATTGTCGATAAAATAATATTTAAGCCTCGATATGACCACCGTACTCGGAGACAATACATAATACCTTCTGGTCATAAGGGTGGCGGGGCAAACGGTTTGGCGCATTTAAATTCTATGAATAAACCCATGTGATTTGTTATACCAACAATCGTAATAATGATAACAGATCCTTTGGATTTAATAACATAGTGGGGCACTTAAGAAATAAGAAGAGGAAGAGATTTCGGGGGAGGGGACGTGCCCCTCCGCCCCTTTTGGCGGCTGCGGAACTTCCGAGACTTGTCGATTTTAAAACGTGCACGTACTCTTAATAAGTCTTGAGCTGTAATTATATCGGATTGAACGTGGACGTTTTGAAATCGAGAAGTCTTAAAATAATTACTATCGGCGATAAATACAAAATATATATGACACATTGTGAACGGGGGAGGGGGGGCGGAGAGGGAATATTGTACAACGGCGTGTTTTTTTTTCTTTTACATTTTGATTTGATTGCGAATTTTTAAAGTACATGCGGGATAAATAATATACTGGCACCCCATATCATAAACACCAACCAGTAGCGACCGATTACACGTTGTTCCCGGTCTAAAAACAATTTTATCGCGATCGACATAAACACCACGTAAAAAAAGCAAATGAAACAGTCGACGGGGCTTTCCAGGGCCATTTTCTGCAAGTCGGTGGGTTTGCTGCGTTTGTTCATTGTCGGTGTGTGCGGGGCGAACGGTCGTCCTCACTGTCCTGTGCTGCGGCGTGTCGATCCTCGTGATCCGCGTGCGACCGCGTCGAAATCCTGATCGTCGGCCGGGTGTGAGCGGTTATTGTTATTCTTCTGGCGACAGGGTGTGTTCCTTCGACTTCGAATGACAGACGCGTTTTGGCGGCGACAGGCTCGGTGTTCGCGACGCAGGACGAAACGACACTATCCGCGGCAGCGCGAGATTCCAGGACTCGAGAAGCCGAAACGCGCGTCGTCGTCTCGTAGTAGTAGGCAGGACGTGGCAACGTCGCCGTCACACACACACACACACACACACGGCCCCTCCACGAAACCGCGTCTTGTAGCGGCGCCTGACCCAAACGCGTCCGACGAAATACCGCCTGGTGAATAGAAATGAAAACTATAAATATACACTCGCGCGCGCGCGCGCGGGAGAATCATTGTTATTGTTTAATATTTCGGCCGCGGCGACTCGGAGGCGACGGGCGTGCGCGGCAGGTGGGTAAAACGGCGTAGGCCGAAACAGGTTCGGTGCCGGCCGCCGTCGCGTCGCTACTGCCGCCGCGCCATCGCGTATTGTTCGAGAGGATTCGATGAGGATAACAGCGTTGCCCATCGGCCAACAGTCCCCTTCGTAATATGAAACACGAAAAACCTTTATGATGGTGTTGATAAAATCGGAATGCGCCACTCGAAAACACGCATTCGAATGTCGCGGAGGCGCATCGAAAACCGAACGTTTAGCTCGTCTCGTCCGACCACAAACACTTTTCGTATTTGATTTTACGGATACATCTATTTTTATTTTTTATTCGCCGTCGAGTTTACTTTTATTGCGCTCGGGCGAAAAGTCGTCGTTCGCTAGTCTAAAATAGTTTTCTTTTCTTTTTTTCATTTCAAAACGTCCTCAGCTAAAAAACGAATAATCTCTCTCAACGAGTATACAATAAATATGATCAAATAAAACAAACATATATATTATATACTATATACTCGTATGAAATATTAAAACATTAAGTAACTCTATATTGGCTTTTGTTACTTTTTATTTTATACCTGTTTAATTTTTTAGTTATTTATTTAAAATCATCATTAATTACAATATTATGATTTTTATCTATCTCTTGAGTTGAGATATAGAGCGTAGAAAAAAATAAATCTAAAAATAATAACAATAAAATTTAAATTAAAGAATTATGTACGGTATTAACAAGCATATAACATAATAATAATAATAAAAATAAATTAATAAGTTAATTAGTAATATTAATAATAAGTATATTAATAATTATTAATATATTAAACTAAATCTAGAAACAAATATTTGTATACAAATTTTTTAACTTTTTTTATTTAATAATACTAAATAAGTTTTTTTTTAATCGAAACGGAAAATCATGAAGTTTTTTTTTATTTTTACCATTAAAAACTCGTTAAATTGTTTTGCGTTTCATTGCGAGATGCACTCGTAGAGCTAACGAATAAAAATATAATCGGCTATTAGTATTTTAATCGAACACCGGTGTATACCCGCAGTATAATGCGTTAAAAAGTAACAATCAAAGAAAGACACACATTATCGATACGCGATTGACTTTAAGGCGAAGGAGAGGTCAAACGTGCATCCTGTTTCAGTATGTAGAAAATGGACGTGGAATAATAATGTATTAAAATATATACAAAAAAAAAAAAAAATACTAATTTTGTTTCGGTCGGATTAGATAATAATATGCTAATGCGTTAGGTCAACGGGGCTATCGAATTAATTCTAAGTAAGAGAGGCGGTCGGTCTCCTCTCGATACGATACGCGAGACCTGTATTACCGGAGAATCCGCCGGGCCGTGAATTTAATTGGTTTTAGACGTGTCACTAGGTTAATTAATGATAGTTTTAATATTTTTTTTACGTTAACGATAAACCCATCGTCGTATATGTTATGAGCACTATCGAAATAGGAAGAGGGAAGAGTGTGAATGTCAACTAGGTCGTTGTCCTCGTTATTGGAGAAACGTAGTTTCAACAACTCGCCGAAATTTCCAGTGTGGTTGCCAAAACCATTATTTAAAATTCATATGTCAAGAACTATGTTTTTACACTAGAAATACTTTTTATAATATGTAGTTCTGAACAGGGCCACCCCCACATCAGATTCTGGGCCCCTGCACTAAATGTTTTGTCCGGGCTCTTTACAAAACTTTCAACAATACAATTTACCACAAACGATTAAAAATCAACATTCATAAGCATTTTGACAATAATAATGGCCTTTTAATTTTTTCATTAGGTAATAAATGGTTAACCCACATCTTAAAATATCAAAATGATTAAATATAAATATATTTATCATAATTTTTAAAATGTTATTTCATAATACTTAATTTTATTTATTTTAATATATTTATTATAATTTATAATTCATAAATTGTTATTTTATAATACTTAATTTTATTTATTTTAATTTTAGAACACTAAAATAAGTATTCCTATTAAAATTTCAAAAACTTAAGTGTTAGGTGGTGATTTTTCTAAATTTCATGTTAAACACGTCGATTGTGTTTATTTACCTATAAAATATTTTATTTTTAGAAAAAGTACTCGTGTATATTAGCGGTACCATAGCGGTTTTCGTCGGGTGGGTGGCGACTTACGTGCCATTTTTAGGTCACTCGAAATTTAAAATGGGATTTTGATGTAGGTGATATAAGTACAGCGCGAGTTGTTGGAGAGAGGGGGGGTAAACACGTCGTGATATTCTCAGTGACGTATTTAGGGGGGGGAGGGGGCGATCGCCCCGGGCAGTTGATTTCAAGGGGTATCAGATTTGTATTTGAACACGGTGATTGAAAAAAATTTTACATAAGTAATGCGTTATTCGCGCCTTTTGTTTATCCTTCGATTATGTATAAATAACTATAGCGGGCGTTACCCGGACTTCGACGTCAAATATTCAAATGATTTTATTCGCATTTTAAAGGAAAAAAGTGATCCGGAAAAGCATCCAGAGCGATTTTCATAATATAACAATAATACTCACTTTTTAAAACCATGAAAAAGGCCGCGTTTCAAAAAACTCGTAGGAAGACGATCCAAAAATAACTGTTCAGACCGCTCGGGGCGATCCAGGAAGAGGCAGAGATAGTTTCGATGTTTCGCGTTTGAGTCCGCGTTCCCGGTATTCCAGCGAAACCGATCGATTGTAGTTAATTATCAAGTTCACGCGTAAAAATAATAATATTATTATCTTGCTCTAAAAACACGTCGTAATAAGAAATTCATCAAAACACACATTATTTCTGTATCACTAAAGGCCATTCGCGCGAAAGCGCGACGTTCCCGCCGTCACTCCGACAATTTCTTTGTTCTCGGTATTTGATTACCTCGGTAAGGGGCTGGTAATCGACGAAACTTTCGTTATCTGAACAGATGATATTATCGATTATTGACAACGATTATTTTTCTTGGGCGACCGTTGCCCGTAGGCCGTTTAGTCTCTCGCCGTCGCCGTCGTCGTCATCGTTTCGTAATCGTGCCGTGTTTTACGCGAATTTTTCGTCGTCGGTTAATCGTTTAAACGACCGTAAGTGCGCGAACATTTTTCTTTCGTTCTCGATCGTCGTCGATCGCCACCGCCGCGGTGAGGTCGACGTGACGGAAATAAAATCGTACGCGAGTGAAGTGCTAGAAATTTCGAAAACAGCGGCGGCGTAGATCAAACGTGAAATTGGACCGAGAAAGAAAAAAATGGTGAAAGACCCGTGAGTACCTATTATACATATAATTATCGTCCGGGCCGTTATTATAGCTATTCATTGAATAAAAATCCCACGAAGTTGGGTGTAATTATTATATGTGATAATTGATTATATACATAATATATTGCGTATAGCGAGCGTTACCAGTAGGAAAGCATTAATGAAAAATTCGAATGCCTGCGCGATAAAAATGTTTTAAAAAGACTAGACCTTTAGAAACGACACTGCGGTTATGCGTCTTTATTATGCGTTATTGTCTGTACTAGCTGAATTACCCGGCTTCGCCAGCGAAAAGTTTTTCCCGGTATGAGCGTCAAGTTATTATACAGTTATTATACATGTATTACTAAGTTTCTTTATATACCTAAATAGTATTCATAGTTGATCATATTTGGGAGATACGTATAACGTAATTTATTAAATTGTATTCGTAGCGTGTCGATTAAAATTTTGATTTTTCCGTTAATTCTCGCCACAGCGAATCGTGTTTGTTTATACTATTGATAGTAACGAATTATTGTCCTGGACGTAAAATCTCTAAATACGCCACCGGATACGCTGGTTTTAAAACGGATTGTCGTTTGGTTTTCGTAACACTTAAGTCGAAAGCGGTAGTATAGTGAGACCGACGCGGGCACAACACGTGATCGCGGCAGGCGGCCGTTTCGAGACGGATTGTGTTCGCCTCGTGTCGGCCGTGACCCCGCGGGCGCGAGTTTAAAATCGTCAAATTGCGCGCGTGATAAAATTGACATCTCGGAAACGATATTCGTCTCGATCGAGAAGTGCGAAAAAGACGCGCGCGAGCGTGCCCTCCGCACGGATCTCCGTGGTCTCCCCGTCCGCGGACCGTTCGCGATCTTCCTGTGGCCCTAGTACCGATGTGTGCGAAAAACCGACGCGAGGAGCGACGGCTCGGGTCGCACCGACTGAAAATTCGCAAATTTCGGTAGCCGGAATTTAGGAGTTTACGCCTCGCTCCGGCGCGAAGAAGCGCGCCGTCGGCCGGCCACAACGAAGCGCGCGCGCAGGTTATGGTCCCCTGGTACCCGGTGCTCTCGAACCGAGGGGAACGCGCCCGTACGAGAATAGTCCTCTCCTCGGATTTCTCCTTCTCCTCGGAACGTCGTTTTCTCCCACCACCACTCCTCATCGGATTGACGTCGACCACTTGCCGCCCCGCGACGGTTATTATTCATTGCTGCTTTCGTTTGTTTTCGTCGACGACGAACCGGTTTCCATGCCGCGCGAGCGCATAGTTATCGTGTTATTAAGCGTTACATACGCGCACGCGTGACATACACGTCCTAATCAGTTCACACGGCCGTCAGTATTTTAAATATTATTATGTCTATCGTGTGCCATGTTCAGTGGCGCATAGATTAAATATACTAAATATACTTAATCTATGAGTGGCGCGACTTTGAAGGAAGGGCCCTGATGTTTTTTTTACAATAATATTCATATTATATTATTATACATATTATACAATTGTGTTCATTCATAAACAATTTTTTTTTCGAGTCGTTTTGAGTCATAATAGGTATTCGGCAATCGCTATTCACACACAATATAATATTATAAAGGTACGTGACGGGTAATCGGCCGAGCACTGTCCTGTGTAAACTCGACGTGGAACCCGGTAATCGGACGAGTAAAACGAGCGAGCGAGTGAATAGAACGCGCGTAGACTCGGTCTATATTAGTGCTCGGCCGAGCGCTCGTCACGTGTAAACGAAGCATAAGAACGCGTTTTATAAAGTCGGTGTTGGTTTTTAAGTTTAGCTGCGAAATCACAGCACTGCAGGCGTGCGTAACGCGCGGCACTTTGAATTTTCCGTTTCAAACGCAACGCGCGTGTAGTGCGAATGTTCCGCCGCCGCCGTGGCCGCGTGGCCGCGGTCGCACGCCGCGGACGGAACTCCGGATACCACGGTAATGGTTTTCGGAAAACGACCGTTACAAAAAAAATGCTTTCCATGAATTCTCGTAACTTGTCATTGGCCGACGCGGGGAGGTTGGGATTTTCTTCCCTTTGTTTCAGTCTTCGTCGGTTCGCGCGTACGTATTGGGATTGTCCGAACGGGTCCGTGTTCGAGAATTTTATGCCGACCGCCATCGAATCTCGTTTCACGATTTCAAAATTTCATTTCGCGGCGATGGTAATAGTAATTATCGACGAATAATCGCACGTCTCACGGCGGTCGCGTGGGTGGAACTAAATTATTTGTCGCTTAATAACTACCGTACTATCGATATTCGATGTTTAGCGTATTTTCCGTCTCGGTCGCGTTCGCGGTGCGCCTCGCCGCCGCCGTTCGCCAAAACGGCTTGTGAATTTTACCGTCCGCCAAAAACAAACGAATTATGGTAATATCGTGGTTCGCGCGAGTAGTGAATAATCGTTCCGTGGTGTTTTTATTCGAGTGCACCAGCACGAAATACGTTGTGAAATGTTTCGGACCCGCCGAATGAAAACGGTCGTCAATGGATTCGACGACGGCCCGAGGTTAGTGATAATATTTTATAATATTATATCGATGTAATAAATAAGTACGACCCACCGACGCGTTATGCCAAACTTATTATTATTAAACAGCTGTTACACAACGCGCGTTGGAACTGATAAATTGCGCGTTGTCGTCAATACGATTTTCGGAAATGAATTTCATTTCGGCACCGAGTAATATTAATAACGAGAACGGATAAAATCCATTGCGTGCGTCGCGTTCGTCGCCAAGTCGTCACTATATTAGGTACGCACACTTATAGGTTTATTATGTTTATGTTATATGTTTATTTATCCGATCGTCTCCTATCGCGCGTGCTGAATTGCAAAGTCGTTCGTTATAGTGTTGGTATTGCGGATTTGGCACAGCTTAAATAACATCCGCGACGGATAACACTACATGTTATACGTATCTTGGGTCCACACTAGTAAAAATGTACGCTGTTCGTCGGTGATTTCGGGGTGAGCTTGTTTTATTCGAAAACCTATTTCGGTAAAAACGCCGATAACGACGAGTTATCCACAGCACTGCGGGCGGCGCGAATCACGCGAACGGCGTACCGCGCAGCACTTGAATTTTCCGTTTCCGGCACGCGTTGCAGTGTGAATGTTCCGCCGCCGTGGCCGTGTGGTCGTGTGGCCGCAGTGACGGAACAACGACGACGTGGTCGCGCGCGCTGCGGACAGAACTCTGAATACCGCGGTCGCGGTCTTCCGTCCGGGGGTCGTTTAAAAAAACGACCGTTAAAAAAACAAATAACTTTCCATGAATTCGTAAATAATTTTCATTGGCCGTTCGTTTTTCCAACAGTTTCGGCCGACGCGGGGCTACTGGTTTTCCCTTCCGTTTCAGTCTTCGTCGGTTCGCGCGTATGTCCGAACGTGTCCGTGTTTCGAGAATTTTATGCCGACCGCCATTGTCTCGTTTCTCGGTTTCAAAATTTCGTTTCGCGGCGATGGTAATAGTAATTATCGACGAATAATCGCACGTCTCACGGCGGTCACGTGGGTGGAACCAAATTATTTCGTCGCTAAAATACTACCGTACCATCGTGTTTACCGTGTTCTTCGTATCGTATCGCCGCCGCCGTTGCGTCCGGTGCGCGATCCATTACGCGAGTGTAATGGCCGTCGCCTTCGGATATTCAACGATTCCGTCGAGGCTCGGACGACGTCTAACCCAAGCCGGTAAAGGCTTCGAGCGTCCGTTTTTTGACGTCGTCGTCGTTTCGTATCGTATTCGCCGTGGTCGGTGCGATCGCCGCCGTTTGTACTATCGATATTCGGTGTTTAGCATATTTTTCGTCTCGGTCGCGTTCGCGGTGCGCCGCCGCCGTTCGCCAAAACGGCTTGTGAATTTTACCGTCCGCCAAAAACAAACGAATTATGGTGGTAATATCGTGGTTCGCGCGAGTAGTGAATAGTCGTTTCGTAGTGTGTTTTTATTCGAGTGTACCAGCACGAAATACGTTGTGAAATGTTTCGGACCCGCCGAATGAAAACGGTCGTCAATGCAGTCAATGACGGCCCGAGGTTAGTGATAATATATTATAATATTATATCGATGTAATAAATAAATACGACCCATTGACGCGTTATGCAAAAGTTATTATTATTATTATGTATTGTTATATTAAACCGCTGTTATACAACGCGTGTTGGAACTGATAAATTGCGCGTTGTCGTCAAGACGATTTTCGGAAATGAGTTTCATTTCGGCGCCGGGTAATATTAATAACGAGAACGGATAAAAATCCATTACGCGGTGTGGCCGCGTGGCCGCCGTGACGGGACGACGACGACGACGCGGTCGAAACTCCGGATACCGCGGTAACGATTCTCGGTAAACAAAAAACCGTTACGAAAAAATCATTTTCCATGATTCGTGAATTATTCTCATTGGCTTGTTCGTTTCAACCGTAACGGCCGACGACGTGGGGATTTCCTTTCCGTTGTCCCTTCAGTCTTCGTCGGTTCGCGTGTATGTGGTGGGCTTCTCCGAAGGGTCTGTGTTTCGAGATGTTTATGCCGACCGCCATAGTCTCGTTTCACAGTTTCAAAATTTCATTTCGCGGCGATGGTAATAGTATTTAACGACGAATAATCGCACGTCTCACGGCGGTCGCGTGGGTGGAACCAAATTATTTCGTCGCTAAAATACTACCGTACCATCGCGACATTCGGTGTTCACCGTGTTTTTCCTATCGTATCGCCGCCGTCGCGTCCGGTGCGCGATCCATTATGCGAGTGTAATGGCCGTCGCCTTCGGAGTTTCAAAGATTCCGTCGAGGCTCGGACGACGTCTAACCCAAGCCGGTAAAGGCTTCGAGTGTGCGTTTTTTGACGTCGTCGTCGTTTCGTATCGTACTCGCCGTGGTCGGCCGCCGCCGCCGCCGTTCGCCAAAACGGCTTGTGAATTTTACCGTCCGCCATAAACAAACGAATTATGGTTATATCGTGGTTCGCGCGAGTAGTGAATAATCGTTCCGGCGTGTTTGCCCGCGTCGTGGTGTTTTTATTCGAGTGTACCAGCGCGAAATACTTTGTGAAATGTTTCGGACCTGCCGGATGAAAACGGTCGTCAATGCAGACAACGACGGCCCGAGGTTAGTGATAATTTAATATTATAATATTATATCGATGTAATAAATAAGTACGACCCATTGACGCGTTATGCGTCAATAAAAGTTATTATTATTATGTATTATTATATTAAACCGCTGTAATACAACGCGCGTTGGAACTGATAAATTGCGCGTTGTCGTCAATACGATTTTCGGAAATGAGTTTCATTTCGGCGCCGAGTAATATTAATACCGAGAAAGGATAAAATCCATTAGGCGCATCGCGTTCGTCGCCAAGTCGTCTATATTAGGTACGCACACTATTATAGTCATATGTTTATTTTATCCGATCGTCTCCTATCGCGCGCGCTGAATCGTAAAGTCGTTATAGTGTTGGTATTGCGGATTTGGCACAGCTTAAATAACATCCGCGGCTGATGGAACTACATGTTATACGTATCTCGGGTCCAGACTAGTAAAAATGTACGCTGTTCGTCCAGTGGCGCAACTGGGCTAAATTGGGCCCTAGTGTCGTGTTGAAGGTAGGGCCCTATAATTTATGTTTTTTACAATAATATACATATGCTATTATACAAAAGCGTTCATTCAAAAATATTATTGAGTTGCAAATCTAGTCGCTTTTCATGTGAAAAACAATAATATCTGGTCTATAAGGTGTCCATATGATAAAATACATCTTTTAATAAATATAGATTGCTCTTAATATTTCCTTCGAAATGTATTCTGTCGGTTGGATAATTATTATGCATATTAAAACCTAATAATATGAAGTAAAAAATAATTAATCACCAATATAATTGGTATTTATATTTATTAATGATCGTTAATATCGTTATTTATTAACTTGGTGAAACAATTTGTTTCTTATTAATTTCCTTGTGGGCGGTTCCATTTGACACTGAAATACTGATATTTTCTATACATTTCATCTACTACTTACACTGCGATATTTTTTCACTATTTTCATATTTTTCCATATAAGGCCCTTATTTTATCTGTTTAAAATGTATAATCAAAACAAGTGTATGATCACAGAATCACCAAAAAATGGGAAAATTTAATTTTTACCGGCAATTAAAATATAATTCGTAAAATTAACAATAATTTGTTAAACTGGATGTTTTGTATGTACTTTAAAGTTGAGCGACTGTAAGGTTTTGATTCGTGACGCAAATGTGTGGCGCTATCTAACGTCAATCTCATGTCGGCAAAATATAAATTCCGTTTTTAAACTATTTTTCCGAAAAGCGACCAACTATGTCACTCTGTACGACCAAAAATAATATGATGTCGATCTAGGTATTGACAGTTTTACCATTAATAATTAATAAAAATATTAATATTATTACTATACACGTAGCTTTGTATTACGAACATAGATGACGCCACATAAACATTTTTTGGAAAAAAATATTATTATAATTTGTTTTATTGAAAAAAAAAAATATTAACGAGAGTTGAAATTAAATAATAATCCATTAAGCGATTAAAACTATAAAATAGCAGCCGACGACACTGCTCCAAATTTAAGAAAAACATAAAAAATATAGTTAGCTTCAATTTATTCTTTGCCAATTAACTGGTTTTTCTCGATTGACAACGAAACAAATCTGTTACACGGTCGGTTAGGAATATGAAATATTAATCCGTCGAATCAAATTACTCTATTAATAAATAATTATAGTAATGAAAATATTAAAAATTTAGTCACGGACTTCCATTCAATTTTCAGAGAACTTGTGTCCGCGTCTATTATACACGGGTCGATTGGGTTGAGAATTGATAATGTCTCTGATAAAACGAGTCGAGGGAATGCAACGTTTTAAAACTGAGCGCGATTCGATCGCGCGATCAAACAATGTGATATGAATTGATCGGTATGTTTATTAGCTGACAATTAAGAATTTAATTTGTCCGCGTGCTGAAGAACATAGATAGATATAGGAGACGCTCGCCAAGTTTTTGTTTTTTTTTGGGGGGGGGGACGCCCAATATTTTTCAAAATAATTTTGTAAGCACTATATTTATGATTACCCGTCGAGATTTTTCAAGACTACGAATATATAACTGCTAAGAGGGGCCTAGGCTCTTCAGCCCCCCTCCTTTGAATACATCACCGATCATATTTGAGTACGGAGTATTAAAAAAATGGAAAAAAAAATCATTAGCCGGTAGACATTAGTTGTAGCGAGAAATATCGAATTGTATTAGTTTTAACTTTTAAACGGTTATAATCAAGTCGGCGCCGATGAAAAAATGTCGGTTTTATTTTTAGATTCATTTAATTATTTCAATACGATTTGATATGGTTCGGTCGAGTGTTTCAATTTTTAAACGCGTCGCGCACCAACTAAATCGAAACGTTGGAGAGTTTATTAAAACTTTCTGTCCGTATTTTCCGCTGAATTACAAACTGTGTATAATTTATTTGGCAACCGCGTTTTAGGACCGTTTGAGATTAAATACATTTCATCGTCATTAACTTTAAAAAGTAGTTTAATGTTATTAAAATTTCGTCGGGGAACAATTTAAATTGCAACGTCTCTTGACGGTTTCCTTTTTCTTCATTCAATTACTTTTAATCCAATTCTGCGGTCTATACATTTTAGTACTTATTATGGGCACAATCAATGAGCCGTTGTAAAACTGTAAAAGCGTTATTTTTTTCATCAAAGGATGTCTTATCGCTGTTTTTGAATCACACTTCTCGATATCGACTGTAACGCGATTTAATAATAAATTAATTACTGTTACACAACCAGACACGTATTTAAGGGGGAGGGGCTGACCGACGAGGTCAATGAGGACTCTGGACCTCTTTCGGAATTTTTAAGTACCCGTCCATAGAAACGTTAGCTTTGATAATAGAAATTAAATTCATTATAATTTAATAATTATATTACATTGTGGTATTTATTACAAATAAAGCATTGAATATTTGAATATTATCGAATACTTTTTAAGTTGTTAATTTAACTCGATAACAAAGTATTATTAAATCTATAAAACAATTTTTTTAAAAACTATTAAATATCACTGATAATAATAATAATAATAATAAAAATAACATGATATGATTTAAAACGAAATACATTTATATCCTTTATTCGTGAAAATTGTATTAAAAATTATTTATTACACTATAAAAGTTTCTAATTTTATATAAGATTTAATTATATTAAATTATATTTAAATTATTATTGTAACATTTTTAAACATTTTTTTTTTATTACCCTATCGGTTAATGTGACTTAATTACTCGGCCCCTTCCACGCCGCATTCAGTGATATCTAGTATCTACCGTAAATAATTGTAGCATTTTTAATGTTTATTTAGTATTTGAAATATTTTTAGTATTACAGTTTTAAATTTGTTGTTGTTTCGCAACGCTCTAAAAAAATAAACTCTTATAAAAATTCGATTTATTGTTATTATAACTGCTAACGTCGTTATGAACAATGGTTATTTTGTGTTTACATATTTAAACGCCGGAACACAAATAATATTAATTGCTAATTAGTTTTTCGAAGAAACATTTTAATTAAAACTTAAGCCAATCGAGTTATTGTAAATAACTTTCCATCTTTGCAATTATTGAAACGTACTCCTAGTTTTAAACGAAAGTAAGAAATAAAAATAATTTTGAACGCAAACTCGAGCATTTACAATCAACTGTCAGAATTATTCAACTCGGATCGAGGATTGTGAAAACAATTCCGTGCCCTTGTAGTGGTCTTGTCAAAATACATTTTACTACAATTTATCGTTATTCTGCTGTACGGTATATTTAGAAGGTTTAATTTATGCATTACTGTCGTAATGCCGGTTTGATGTCATCATTTTGTGCTTTCGGTTTAATAATGTGTGTGATATCGTACTCTGTAAAGGATACTGTTTGAAGCAAGTAGTGAAACCTTTACTCTGCTAATGGCGTTTTCGTTCAAGTTTATCGATTTGTTTGGTTTTAATAATACCGGCCTTGAACAATTGCTCGAGAATTTTTCAAAATTAAACAGGTATAACTGTTTTTTTTTTTAATTATAGTGATTTGTTGTCATTTGTAATCAGTTATATCGTCATTAAAATGGTTTGAAATTGATTCAAGATAATTTTTTCGATTGTTAGAAGTGTTAATTTTATTATGATGAAATTACTGTTTCTCAAAGTCATATAATATATATATATATACTATACATACCATAAGACACGATAAAAATGTAAAAACAAACACGGAATTTTAACCGTCGAAGAATTTATTTAAAGGCATGTTATTATTGTTGTATCTGAAACTAGAAGTATAATATTATCTAAAATAACGAATAGACCTACGGTGGTCGCGTTCACTTTAAAGCAGTGACTACTAATCAAAGGGTCGAGCAGTTTTCAGAAAAAAAGGGGCCACAAAAGGAAAAATGT
The DNA here is from genome assembly GCA_948098885.1 of Drepanosiphum platanoidis. NCBI lineage: Eukaryota > Metazoa > Arthropoda > Insecta > Hemiptera > Aphididae > Drepanosiphum > Drepanosiphum platanoidis. The sequence continues at coordinate 16,945,445 of OX402534.1, forward strand.
AGCTAAAAAGACGATTACCTCCCGGGGTATGCTGTAAATAATACAATTAATGTATCCTGTAATATAGGAATGCCATATGTATCCACTACCCGACCGGGCGGCCACTGTTGCGCTGGGATTTCACCATATGGTGTACAGTACTCGTATAAAGGGTGTTTTTTTTTGTGATAGTGTTTTAAATGTCGACGTCGTATTAAGTAGATTTATGAAATAACGAAAACGTAATAGTTAAATTATACAGCGTATACTTTGACGAGATTTGTTGATTATTTTAAACATTACTATCGATCACCGTTGACAATACTCGTATTATGTCGACGACGAAAAATATGTACATCGTGTCTGTCACTATGCACGTAATAGTCGCGTTTGTAGCGCAATTATATCAAACACAATAACACTGCAGTGCGTGTTCCAAATCTTAAATTTTAGTACTTTTCTTACAGTCCAAAGCGTTCAAATTGCGTCTGCTCGGGAAGCGGTCAGATTTTTTGCAAGTTTTACCAAGTTTTTTGTCGCATACAAATGAAATATAAAATAATGTGAAACGAAAACGAATACATTTTATAGTTAAAACAAAGCATTGTGTAAATACAAAATGTCACAATGACTGTAAATGTACGAATAAACAATATAACTGTTTCAAAGTAACAGTGATAATAATAATTTTCATTCGAACATCATACCAACGTAATAAAGCATATTAATAACAGTAACAATACCCGCAGCTTAAATATTTCCATTTAAATACGCTATTTCTTGTATTCGTTTTCATTCCATTGTTTTCTATATTCTATTCTATTTGTACTCTATCGTTCTATTTTCATTCTATTTCAAACGGCGAAATATCTCTGTCTTTTACTAAACGGCCGCTTAGGCTTGCACATTGTTTCACTTCGAGTCTCTCACGATTGAAATCGATTCGCGTCTATTATAAATTTATAACGCAGGAGGTTATCAGGATTATTAAAAGAAGAAAACATCGAGACGTAGAATAGGTTACAGAATATGTATATTATTTTAATCACATTCGTCCGGTCTCCGTGGAACACCCTGTACACGCGTCGTAACGTTGGAAAAGAGACGTCCCCCTCCGGCCGTCTACAGAACAGATTGGAATTCGATTGGGGTGTGTTGTTGCGTCGACGTACAATTTTAAAAGCGACCCAGCAGATATACGGTCGAAAACGATGGAGGGAACCTTTTATCTACGTCGAATGTTATGGCCTAAAGCGTGTACACAAGCGGGTTTCTCGACGGCATCGGAACGCGGCGTTGGAATACGGCGGCCATCGCGAGAGTAACAGGGGGAAAAAACCACCTGTTCGTAGTCAATATAATTAAAATAAAATACGATTGCGTTTCACGATAACACGAACGCTCGACTGACTTGAATCGTTGTAGCCGCCGAAGACGACCCCCTCGTTCCGTCCCGTTCGGTCGGTCGTACGTTGTTGTGTCAACCCGACGCGTCGGGTTGTGGCGCAGGCACATTATTTTTACCAACTGCTGCGTGCATTGGCGGCTGTTTTTTGTCTCGTCTCGTCTTTTATTTATATTTTTTTGTATTTCTCTGACCGTAACGATGTCGAGGGGAGCAAAGGTTTCGTGCACCCGTCCGTATGAGATAATATCGGTCTTTTCGTCGTCGCACACGTGTGTTTGCCGTGTCTCGTGTCATATTTTTCACTTTAGAGAACAAAAACACACATCTACAAATGAAACGTTTCTTTTCGGAATTCGTTTTTGCTGACCATATAAAAAATACATACACATATTATATTTGTTTGTTATAAAACTGTATATCGAAATATTTTTCTAGTACGATAATTTCCGTCAAGTATTCGTAAATCTGTAATGATTATTATTTTCTTACCGCCGCGTTATTCGGTGGGGAATACAATTTAATCGCGGTTCAACTACAAATCTAATAAAATGTTGATCTTGAAAAAACGTTTAAAAAACAGCTCATTAACACCGGAATTATTTCACATATTTGAATATTTAAATTTAATTATAATTTTATTAAATAGTTTTATTCTTTATTTTTTAAGTTGAATAAAATTTAACCAACAAGTACGGTGATGTTCGTCGGATCACATGTTTGTCGGCTACAATGTATTTCGTATTACACATTTGCCGTCTGTAATATTTATCGAGTCACATATTATTCATCAGTCGAAATATTGTCGCCTTAATTACTATGCCCCAAAGTGATCATTAAAACGGTCTACGACTGCTGACCGATTCGTGCCTGCGGGCGGCCGTCTAGACGGCTTCGGCGGCAGCCAGGTATACCTATAGGCAATAGGCCGCGTTATTATCAAAAACTATTCGATTTCGTAGCGAGCTTCTGTGGAGTAGGAATTCGACGTGATAAACACGGCGGCAACGCCGACGGCTCGCGGTGGGGGTCTCGCGTTATCGCCGAGGACGCCGAAATATCTGGCTGTACGACGTGTATGCACTGTGTATGCAGTTCTTCGCCCATCCTCTTGATTGATGCGTTGTTTTTCCGTTTTATATTGCCCGACGCCCTGCGACCGAGGCGAATCGTTCGCGATCGCCCGGACTCGGAACGATAACAGTTATCAATTTTTTTCATTATAGACATCGGTCGCGACCACCGTGTGTCTCGTTTTTTTTGAATTAATCTCGCGCGACGACGCCGGGTAATGTACTCAACGGTGGACTTGTGGTCGCTGTGGAGATATCTCGCCGACTATGTCGACCGCAAGTGGCGCCAATTCATGGACTTCGTGTCCCAATGGGTTCGAGACGACTTTGTGAGCCGTCCGGAGGAATCGCTCATTTTGGTGAAATTTCGACTAGGCTATACGACCTTTCTACCTCATCGCGTTATCTCATTTCCATATCGGTATGTTTATCGTCCTGTCGCGATCCACCATTCGCTCGACTTGTACATCCATTTAGGACCCCACGTCGACGACGGTCGACCCGTGCATTGGTTGATCAAAATGTTCCGCTATCTACCGTCAATCACGAGTGTTTATTTGTGGTCGGCTAGAACGGTGAGTAGTAAACGATCATCGACAATGATCAACGTGTTCGAGTACACTATTGTGTTAATCAATATCCCATGTCGTCGTACAGCGTTTTGTTTCACGCTTTTGGTGTACATAAAGTAAAGGCTATTATTATCTAAATAAGTTACGAATAGTAATTTATCAAAAAATATATAATAATTAATAACGAACGAAACCGTTGTGATAATAATTGTCGGCTCGAAAACTACAGGGTTACAACATAATTATTTTAGTCGTTTGTAATAATTTTTGGAATCAAATATATAAAGATACGGTTGGCTAAATTGTTGTAGGCACCGGGCGCAGTAGTGGATGCAGCTACGGGTGCAGCAGCTGATAGGCAGGTATAGGTCGTGGTTTTGTCGAAAACAACCGGATTTCAGAGTATGTTCGGAGTTTTGGTGGGGGAGTAGGAATACGACGTGACCAACACGGCAACACCGACGGCTCGCGGTGGGGGTCGCGTCGTCGGCGAGGACGCCGAAATATCTGGTCACGCGACGTGGATGCGCGTACATGCAGCCTCGACTGGATGCAGTTCCTTGCCCGTTCTCGCGGTCATCGCTCAGTTTTTCCGTTTTTATTTCGTCCGGCGCACCGCGTGCTTGCAACCGAGGCGAATCGCTCGCGACCGTTTAGACACGAAACGATAACGGTGATCAATCGATTAACAGATATCGGTCCGCGACCGTCGTGTTTTTCAAAAGTTTATTTCGCGCGACGACGGCACCATTACGATTTGTGCGTTTACGGGTAACGATTGTTTACAATGATTATCTTGCGGTTGCTGTGGGAATACTTAGTTCAGATTTACAACATCGCGTTTACATTCGCGTGGCTGATGTTCGAGCGGCTGAAGAACGCGTGGCGTACTATTAGAATTAGACTGATGAACTATTTCGCAGTGCCCCCTCAATTACAAGCACTTCGGGACAGGCGTCGGCAGAACTTGCAACTCTTGGTACGACTTCAAAAAACCTTATATTACCGTCTGAGGGCTCAAAAAAATGTGGTAATGCTCCAAACCGCGGAGTTACGCAATTGGTTTGACATTTATATCTATATGGATCCCACGTGGTTCGGCAGATGTCGAAGTGGAGTGTTTTTTTTATTTTTCTGCTTTATCTTTAGTGCGGTTTAGTAGTTTGGTATATCTTTGCAAATTTGACATTCTTTATAGTTAAGGGGGCTGCAGACGGTCCGATATTAAGGAGTATTTTATAGGCAACAGTACTTCCTTCATGTTGGTGTTCATGTTAGCTCATGTTAGTGTGTGAGATAGTAAATGGTCGTTAGTGTGAGTGTAGTATTATCGTTGAACGTGTGATTTCTATCACAATTTGCATATTTTGCGGTTTGCTCAGGTATTTTAGTGTGAAGTGATTCGATCGGTATTTCACACGGCGCGGAGGGTGACGACGTGTACGTTCGTACGTTTGACAATAGTGACATTGGGGAGGACGAGTGGCCTTATTGGATTATTCGAATTTCACAATTATCGAGTGGAAGGATAGGTTAGGTTAGGTTAGTAATTCGGAATATCTCACAGTTATTGTTGTTACGAGCCAGATTAATATTAAATAAAAGGAGTGGCGATTTGTTTGTACGGTGAAGTATATATTTGAAATGCTGATAAATTGATAACTTTGTGTCCTTAGTCACTTGGACTGTTTATGGTGTCCGCGGTAGGAGTAGAGTGGCGGAGTTGGCGTAGTACAACGCGGAAAGGTTGGAAGGAACGGAGGACATAAGAACGATAATCGTGTGTTCGGCGTCCATCAGATAAGAATTAACGGTTGCGTTGTTGTTGTTGAAAATTGTTAATTGAAAATTGTTGTTGAAATAATGGTTGCGAAATGTGTAGCTCTGCAGGTGGGGATTTCTTTGGGCTCACCAAGCGAGTTGAATATTTGTCGAGCGTAATAAAGCCGGTTATGTTTTGTTAAGGAAAAATTAGGAAGTCTGAAATTACTCTGTTTTTACGCAATCTCGTTGAACGGTGAGACGGGTCGGCGGAAATGTAGTCTTGTTCTTCAGTTTTAGACGATGCCATGTATTGAGAATCATAGGAAATCGATGCTTACATCCGAGATCGTAGTCAAGAAAGAATGTCGTTCGTGTTGAGATATTTTTTATTTACAATAAAATCGAGAGTAAAACACCTCGTTTTATTTTTATTTTTTAATTACGGTTTGCATGCGGTGATATTATCAAATGTCTAATGATGAACTATTATTAGCTATCACGATTGGGAGACAGCCATTACACCGATTACGGCTATTTGACCGATTCCAGTAACGACGATTAGATGCCCGACAATAATTCTGGAAGCCACCGGCGTTGGACGATTCATGGCGCCTACTATTATCGTCACGTCTGCAACACAGCATACGCGTCACCGGCTAACACCGGAATTTATCGGAGCAAAACATCTCACTAGTTTATATTTATCATTTTTTCTACATTTTCCAAGTACAAAATATCCGTATCATTCATTATGATATCTATTATTTATTATTTTATATATTTTTAAGCTTTTTTTTTTTTTTCATATTGGTCTGCAATAAAAATATAATTGAGGTTTTATTTAGATATAGTTATTAGGATAATTACGATATATCAACATGTATTTTGGATTAAATAGGTTTGACAAAAATTAATTGTACCAAATAAATTCTGCTAACCCGCGGTACATTTCGGGGGACTGTAATCTCCTAAAACCCCCCTCTGCTACGCCACTGAATCAGTGGTCTTCGAAACGAATTTTTTTACCGATACCATATTATTATTTGATTGGAGTTTAACATTAATACTTGCGGATTAAACGTTTTGTTAGAACTGTTGTGAGCATTCGTTGACTGAATATTTGGTTGCAATATTCTCGGGTTATCTATTCGAACGTTTATTCGATTTTGTAAAAAGTTTTAGTGTTCTTATAGCTAATAGTTTTATTTATTTTAAGTTTTAAAGTACAAATTCAGATTAAGTAATAACTAATAACTAATAAGCAGAGCTCGGAAGTTCTAGCAAATGCATATTTTTCTTGGTTCGTCCGAGAACATCCAAAGTGGTGAGATACAAATATGTTTCACACTTCTCTGATGTCATACAAATAAAATTTTATTTTACTATTTTTCGAATATTTACTGTTTTCATTGCTATTTTCGGGTAGATTTTCACATAACATTGGAAATAATCACATTTTGTTGAAAATAATGATTTACTTGGTTATCAAAATATTTAAATAATTTAATTATAAGTACATTTTTACAGACAAATTTAAGTAATTTAACATTTTTGTTAACAGTTTATAATTCAATCAATCCAGACCAGTTCCTGGCGTCTATAAGCCCAGCATTTTTATTAAATTGTAAAATAACAATTAATTTTTTTTCTTATAAATTTTTCAAGTTAAAATGCATTTATTTTTTATTTTTCATGCTATTTATAGCGCATATTTAAGAGCTAAATAGTAACATTTTTTTTGCTACAATTTCCGAGCCCTAAAATAAGTAAAGCTCATATTTGATTATAACTTTTTTTACTCCATAAGTGTTCAGTGTACAATGTATGCATGTCAAACTAGTATAATCATAAAATTACAAATTTATTAAACAAAACCCTCCTATTAATATTGTAACAAAATATTTGTTTTCTATTTAATTGACATAATATTATGTTTTATAAGGTATTTGAATTGTATAACAGTCGATTTATACCTATTTATTTAGATTTCAAATTTTTTGTAGTTAAATGAATAAATCATTATTTTTGTTCTAAGCGTACACGCAAAGATTATAATATTATTTAATTTTTAAATCGAAAATACAACTAATTTATTTAACATTTTTACTTGGAAAATAAAAAAAAAAAATGGTTTCATTCAAAGTTAATCAAAATTCTCATTAATTTAATTGTAAACAAAACTATGAACTATTTTTATTATCCGGATTTATATTCAATAAAATATCATATTAATATACAACACGTTTTGTGCATCATTGTTATATTTATAGTTATGTATTGTGAATAATGTTTCGAATAATTGATTCGTCCTCGTTTATAATATTGTCAGTGGTGAAAAAATAATATTTTTAGGTTATATCATATTGTAATTGGTAGCTATCCTCTATCTATAAATAAATTGTCTGCCATTAATATTATTATATGAAAAAAAAAAATGCCGTATCGTATCAATAGAGAAAACTAAATCTATTATAAATATTGAAATTAAAAAAAAAATTGTAGAATAAGATACAGGCCATCAGCACGAGTGATTGATATTGTTGAACTGTTCTTATAAATTTCAAATCAATATTGCACTGATTTCGAAAAATCAATTTCTATTTCTAATTTCTATTTTCTAATTCGCTAGATTCCGAGTGAAAGCTAGCAGAGATATTGGCCTCTATTTTTATTATCCAGAGATAGTTACATTACATTATTAGTAATTTGAAATTTCTTTTTGATAATACCGACAAAACAATATCCGATATCGTTTGGTCTAAAAACGATAGAAATACTTGATTTTATTAAAATTTAATTTGCTTTTAACTTTTAACATTTTTCCTGTAACTTTTCCACGATGTTCATGATTGGACCAAGTCTTTTTAAATCGATATAGATACTATTTCTTTCAATTCAACTTACCGTCCACGTGAAAACTTACGTTCTAATTATTCAATTATTATTCAGGAGACTAAATGTCTGTAACCACGTAAAAAAAAAAAAACCTAAACGATAAGATTTAGTTTGTAAACGACGTGCGTGTATTATGTTTTTCGTTTTGTCCAGACGTTAATGAAAAATTACTATTCCACTGCGAAAGTCATTACGTTTTATCTAAAATAATAGATTCAAAAGCCGTCCAATTTATTCTGAAACGAAAAGCAATTACGCGTCGAGACAATGACGATTTGTCTAATTTTGACCTGTCCGCAGAACGCCACAGCCACCGCCACCACCGCGGGGCCCCGCGCGGTTACTCCACAACGCGACGAGACGGGCCTTATCGTTGACAGGCGGACCTCTGCCGTTTAGAACAACCGAAAACGTTTAAACGCGACGTCGCGCGTCGTCGTCACCGTTTTGTTTTTAATTTTTTTTTTTTCGTCTGTGCGTATATACACTGTACATTAATTTAAAAAAAAAAAAAAAGCGCTCACAAGAACCGACTGGCAGAAGACTATATCATAGGTATAGAAGGACTGCAATGTACGCAAACACAATCGTAGCGTACGTTGTTTATCTACAAGGCCGCGTGTTTATTCCGATAAATTATTCATCATCGCAGCGTTTACGTAGAACAATCGATCATATTAATCAATCTATCCGGATGCGCGTCAACACGATACGTATGAAACGAACCAATAACGATAATGGTTTTTTTTTTGCTACTGACATAGTGATTTCGCGACAAACAACAAGACGACACGGTTTCGAATTCACCGAAAAGAAACGCGACAATTATTGTGGTTTTTTTTTATATAGAAATCCATCAGCAACAAGTACGCGTATCGGTTAAAAAGATCATTTGTCGATGATAGCGCCGCGTTTCGCCCGCCGTCGCGTCAATGTTTCTCCCTCTCCGACTCGTCATAATAGGATTATAGACTTTTCGATTTTTTATTCCCAACGATTTTTTTCCCTTTTTTTTTTTTTTTAAAATCTACAATGACATCGGGCGTTGTTGTTATATTTTTTTTTAAACTGTTGCGTTATTTACCATCGCGACGTTGTCGTGTTATGGATAGATTCAAGTTTGAACGTTTCGAAAATCGTTCCGCAACCTAAAGACACGTATTATTTTTACACGTCGAAATAATATTTGATTTCGAGGGAATCGAGAAAGGTTCGGGAAAATAGTTTTTTTTTTTTTTCCATCGGTAAATACGTCATTTTTCAAAGGGTAGTAAACACGCTTTAAAGGAGGTCTCGCGTATACCGCGTGCAGTGTATATGCAACCGATCGGAAACTGGACGTGTACACCTACTTCAAATATGTCAAAATTACAAAATTCCCATTAATTTTCGAGAAAATTGCAAAAGAACCGTTTCACAACACGTTGACGGTCAAAAATAACACCGCCAGGTCCGTTTAGAGTCGTGGTTTTCGAGTGTGAATGATTAATCGCTTTTAGATTTCAAAATGACGGCGCGTTTCACAGGCATCGAGAAATAACCCATCCAATACGACACCCCTACCCCCCTCACGGGTCAGAGCGAGACAAAACGAGACAAAGTGATGATCTGCACAAACGGCCGTGTGTCCCAAAAAATAGTTTTATCGTTTTTGAAACGTTGTGAATTGAAAAAAAAAAAAAAACGATAGTAAAATCACACCACTCCGGTCTGAAAAACAGTATAGTTATCGAGTATAATGTACGCGAAATATAACAACACAATATATGCGCACCACTCTGCCGTTCTAGAATAAAACGTAATGTGTTTTCACAAATATTGTTATTATCGTTGAGAAATGCGGTTCCGCTTCAATGAGTTTAAATATTATCTACAGCATTTTCTATATATTGATCCGACAGTCGGAGTAATGCATAATGCAGTATGTTCTCTAAAACATTTCTGGGTTCAGTAGTCGAAAAATGGCAAATATTTGAACAAAATAATATCGGTATAATAAAAATGAATAAAATATTTGTAATACGACGGAGTATTTTATATACACGTATAAATTCAATCCGATACAGCTGTGCAGGTTTAAAATAATCAATTTTCACCGAATAACAAAAATTCTTTTCGATAGGGTGGGAGTAAAATATTTTCCCCGTAGAATCGAACTGATGATTTTAAAAACCGAAAAATCGACAGAAATCTGTTCGGAAAGGCGGTCGTTCCGACTTGAAATTATTTTATGCTTTTCGGCCCGCAAATCGGGTTCGTACGTTTTGATTTTTTGATCAATTATTCGGTTTTACCATAACGTCGAATAACTTTATCGAACAAGGTGAAATGGATTACTATTTTATCAAGTCATAACATGTAGAACGATTTTACTACGCTTTGTCGTTTTAACAATATCGCGCGGGTGGGTTTTATTCCATTTTATTCCAACGATTAAATAACATACAACGACCACGCGAATAATTTATTAATAACTAATAACGTTCAATCAATACCTACGGAATGTTATGGATTTACAGAAAAAAAAAAATGTTATTTATTTATTTTTCGTCCGAATCTAAATAAAAATAGGTATTTCACAAACAAACAAATAGTATTGATATTGAAAAATTGAATTTTTTTAATCTCTGACGTTGGCGGCTTCGACGTTTTTTTTTTTTTTTTTATATCGTTTCGCGACGATGAAATATATTTTCAGTGTAGGCGAATAAGTGGAATGAAAACGTACGGAGAAAAAAAAAACACACTCAAAGTCCGAACGTTAATTACCAACGGTAATATTATGCACTAGGCGCACCGCTATTGACATGATATTATTGACATTCGCCGTTGACATTAACGCGAAATTATTTTCCATTAAAACCGTTTTGATAAACATTACGTCTGACGGGCCGGGCGATTAAATAAATCGATCCGCTGACATTCATAGAATAAAAGCGCGGGCGAGCCGTGACATTAAACTGCGATTTTCGCAAAGGTTATATTCACGAAATAAAGTATAAACGACGGCGGCGGCGGCGGCCGTTCACTCGACTCCGCGGGGCAATGAAAATAATATTCCGAAACCGTGTAAAGGGACGTGTTGATATTACGTCTACTTTTGAAATTTCACAACGGCGGCGCTCGGTGCTAAATTATTTTGTCAATCATTTCCTTTTGATATTTTGATTGATTGCTCGGTTTTCTCTCTAGGGTCTTTGTGATCAAATTGCATTTGCCGCGAGTCTGTTACGGTAGGCAGGCCGCGTAATCGTTCGCAAAGTAACGTATACGACATATTGTGAAGCCGTGGGCGGGGGGGGGGGGGAGAAGGAAGGGAGGAAATCGGCGGTCGACTTTATCGAGAACTCAAACAAAACTTGAAATCGATATTATGATCTCAATCTTACTTTAATTCAGAGCGATGAAATAACGGGTAAAAATATGCGAGTAGAAAAGAAAAATTACGTCCTTCCTCTAACCGTCTGCCCTCTGTCTGTTGGTTTTACGGCGAGTTTACTACACTCCTGAATAATGTATTTTTCGACGGGATAGTGGTAGGCGTTGGCGGTTAGTGGATCGCCGGGAAGCAGGGAACATTCCCGGTGGTCTGTGGTCGACTTTTATCATCGAGAAACAAATTCAGTTTGAATTTCTCGTCGAAAAGGGACTTTCTCTCGGATTATCGGTTTTAGCGACGTGAAAACACTCCTCGCGACGACGCCGGAAAATTTGGTACAATTTTATCTAGTGCGCGGGAGGCACACGTTTGGATCGGGAGATCGAAATAAAAGACGCGATTCGTTATTATTTATTTTTCGACGACACGATACGTCTTATTAAATTTAATAAGTAATTTCCACTGCAATTTTAGTAGAAATGTTGGTTAAATAATCACAAAACGTGTAAAGCTCGCAGCAGTATTAGTACTTTCAATGTTTTTCGTCTCGTAGGTTTTAAATTTCTTATAATTCTTCTCCGTTTAAACAGTCGTTTTGATTATTAAATTAAAGTCGGTTTTATTCAAGAGGACAGAGAGAGAGAGAGAGAGAGAGAATATTAATGAACCGTGTGAGTTCAAAAATCAACTACGACAGTGATATCATTTTGTGTTTACACTAAAGTTACGGTCGGGAATTCTCGGAATCGTAAGAGAAACGAACACTATAAAATACGAGTGCACAGTTGTTCTTTGGAATAAGAATATACAATTCCAACGTGTATATAAGTGTATTGTCTGCTGTTGTATTATCACAAACTGTCTCGTTTTCTCTCTACAAAAAAAAAAAAAAAAACAAAACGAAAATAAAGAGTACTTATCTAAATATTTACGATGGTGATGAAACGGGGGTGGGGAGGGAGACACAAACGTTTACCGTCTTAAAAAAAATTCTATTGTTTTTTCTTTTTTAAATACCTCGAATCTTTATGTTTCCAGTCGATAAGTTTATTTTCATCGCTGCACGCGCGCGCTAGATCGTCGACGACGAGTAATAAAAACGCAATACCACTCGTCCGGCCTTTAATGTTTCTGCCACTTGTTTCTGCACAAAGCAGACGTTTGTTATTCGTGCACGGTTGAAATTTATTTCACCTCTCGCGTGCACGAGCGTGGCGAATATTATTATTATTATTATACACGATATTATCGTTGAAATATTTTCTTTTACTAACGTTCGAGTTAACGCGAAACGGGCAACGCCGCGTCGCCGCGCCGCAGCATGGTAAAAGGACAATTCGATTTCGAACGAACACTGTGCAATTTACATTTAGCGCCGACAAAAAGTATACGGTTGACAAAGGAAAGCAAACCGTAAATTGATGGTGGAAAATTGGCAGACATTTGAATAATTATCACGACGACGGCAATAACACGTTTTTCTCTCTCTCTCTCTTGCTATACATACGGACGTGAAAGTTTTGTTAAAAGTCATTTTTATTTTCCTAACATCATTCTCCGGCTTTCAAAGTAATTAAATACGCCCAACAGACCGGAAACACTGTAGTTATGTAATGGTTCAGATACTTTAACAGGAAAACCGCGTGTGAATACTAAAACGAAGAAAAAGTTTCGGGATTCCAGGCAACCGCCGCGCCACAATGTAGGGCAGTCGCGCGCGGTCTCTCTCGCTAACATCACTATATATATATATAAATAGGTACGACCCGCCGACTGCACGTTGTTATTAAACGCGCAAAACGGTTACCCGATGTTTCTTGCGAATCGGAAAACAGATGAGCTGCGAAATCCTGCGGGCTCGTGAACTGCCGCCGCCGCGCGCCGACACGAAGAAAATGACGAAAATCATACCGCGAGGTCGTACGCGCGCTCTCTGCCGCCTATTATAATAATATATAACACTACCGTATAGAGCCGAATTCGCCCGCACGGTTTCGAACGTAATCGTTGTACTCGGGTGCCGAGCAACATTTGTGCGACGTCGTCGTGACGAATAATACGGTTTTAATGACGCGACGAAACGAGCAAAATAATATTATTTTACTACTATTTCACGATGTAGCGACCGATATAATCTCGTCGATGATTATCGTTTTCAGTACGATTTTTAATCGTAAAAGGTGTATTGTGAAAAAAAAAAATGTTTAAACATTAAATCAATTACGAACTCGGGCCCAACTCGAGACACACCACTGTATTAATTCATTTAATTAACATATATTTTATTTAAAATGAATTAATATTTTTAATTGAAATTCGTGCAGCCGTCGTCGTCCCTGGCAACCCGACAAAGTCATGTTAACCGATGACTTATTCTAGTTTCTGATTTCACTGCCAGCTGAAAGTATTCAATAAGCGTTTTTCAACAACGACTCGAATTCTCTCGTATTGACAGTTTCTCATTTTCAATCGTACAGATAATTGTTAAGCGCCACCGACCCATCACCGGACGTGGTTCGTGATCTAATTTCTATGCCATCTCTTAGAACAACCTCTGTCGATTTTTCGTCGAAATCGATCGGGCAATTTTCGAGCACATTCGCTCAATATACATAAAGCATATAATATGTAGATGTGACGTGGGCGCCGAAGAAATACCGCGCGAATTCGCTTCTTTCGCTGTCCACCCTGTAGAGTAGTGTTTGTTCGACAAATCGAAAGTTTCCGGAAGCACGTACAGAATTTCACGTCATGGGTCGAGAAAACAAACGTAGGCCGAACCTCAAAGTTAGTATTAGATTAAATGTGTTTGCCATGGGAACGTCGCGACCACCAATAGCAATGATTCACATCGCGCGTAAAGTGAAATATTTGAATAGATCGTCTGTCGGCGGCGCGGCGGCCGGGCCGAAGAAATAATATTATTGTTTACCGCGACGTGTACGGGTTTTGGGCGACAATAGTTTTGTGACTTGAAATGTCGAGATTCGGGGAGTTTTCGCAAAAGTGTGTGAAACGCATACTACGTTCGCGCGGACGGCGTTTCAATGGCGACGAAATAATAAATTAAACAACGAGTACAATAAAACAAGGTAATAAAGTGAGATTATTACGGCTGTGGCGGTTGTGGCCGTTGGACATATGCGCGTATTGATTAATTTTCGTGTTGAATTATCGATGATTTCGAGATTTTTTCCCTTTTGTTTTTTTCTAAATTTTTTCTCGTCCTGAGGATAACGATAGTAAAAACCAACATCCATCACCTATATAACCTATACACTAGTATTTGAATTCAAATGTAAAATAATACAATAAATTATTATTATCATTATGCGAAACGAATGTTGAATTCCATCTCTATAGTAATAATTTAAAGCGTATAAATTTTATATTGTTTGTCTTGAAATATCAACAACGTTTCTTCGTATTTTTTATTTTAAAAAGAAGGATTTATTTTGAATATTTATTTTTTTTTGTTTTACTTCGCGCGCGAGCGTACACAATTTATATAATATTATACTCGTATATATTTTAAATTAGCCAACAACAACGTCATACGACACGTTAATATTAAAAACATATTTTGGCGTTTCGATTTTGATATAATAATAGCTTAGTGTGGTGGCCATTTTCGTACAGAAGTCTCGGCTCTATTTGCAATTTGCAATTTTTCAAATATAAACGTGGAAATAATTGCAATCTCAAAGAGTGTTTTCGATGCTGTTTACTATTTAGTAAATGCTTTTGTTAAAAACGACTTCTGAAAATAGTATTCAAAATCAAATAAATCGATTGATCCGTTAAAAATGTTGAAACTCGCAGTCCTTGGAATCGAATTGAACACCTTTTTAAACCTAAAACTGAATAAACGAACCATTTACGCGGCGTATAAACACATAAGTTATAATTTACATTTTCAGGTACACCCATAACCTCGGCACGCCATACATATTAAATGCCACGTACGCGTTATTTCATTAAATAATAAAATTCATAATCTCAACGGCTTTCCATGAAACGTGTAAGTTGTTGACCACATCGCGTGTAATTAATCTCGGTATATATATATATTATACATACGTATTACGTATGTATATAATAAAAGTGCATCGATTTTGTAAGAAACGCGAATCGTTTGTTGTTTTGATTAGATTACGTTTGTAAATATTTTTCCGAAACCCATGTCGAATTGATATTCAAAAAGAACGCCTGTTCATTTGGTTTCAACTCGGAATCGCTTTTATCGTACGCGTTAAGACAACGGATAAAACGATTGCGACATGTGTACGCGCACCGAGACGGGTACTTTTGCATTTCATTTGAAAAACGAGCGTTTTTCACTTCACTCGGAACAGAGAAATTTTTTTTTTTGGAATTCGTTACGTAACAATTATTCCGTTTTACGCGAACGGTTTTTATGTTGATTAAAAAATATGTTCGTAATGCCGCGTCAAGTGTTCATAAATGAAAAGTACTCGAATTTATTGTTACTAAACCGTGTGTTTTGTGCATTGTTCGTGAAAAAACTGCAACCCACGTCGTCGCAATCGACGAATCGTTGTGTTTTTAAACCGACGACTACGTTGCGACGGATAGCTTATCATAATTAAAAAATTAGCGAGTGACGATTTGAAATTTCAATTTCAATTTAGAGTACTAAATCCGTTGGACACATAATTACCGATAAACTGACCTATCGAAATGTTATCGACAAAACAATATCGTTCAAACGTTCGCGAATCGAAATAAATCATAGACAATAACAGTGATTTTCTCACACTTGGAGGTTCGTTATTTAGATACAATATTTAAGTACGCGTATATGTTAATTATTTTTTCTCCGTAACACGGTTTGAAAAAAACCACACGTTTGCCTTCAAAAGAAGCTATTCTGTGTCACGCGCCGCTATATTTAACGACAAAAGAAGTATTATTTCCCTAGTGGTTTTTGTGAAAAATGAAAATCCAAACACATTTGGAAAGAAGATAAATTTGCTCCCGTTTAAAGCGTCGTTACCACCACCTTTGGTTACAGAGCGTATAAAAAAACAAAACAAAACAATTTCGTGAAAAACCGTATAATATTGTGTACTCGCATAATTACAATCGTTTCGTTTTAAATTTAAATTTAATCAATTAGGTATAATATTATGTACGTATGTTTTGTGTTCGATCGGAAGCAGTAGCAGCACTCCTAAGGAAAGGACTCTGGGATAAATCTTCATTTATTGTATCCGGTAAAACGTTTTTTTTCGAAAACAAATAAATAGTAAAATTACTCTTTTAGACGGCGAACTTTATTCGAGTGCGAGCGAAAGAAGGTTCGAGCGCGTTTCGAGTACGTTTTTTAAAAAAAAAAAAAACTCGTTATAATTTTTTTGTAGAATCGATAGTGCTGATAATACTTTTTTTTTTTAATCGACGATCTCGCGCGTAGTACCGTTTCGACGTGAAAAGAGAAAGGCAAATTTAAAACAATCGCAAACGCGTATTGGACGCGCGCATATACCTACTAAACGGACGAATGAAATATTATAGTTTTAGCGTTTGCGAAATGCCGTGTTTTTTTTTGTGCGCAAGATCGATCGATCACGGGAAAAGTTTATGTGTGCCCGCGCGATACGCTCTCGATCGGTATCTCGAGCCGCGGTAATTAGGAAATTTCGGTTTGATAAATTATACGCGGTCCTCGGCGCGATCGATAGCCAAAGGTTAAAAAGGTAGTCGCGCGGTTTTTTTTTTTTTTTTGTTTTCGCACAATGTACTCGCGTTTGAATATTTTACGACGAAACGATATAATTTCGATACATTTCAAACCGTTTTGCGCCGCGACTAGATTTTCAATAATTTCCAGGCGATACCCATCGGATTCGAATCGAAACAATCGCACAGCCACCGCGGCGATTGTACCAATTTAGGTCTCGTCGATCGATTCGTTTCCGTGGTTATGTATGCGTGATCTACGATTTATCTACGAACGACAATGGTAAAATCTATTATCTTCTGGTCGTAGTGCACGGGGAGGAAAGTGAAAAATGGTAGTTTTGGACGACTTTAAGCAGCCGATATGGACCGAATTGAATCGCATTAATCTACAAATTAAACATAATACGAATTTAATATTGTGATATTGACCGTTTGAAAAAACAAATGCAAATATTTACCGAATCTTACGTTTCGCCAATGTTAATTCTTCAATAACTTCATATTATAATTAGTATTTTTCGTCCTCTGTTGTTCTGCGAACAGAGACGACGGAGCGTCAAAACTTTCTCGAGTAACAGTGCTACGGAATTTTATTTTAATTATCGTTAGCTTAGAAAATTCACTCTAGCCAACAGCTCTATAATAATTACTTGATTGAAATAATACTCTACCGACCATTATTTTAATTAGAAGTTGAAGATTTTTTTTTTTTTTTTCAAACAAGTCGAATATAGTTTTTCTTTATTATTATTCTGATTTCGTTTGTATATCAAATAATATTCATGATTGGAAAATTAAAAAATAATAATTTTAGACAGACGAAGAACACAAAAGCTTGATTTCACCATCTATCAAATGATAATAACATTCAGTAATCTATCATAAATGAGGAGAAATGGTAGACATGCTAATAATAATGGAGTTAAGAATCAAAACACGACGAAAACAAAAATGTAGGCGATATAAAATATTGTGATGGAAAATAAAAATATTCAATAAAAACTGTAATATTGATGTATTATCAGGGATCGACACGCCTGTGAATTTGGCATAAAATTCGGACAGTTTTGATATTTCTATTTCTATTTATCAGACCGCGTTGACACTAACATTACTCCGAACACATCCAATAAAAAATAAAACACTTTCTATTTTGTCCGCCGCGTATTACACATTGAACACCGTGCGCGTTACTAATTTCAAAATAATTTTATTAATTGCGAATTAATTTTAATCAACTATAACGGGAAGTAAAAACAAAAATCACAGGGGACGGGAAAACACAACTATGTTACCTACTTTATTATGTACAGGTACGCGCCGCGTATAGAAAAGCAACAAAAAGTTTCACTGCGCTTTCAAACTTTAAAAATATACATCACCAAACTTACCAGTTTCAAATTAATTGCTGTTTGACAAACTGAGTTTACTATGATGTTCCAGGTGTATCGCGTGTTTACACACTTTCGGGGCCTCGTTTTATCACTTATTTACCCCAGAGTTTAACGAACACGAGCGAGATTGCGATTATTTTTAACCTCGTTAACTGCGATTATTATATGAAAACACACCGCGCGGTGCGATGTGAGCGTATCGTATGGGAAAAATTCGAGCGGCGCGATCGATTCGCTGATACTTAAACAGCGTTTTCTCGCGCGCCGAACGAATTTCCATACGGTTTATTGTGCAGAGTGTCTTATGAAAGGTCGACGAACTCTCTCGATTTTTCACGCGTAATATTTACAAGTGCTATTTCGATTCGCGGACGCGGTGACGACGGAAAACGCGTTTGTCGAACGATACGGTTTCTTTATTAGGTACTCTTTCAACGAATATCGAACACGTTGCGCGCGCGCGCCATTATTTTACATTGGAAATTGTACGACCGTGCTCACCTCTTATTAATTTAAATATTACTAATAATATTTTATCCGATTGGAAAACGTGAAATAATAAATTAATATTCGGACTACGATAACGGATCGTTACTATAGCACCATGTATAGCACGCCGATGGTTATTAAATTGCGTACACGTTGCGCCGTGTTACTATTCGTCCTCGCGCGCGACGTTCAAAATATTCGTTCGGCTTACCGAAATATTATATGAAATGTTATGTTCGGAACAATATCGTTACCGGTATATTATGATTAAAAACATCACACGCGTTTGTAGGAAATAATTTAAACACTCGCAGTGCTCGTGGATCATAGTCGTCGGATCCGAGCGACAGAGTTGTCATGTACCCGGGCAACTTGATAATCTGACAAACGCTCATGGTCGGCTTTTAATTTCGAATCGCGAAACGCCAACTGTTATACATCCAATAACTCCGACTGCGAGTCGCATTTTTGGCGCAGAACATTTTAAACACTAGGTGTGCTCGCGCGTCCCCGTGCAAGTCCCCGATCGTTTATCGTACGGCTGGATTCGTATTCCGTCCAAAGTACAGTTCTGAGTATCATAAATCCAACGCTCCGTAGTACTCCCCCCCGGTTATATATAGCGTTAACGGTGAGAATTATAATTTCAGACGCGTATGGCGCGTGAAATCGAATCGTTCTCGGATGTTAATTGCGTACACTCGCGGCAAAAGTATACTATCCTGTTCGTCAGACCGCGACTCTAAACCCCCGCGGCGCGCGGCGGCGGCGGCGGCGTCGTACCATCATAAATAGTATATTGTAATCGAACGCGAAATCGATTCCGAGTTTATTGTGTCTCGCCCGTTCGTCGTGACGGCGGCGGCAAACGAGATTTCGGCCCGTTCGGACTTAATTCAATCCCCGCGGAATAAAATATCCCACACGACCGGTCTTCGTTCGCAGGAGAATCCGAGACGGACGCGTTCCGTCCGAGTGCGTCACCACGCACGGTGAAATTTTTCGCATTTTTCGTAATAGACGGCCGCGGAGCCGGGGAACAGTAGGTGTCGTGAAAAACGAGTCGGAATGAATATTACGTACGAAAATCGTCGGCGACCGACGACGCGCGTTATGAATTAACCGTTATTTATTATAACCGAACGAAATGTAAAATAAAACAAACACGTAATTCGCGACCACGCGTAGACCGCTATGGTCGACTCGCATCGATTCATTTTCAATACCACTTCGGGATTAAAACATTAATCATAATAAATATTTACATCGCGTCTAGTTTCGTTCGGGACGTGTATAATAATAATATGCCGTGGGATACGGTGAATATTACGGGCGCGAGAAACGTGTTATAATATTATTCTGCGCTCCCCCCCCCCTTAGTTTGGTCGGAATTTTTTAATCTGCGTTGCGTAGTGACGCGATTTTAGTTTTTTCCAAGGTGGGTTGTTTCTACGAATCTTCGGCTCATCCGTCAAAGTGATTAATCGAACGGTTTTTTTTCCTCCCCGCACAAATATGTTTTCGGAAAGTTCCCAAACTCCCCCGTTAATACGCTAATTGGCGCGTACGGGTTTATTCTACAAAGCGCGCCTCGGATGTGTCAAACGCCCGAGTACGAGCAGCTCCGTCCGGTTTATAATAATTGCGTTCGACAATAATCGTAAAATATTTAAAAATACGAAGGAGGAGGAGGAGGAGAACGCGTGAAAAATATGGGGTGTTTTTTTAGCCATGACGGGAGAGGCGTTTTCCACGTGACCATTGGTGCAGTTCAATCGCGGAGTCCTTCGGCGCAACTATCGCGGAGTGTAGGAAAAATAAACATTTTTTTTTTTCAAATTAAATTCTGATCGTTTTGAAATAAAAAATAAAATTAAAAAAAAAACCGATAAAAAACCGTTACGTTTCGAACGTCTCCGTCACTTTCGCGGAACCTCGTCGTGGTCGGGTATTAAGAGAAGCTGCGCTGCAATTTGTGAAGCCTTCGCGCGTATTGGATTAATTTCGCTCGCGCTGTCGGTTTGCGCAGCGATAATAACCGCCGAGCGTTTGTAGTGAACGCGGGATCGGGCGACTCTCGAAAGCCTTTACACGACCGACGACGGCGGCGGCGGTCGTCGTTTGGCAACAGATTAAACGATACGTCGTCGACCAACAGATTATACATTATTATACGTGTTGTTTGTGTTGTGCGTGTAATTAACGTGCGCCGGGTAATCGGTCACCCGTTGAAACGCGTCCAAAATAGCGTTTACGTACCCGTGCTGTCCAATTATCGAGCGCGCCGAGCAAACAATTCGTCCGGGGGGGTATGCCGTATGTGCTTATTGAAAACATCGTGATTGCGGAATCACTATGTTATGCGTCGACGTCGCTTCCGGTTGGAAATTAATAAAAATCGATCGAACGATCGAAAATTAACATTGGAAAATATGTCGGTAAACGCAGCGGATTCGTCGAGTTCACGTTCGGTTTGCGTGATCGAAAGTCCTCCTACTTTTTCGATAACGCTTCTTCTTTTCTTTTTTTTCACGCGGTAGATTTCGGATTGACATTAAAATCAGGCACAAACCTCTTAATAACGAGAGACGACGTTTAGTCTAATTATTTTAAACTCGTTGTGACACCATACTCGGTACAACATTTATATACTATATGTCTTTATGACTGTAAAATAAATTATCCTCTTTTTTTTTTTATCGTCGAGATAAACGTAATAAATTGTTCATCTTTGTGTCCGGGCAATAAAATTATTATTTATATTTTATTTCCATCGAGATAATTTCATTGTGTCAAACTATATTTTATATTTTTTTTCCGGATAATTCACTATTCGATATTTCATTATATCGTATTATATTCGTACAACACTGAACGCGGATATTTGAACTGTAATGTAATATCGCGTCGTATTCGCGGAGAGCAATAATGGATGAATCTCGGCGTTGCCAAAAAAAAAAAAACCGACCCTTGAGCTATTTTTTTTGGTTTTTACAATTTTTCTTTTTTTTTAATTCATAAACGAATCGTTTGTAACCGATACTTACATTATTGTTATTAATGAGATTAAAAAAAATAAAATCATTCGATGGTCTAAAATGTACGCGCGTTTTAAGTTGATATAGCGTTTATTAATGATTGAAAAAATAAATTTAATTAACACTATATTAATATTTGAAATTTAAAACTTCATCAAAACAAAAAAATATACATAGGTACTCGTTGTAACTTTTTTTTTTCCTATAGTGTCGGATATTATAAATAAAAAAAAAAAAACTATAGATCGGATATAATAAGCCGAGAGAGTTTCGTGTGATTTAATTTATTAGAATATTATGTTAAGTGTGAGACGATATGCGCTTAAAAGAAATTATAAAGTCCATTCAATTAAAAAAAAACGGCGGTGTCGAGTTTTTTTCGATAACGATTTCATTTGACTTTTTCTAACAATAAAAATGTCAACCGTTTAATTTCGATGCGATCCGACTTTTATCGCGACAAAAGAATCCGGCCTTGACCCTAAAATAACGAGCTACTCCGCATTGAAAGTGTCTTCGTACACGTATATAATACACGTCGCTTACGGTTGAAGCGGTGGTTTATAGCAAACACTACGGAGACACGAGATGATGGAAACGACAGGGCGTTATTAAAAAGGGGGGGAAAAAAACACGACATCATCTAATCGTTCGAGACCACGCGATATTAATAGCGTGAGTAAATTTATCGCGTTCGCAGTTCTGATATACTTCTCCGATAAGTCTAAACAGACGTTTCCTCCGGTTCCGCGACCATTGTGTACTTTTAGCGTTACGTGAAAGAATAACATTACAATCCATTTCGTCCAAGTGTGATTATTAATCAGCCACGTAGCCAACACATTTTTGTGGTTTTTAAGGGTTTATATAATATGTTTCATATATTCAATGGGTAATGCAAATGAAAATTAAAAGAGACGTGTTAGATTGAAAAGAGTACTGTGTAATTCGACTTTTCCGACCAAACACAAATAATTATCTCTTCGTATTAATTTTGTTTCTCAATTATTCACAAAAAGAATTCCAAGGGACATTACTATCCTAAATTTCCATCTAGTCGATAGTTCCGTGCGAATAGGTGTGTTTTTATAATTTTATGATACCATTACGTACTGATATGTCCTGTCGTCGGTCGAGTTTATCAATAAAGTTCCTCGAATTTAAAATAATTAAAAAACTAAAAACCTAGGGGCCCGCCGACTTTGTTTGGCCCCCCCCCCCTCGATTAGGTTCCTGTATTTCGTATAGTCGTTTACCATAACGTATTTATCTATATTTATCACGCGTGTAAACCACGTCGATAAATCGATTCGATCGATCGTTGCGTTCATGACGCGTACGTACTGCGATGGCGAACGGAATACGCGATGCGAGTCGACGGAAACAATCCCCGCTCGAACTGCCGAACGGCGCGGCGATAAAACCCAACGGACCATGTAAAACGACCGTTGTTCATATTGCTTCGTTGCCGTATCGTGTTATTGCGATCGCCCGTCACGAGCGACTTGAACGCGTCGCGTAAGTTTTTCTCCGCCGCCGCGATCCGATCGCGTCGCTTTTTCAAAGTTTTCCGCTCCTCGCGCCGCCGTGTCCTTCGGGCCCGCGGGCGGGCGGGCGCGCCATGACGCCGAATCGAACGTTAACCGTAACGATTTGTAATCGTTTAAGGGGCCGACGAGGATGCACGCAGTGATTTCCAGTCTCTCTTTCCACCGCCCGTCCGTTCGACTTTCGCTCGCTCGCTCGCGATTTCCATTCGTTGTCCGTCGTCCCTCTGTGTGTAGTATACGGACGATTAAACCCCGTCGAAACTCGACACAGTTACCCGAGCCGAAACAGCGACGGGAACGTGTAAAAAAACACAACACATAACCGTCCCCGGAACATACGTATAATACGGCGCGTCGTCGGATCGATCGCGTTGCCTTGGTCGGATAAATTAGCCCGAACTCGCGTGACGCAGTCGGCAAATCACGGTTAACAATCCGTTTGAGCTTAGACTGCGAGCGCGCGTGGCGTTGTGTACATTTCATTTGTGATATGCCTTATGAATGAGTTCGGTGAAATTACGCGCTTTCGTAGAAAGTCAACGAGAGAGAGAGAGTGGGAGAGTGGGAGTGAGAACGGGACGTTTTTTTTTATGCAGATCGATTTATTTCGAAAACGGTCTGTTCTAAAACACGGCTGTAAATTATGCGACGCGTGTCAGTGCGTGCGGAAAATCTAGCCGCGGGAGGGACGAATCGATCTTGTCAGGGGCGAATGATTTTAATAATAATAATATGCGTCCCCTTTGACCTTACACGCGGATTTCATCGTAGCTGACGGTGTCTCCGTAGTTGCTCTTCGCTCGTGATCGTTATTAACGTTTCGCAGAAACGATCGAATGAAAATCAACGGCCCATAATATATAATATTATGTGGACGCCACCGTTATTCGTAAGACTCGTTTTGTTGGGACCGGCACAGGGTGAAAATGAAAAAAAAAAAAAAACAACGAATTTCTAACCAAACGCAGCTTTATTTCCCCGTCGAATAACATTAGCCGTTTGATAAATCAAATATTTTCATACACACACGACCCGAGTAGGTCGTACATTACAAAATTCCTTATACACTCGGATTCAATATCAAAAAAATGTGTCGTTTTGTGACGTTTTATTTTTATTTTTTTTTTCGCCATATACCGTTCGTATTATTTATTGAAAATAAAACGCAGAATGAAAGGCATTATAGAAAGAAATCCGCATAGACGAAAGGCACGAGAAATTCGATAACGATCGATTGTTCCATAATAACTATGCCCGGGCTATCCTCGTGTTATTATAGTGACATTCGACGGCGGAATATATTCATAACCGACTGTTAAAAAAATCGAACATCGCGATGATCTCATCGCCATATTGTCGTGCAAAATATAACGCGATGGGCCTTAGAATTTTTCTACGAGACGCGTTGACCCAATAACGATTATGATTAATGACTGTCGGAGTAGTTTTGTATCATCTAGTTATAAAGGAGCGAGAAGTTCTATTGATATTTATGGTGTACTAAAAATAAGGCTCTCGCGGTAATCTCGGAGGTGTACACGTTTCTAGTGCCTTTTCAATTAAGTGTGAATTATGGCAAAAGGTCGAGTTATAAATCAACGGCTAAGTGTTTTAATTTATCGGGAGTTTCCCGAAATTCACAAATATCGATCGTAAATAATTATTACGGACACACAGATATTATCATCCCGAGGAAACGGTGCATCTAAAACACTGCAGGGTCGTGTGTAATGCTCACTAGAGCGCAGCCGAAATTCCCGTCGTGCAATCCATTCAAGTGTTGGCTATTGGGAAAAGAGTCGTTTCATAAACAACGCGCGAGAGTTTAAAAAATATTGAACTCTAGAGAAACACAATTTGTTTCCAAAACAGTTACGTACGTTAAAGTTTTTGCTCGATTTCGCGAACGTGCAGAACACACACGATTGCTAATATCGTTTGGGAAAAATGTTAAATTATTACCGATAATCGACGCTTTGAATTTGATATAATGTCATTTTACTCGATTGATATGGGTTTTTTTTCGATAACAATATAAAACATATCGTTCATAACTCACGTATTGTACTCCAGTATTGTGGCCTACATAATGTGGGCATGCGGCGCGGATTTTTTTAGTGCGACGTTTTAATTTTAATACATTTGAACGTAGCTCGCGGGAGGCATCACACTCTTGTAAGTCTTAAACGGCAATAATATTAATGACAATGACGCGGGTTTTACTAGGAAATATTTATTTAAAAAATGTATATTTTTATAAATCCACCTTCAGTATTCATATATATATCATATTATGTTGGTAGTTGAATTGTTTTTCTGATGGGGAAAAAAAACCGTTATGTTTTGTTCCATCACTGTTTTAAAGTAATGAATTTATCACGAAAAAATCAAATCTATACTCGATGTGTTTATACGCGTTTGTAAGGACATTTTTTTTTTTTTTTATATGTTTGTGCTTTGATAGTTTAACAAGTCGTAAAACATAGACATAATATTATCCTCGCGTGTCGGTAAATTAATTATTTCGGATATAATAATATATAACCGACAATAACCAACAGTTTATTTCTATAAAATGTTATAAAAAATAAAAAAAATCCTTTTTCGAGAACGAAATATATTGTATTTAGAACTAGAATCGACAAAGCATAATATCGATAAATCAAGTGTGTTCATTGATCTGGTAAAAGGACACTGTGTACTAAGGAGTTGTTATATCTTTTTTTTTTTTTTATTTAACGCGTAACAAAGGATTAAAGCGTTGGATACGTCTCGGAAACGATAGACCTCAGATTAATAACAGCATGTATTGATTTATGTAGTGACATTCAACCAAGGGAGTATAGTAATATTACACCGGTCAGGTCTTGGCACGCTTTTATGTCGGTGGTACTAATAATGAGCTTACTTTTCCCGTGACT
This sequence comes from Drepanosiphum platanoidis, assembly GCA_948098885.1. Lineage (NCBI taxonomy): Eukaryota > Metazoa > Arthropoda > Insecta > Hemiptera > Aphididae > Drepanosiphum > Drepanosiphum platanoidis. The sequence continues at coordinate 16,971,610 of OX402534.1, forward strand.
TTAAGAGCACGGTCATATTTTACGCGCACTAAAATTTACTGTAAACAGTCTGTAATAATAGTACCTAAAACGACGGGGGGAAAAGAAAAAGAAAAACTACGCACGACAAAATCGCGTTTTTACAAAACGTAACTATACCTATACTCGTATGTGCGCGTCTATTATTCTTTTTGAATTGTTTCGTTGTTGATAAATAATTGGGCGTGCCAACAGGTACCGAGTTCGGTGTTTTTTGTTTATCACAAAGTATAGTTCTGCGAAGTCACGTCAGTGAACGGCAAAACTATGTTAATTAGTGACATGATTTGTGATCTGCTCCTAATACATCCGTTAATAAAGATTGGATATAGATTATGAATTATTCACTCGATTACGACAAAAGCGTACTGAATAATTGCTGACTCCGTAGAACAGCATATTATTAATATTATGAACTAAATACGTGCATATACGTTGAACACACAAATAATAATGATTTTAGTTCACTAAACATTATGCACTTACCTCTATATAATACCTAATACAATGCAATTAAAACTAGGATTATGAATTCAATGCACTAAAACCATTAAAAATTGCATTTAATGCAATCTAAAAAAAAAAACAGTTTGAATCGGTTAGATTTTGAAGTACACATTTTGTGTAGGTCTATTTTTTATTGTTTTACGATCGCACGAGATAAATAAACCAAAACTATAAGTTTTCAATTTCACCCTTAGATTAACGTATAGTCTAGAGAACCGTATGGCAATTAGATTATGGAATAAACGTTACGAGTTGAACGTTTAAGCTGCCCAGTCGATGCGGACATCTGACAAATCTAACCGAACGCAAATCGGAAGTCGCGCGTTTATCGGTAAATGACTGTTTTTTTTTTCGTTTGTTTTTTTATATTTAGTTAAAAAATTCCATTATTTGAGCATCCCGGACACACGGTGGGGTTTGCATTATTTTTATTTTGTTTTGTTTTTTTTTTTTTTTGCAAATACCACTCAAATAAGCTTTTTGAAAACGCGTTGGCTGTGAAATTAGATGTCAACGTTTTTCTCGTGCTAGCACCGAATAACGTAAACGACCGTAAAAGTAAATTGCTTTCCATTGCATTTAGTGGAAAGGTTTCCGCCAACGAAGCAACGGCAAAACAAAAATAATGCCCACCCGCTCGCTATTCAATGAATCAGCAGCCAATTTAATTGGACACCGTGAAAGTAATCAAGGCCGTAGAGTAGTTTTTATGAAAACAATTTTCGATTAATGTTATTTTCGGGACCGAAGACAAAGTAATTTTCACGTGTCCGCGAAACCGTCACACGCAGTAAACGACACACGAACGATCCGAGCGAGCAATAATAATCCGCCGACGGATAGTAAAAACAATCATCAGAAATTTTCAAACGTATGGAACGAATACAATATTTGTATAATATTATTGTTCTGTTGGGTATTTTCGAATTTTTTTTTTAAAAATTGCCCAAAAACTCTCATAAAAAAAAGTCCCGAAAAATATTAATCGACTACTTGAAAAAAAAACACAAAATACGTTTGAAATGGTTAAAATTATTTATTCGTTTGTGTATTTGAATATTTACTACGAACGAGGCGTATTACATATTACACGACGACGACTATATGTACAACGACCCCCATCAAAACGCGCGCGACACGCCAATTCCAATCCCGTGCCCGTCGCGTCAATAAATATTCAAAATAATTCCGACCGTTGTGCCGGCGAACGGCGCGGCGTCAGTGGGCCGGATCGCGTTCTACCCCTTTCGGCAATTACGATCGAGCTAATCATTTTGTCGTTCCGTCCCGAAAACCCTCCCGAGATGGTCGCGTTTCTATTTAATGTCGTTGGCAAATCGAATCGATCACTCGTCAGATCAGACCTTTCGGCCGACGAGCCCGTCGGTTCGCCCGGAACGACGCGACTCGTATCAGATCAACCGTTCGCCGTTTCGAAAACGTTTGTCATTACCGTCGTCCGGTCAATCGTCCGCACGACAGGAGGAGATATGGGCCGTACGTCGTAAGAACTTTTAATTACCACTGCCTCGAACGGCCGTCGTATACGTACACGGGACGAGTCCAGTGTGGCGCGTCGTCCATACGGTTTTCCGACGTTCAAAGAATCCAAAATATAATTTGTTTCCGAATATTTATATTTATAAATTAAGAAAACAAAAACCAACTCGACTTGTCTAACGTGTTAGCATTAATAATAGTAGGTAAACGACTAAATCGTATTATTATAATCAATGAATATAAATTGTTCAGAAACAAAAGAGACGTGACGATCTCAATTGTTTTCCGACATTAATATACTTATTGATTAATCGTAACAAATACCGGATTCTATAGTTTTGCGAAACGGTTAAATAGTGTATACTGTCGCGGTTTACCAATACTCGTAATTACGTAGTTTACAGTCGACCACCGACGAATATCACTCGGAATCCTAAAACTTGACGTGTATATTTATTAAACACAAGCAATCAAAATCATTACGGTGGAATTCAATATCCTTCCGGTTTAACATTCAAACTGCTCATTATACTCACGGCAGCCGTAGACAATGCAAATTTATTCGCAAACCGTCCCGAAGACACGCGTTCGCTCAGACACAATTAACACAGAACGATATCATCACGTAGTAATATCATCCTCTACCCGACGCTCTTCCGGTTGCACTTCCGCGACAGTAACGCGTTGTCACCTCCGAAGGCAGAACGTTATCTATTTTAATAAACTACTACTACTACTCATAAACAAAGCGCTTTCGTCGTTTGGTTTCAATTCAAACGAAATCTTAACACATCACCAAAATAACACGACAGTCGTGTTTCTTATTTTTTCCACGCCATAATATTATTCAAGTCGTATCGCGGTAATGCCATATACTTATTCATATACCGAATCGTATTTATTTGTCAAACTTCACGAGTAAAAGACTTTGTAAAACGCGTTTTATTAATGAATCGAAAAAAAACCCACGAAAATTAACATTGTCTACGAGAAAATAAAAAACGATTTTCCCCGATTGGTTTTGATTCGTTGTGTTTTTATCAAAAAAAAACTTCTCAATTAATTTCATACTAATTAAATAGAAAAAATACCGATCGAAAATCGAATCCGAAATGTACGTGTAAAAACAGGTTTCTGAAATATTTCGACGGTATCCAAATCTCGAATTATAAAAGATTCATTGAAAATTTAAAAAAACAAAAACGAAACGAATCCATTCATATCATAATCACTATCATACACAAGAAAAAAATCACTATGACAAATACAATTAAAACCTCGGGAGATGATTCGAACGAGAGCCTTGTATAGATAGTCGAGTGTCTCGCGGATAAAAGAAAAGCGTTAAAAGTTAAATTTGAAGTACTTTAAAATCGATAAATAATTTTACGGTCACATGGTATGCTCCAGTTCCTACAAGAAATATCAAAAATAATCATATTATACTCGACGACATTAAGTGTGACCAATTATTACAATAATACTCGTACGAATAATTTCATAAAAAATTCGTCCTTATGTGTAAATTGATAGTTTTTAATTTTCGATCGCCGTTCGCGTAATAAGTTGGCCAAGTGATTTCCTTACCATTCAAATTTAATTAATTAAAAACCCGAGTTCATTATTTTGAAGTAGTATCGATGGATCTTCCAACGCGTCGTCACGTTTACAAAATCATACTTTTTCACGTCCTCGTTTTTTTTTTTTTGCCAATTCACTGTATTTCCTCGTACATAGTTAATAACGCGACAATATAATACGTATTCATCCCGACGAAAAAATTTATTACAGACCACCCGCATCGGTCTATATTATAAAATCTATGACTTTATGTATTTGGTTAATGTTTCTGGAAGTATTAATAATTGTGATTGTATTTTCGAATTTGAAAATAAAGATTAGTCGACGTAGAAAATAGAAAAGACTCTCTAAAAGTCCAAAGTAACATATGTGTGTCGAATTTCCAATCTATTTGTACGTACGAATCGTACGAGTACGAAAGTTTCTGTGAATTCGTTTTACTCGAAGAAGTATTTACGGACACATCAAACAAAAATCTCATCGTCGTTAAACCGATTCGTCTCGTACTCCACTCAAAATCTGAAATGGTGATCACGCAGGCGATACCAAAGCATTCTTTTGTCTGATTACTAATTATTATTAGTATACGCGCGCTCGCGGTATAATTCTATACCTCGCAACAACCGCCAAAAAGGGGTTCGTCGAGTAAAAGTGTATCAAAAAGTCGCCAGAATTCAATCGTAGTAAATGGATTAGAAAATTGTGACTGAAAAACGAAATAAATTTCATACACTCGCGCTAAATAATTTTGAAAATATTCTAAAAAAAAAATAAATAATGGTTTATTTAAGACTTTGAATAATTAAAACAAAAACGACGAGCACAATGAGTTGAACAAACTTTACGTTGAATCGTTTTTCGAATGCAATTAATATGATTTATAATTACATTTGAAATTAGAATAACAATACAAAAGAACGCCGGAACACTACGAGATCCCTCCGACACAGTTGGCCCCTGTACACCTATATCTTGTCGGTTTTGGTTTTTTTTTTTTTTTGTTGTTTACGTACTCTTAGAAATATCGCGCGCGATAAAAAGAAAAAAGGAATTATTATCTATTATTTTTAAAACAATATAATCTGACGAGAGTATGAAAATCACTACCAAGTATGATATTATATTCGTGTTCGATACGTATTAATACACGTGTTTTTATATTACCAAATATTATATGATATTTATATTTTTTTTAAACAATAATTATAATACGACGACGTTGAGACGTTATCCATTAATTGTCGTCGATTTATTCTCGACGTTTCATATTCGAAAATGTAAGTTTATTGTTTTATTGTCTAACCGTTCATATTTTTTCGACGCCCAACGATTTAGTTCTATAATGTTTACGGAATACTGTGTTACTCATCACGTTTCGCGTACACAGCGGCACGGTAAAGTCGTGCCGAGACGATCGAGATTTTCACCACGGCAACTTATTATTTTCCCAAGCCCGATACGATATAGACATATACGAGATAGATATAGCCATAGATAATACAATAGAACAGGACGTGTTTTCGATTCGAAAAACTCAGTAGGTATCTCGCGCTTAGGCAGTCGCGAGTTCCGACAATATACGTATTTCCATCTTTTATTGTCAACTGGAAAACGTGAAAAATAGTTTTCGCAGGGTTAGTTTTCGTCGTTGTTGTTCTTCTCACGTCACCGGAACGATTCTCCTCGGCGGAATAATAAAAAATAAACACTAGTTTTGTGAAACGCATTATCGGTAGGCGGGCGGGCGGGCGGGAAGGGGGCGACACATCTAGACGTTTCGAAACCGCAGTATCGCATAGAAACGCGGAGACCGCGACGTAAAAAGCGTTTTTAAACTTTCTAGACGCGCTCTCCGCACGTGCTAATCAATTATCAAAGTCAGACGCGCGGCCAATCGTTTATATACGAGTATTATAAGCGTTTCTGCTCGATGACCCGCCCGGACTTGTTGGCAACGCGAGATAAAATATTATTTTTTTTTTTTAATTTATCCGGCCGTCGTCATTACGGCGGCCGCGCGCGTTCGTTAAACCGTCATAAAGCCAATATGCCCGTAATAAATAAAACGGCCATTGAAATCGAAATACGAGAAAAAAAATTTTACGACGTTTTTTTCGTTTTTTTTTGTTTTTTTTTTTTCATTTTCATTTTAATAATAAATAAATTATACCGACGCGCGACGGAGAAATATAATATCCGATGCCGTCGTCGGGGCGACGAGAGAAATAAATCTATTTCATAAACTCACCGCGGTCCGGTGACCAACAAATTTATTTACGAACATCGGCAAGAGATGAGAATTTCATCGGGAAAATTTCCTAATTTAATTTGTCTTTAATTTTATTAATCGTAACGCGTTTTTTTACTTCTTCGACTTCTTATGCGACGAGTACGATTTTTCTTATCATATAAATGCAAAACATTGTAAAAGTAAACAGTTCACAATGTGTTATTTATAATAATTATAAAACTACCGAAAAAACGTTAAATTTAACGCATTTCGAAATTCCATTATCACGTTGTCATTTCGTACTCGGTAACAGATCGAGCCAGGATATCGGTAGATTTATTTTTTATTTTTTTTACGTCTTGGTTTACGCTTTTTCGGCTTAAACATGTAATTTTATTTTTTTAAAGCGGTTTTCGACACCTTTTATAAGACCTATTTTATAATTTCAGTTCGCTTTAAACTATTTTCCCAGAATTAAACGACGACGTTGGCTCGCAAACAACAAATCACGATTGAAACGCGTCAACAGCTAGTTTAACACGATAATTAAAATCCCAGATGGAACTGAAAATCGTACATTTTAAAAATATTATCTATCACATCTATCCTCGAGCAATAAAACAATGTTTTCGGAAGCAGTCCGCCGGGAAAAGTTCCGAAATCCACCCCCGGACAATATGTAAATCGTATTCAATGATTAATTAATGTGGTAAACACGATTTTTCGTTTATACACGTAGGGCGAGATTTCGGGGAATCTCGTACGAACGTGTCCGTTACGCGTGAAAACACGGATACGTATTAAACAAACCACAACTGAGGTTTTTCTTTAACGCCGCGACCCACTCGCAGTTGTCGTGTCGTTTTTTTCTTTCTTTTGTTCGCGAAACTTTTACCATCAAATCGTTTTAAATCGTCCGTCCAATTACTTGTCGTCCCGTTCCTGTTCGTTTCGAGAATATCAACTGGAGATTTTCTTTACAGCGACCTGTAATTTAAATTTCTCGGGGTTTTTTTCAAGAATATTTTAACACACTCCAATCTAGTGTAGTATATTAGACTAACGTTTTATTAATTATAATAATTACAAGTTTAACTCGGAATTTAATAGTCGAGTAACTTTAAAATATTACTCGGAGTTTATAATTAAAGAACAATTTTATTATAAAAGTTTTAACGTGCTACGATCAAAGTGTGCCCGTACGTATATAATATATATATTATATACATGTAAGTTTTCATTAATGATTTGCGATATTATTTTATATTTTTTTTTTCGTAATTCGACCTTGGCGAAATTTAATTATCTAAAGTAAAACCGTATTCCGCTCCGACGAGCGAATTAAAAACATCGATATTTTTATACATCATAATATTATTTTACGGCGGAGAATGTAATTTTAACGTTTACTCTCGCGGATAGGTTATAGAGGTGCGCGAGTGGCGATGATGTTTGCACAGTAGTGTGCTGCTCGCGTCCTATTTTACGTCGTCGCCGTGTTCGAGTCGCGTCTAAAACGAAAATGGTAATGGTGTAAAACCTCTTTGCGGATAAACATCGTTTGGTCGGTAAAACGCGCGCATAAACGAACCGCCGACATAATAACCTTTTCAGAGTCTCACAATCGTATAATAGTCGTCAATTAACGTGATATAAATACTACGCGGTTCGCTCGTCGTCGCGATTAAATCTATTGTTATTATCGTCGTGTTACGGCTAGGACGTCTGTGAATTTGCATATTTTTCCACTCCGGTCCGGATTAATCGGTCGCGCCGGTGACGATGTCCACGATTCGGCTGGTTTCCGAATGAACTCTGAACGATTTTCGCCGTGTTTGGCGATTCGTTGAAGAATTTTCTACCGCCAAGTTCTCAAAACTCACTCTTTAAAAACACCGTACGGTATTACCGGTTCAATCGCGTCGCGTTTATCTACAGCAGAAAAAAATTAAAAAGTTTTCGGCTATTACGTTCATAAAACGCGCCGTTTGTTTTAAGTATTATAAGCGAAATTATTACTTAAAATGCAAATCCAAACGATAATAATTATTCATCGAGAAAACAATTTTTTTTTTGCACATTTAAAAAAACTATGATGTGATATTTAACCTTTTTTTTTATTGCATATAAATTATATAGCTCTAATTATTATAATCGGTGCCGAGAATGTATATATAAATGCCCTAAAAAAAACCTATAAAACGTTTTAAAGAAAACGCCTTTGTGCCATTAAAATTCAAAGTAATTCATTCGTAATAGTATTTATTTATTTTTTTCGATAATTTTCAAACAAACGAAATATTTTATTTGAAAGCACTTGAGTGGTTTCAGGTGACATACATTTTATGAGTTAATGAGCTTAGTAAATTTAATGAGCTGTGAGAAATGAACGAAAAAAAAAAAATGATTTACTTTTAATTTTCACCAGTCGTATTAAGGACATGACGTATTGACCTCGTAAAAATCTTGAATTAAAATGGGGAAAAAATCGAATTTCAGTGTAAGATATTATAGAAATAATTAGAAATCTTAAAAAGCCCTGAAAATTCAACAATCTCAAACGCGATAAAATAAAATGTTGTAATCTAGACCACAAATACTATTGAAAATAGTTTTTTTTTTCAACATACCAGTAGTGCAACAAAGGGAGAGGTTTGGAGAACGTGACCACCTCTAAATTTGGGATTTTTTTTCACGAACAATAAGAATTACAACGCTAGAGAAAAAAAACCTTCATTAGTGGTTGCTAAATCGTACAAATATAATGAAAAATCCGACATCGAGAAATAACGTTCTTAATTTTTAACCCCTTTTACCCTCCCCCATTAGGGGTTGAATTTCGGAGGAAATCCTTTCTCGGGCTATCTCTACCGCAGTGAAACGAAACGACCGACGACGAAATTTCCAACTCGGAGCTCCCCCGGCTCGGCCGGAATTTTTCAAAATTTTACCTCTTTCGGTATATACCCCCTCGGGTTTCGAAAATACGTAACGAACGCGCACGATATTGTTATTGCGTGCGCGAATTTCGAAAAGGTCGTCTCAGCAAATAATTGCACGCCTCCGGAGAAAACGGACGCGCGCGGGCGAAGGAGCGGATGGAAACGTGGCATTTGGGTTTTAACTCGACGGCGACGACGTGCAGCACGCGCTAGGGGGTGAGAAATGTCAGATCGCGCGCGCTCCGTCCGCGCGATGCACCGCGCGTAATGCGCACGATCGGTCCGGATTAGTCGGCGGCGGCGTCGGCGGCAGCGGCGGCGGCGGCGACGACGACGACGACGACCCATTGCCATTCCTCTGCCGGTCGGCAAACACGACGTGCAGGTGTGTATGCGACGCGAATCCGTACGCTGTGCACACACGTGATTTTCTCGTCGGCGGCGTTCGGTCCGGTAAACACTGAGAGAAGAGAATAAAAATAAATAAAAACCTACGACGACGGTAAACAAATAGTAATCTCGCGAAAAACGAAATTCGGAAAATTTCAGAAAAAAAAAAAAAACGAAAATGTTTTGAGAGCGTTGTTCGCGATTTGCACGCGCGCGTGTGTTTGTCTTGGCACGTTTCGTCCGGTCCGCAGTCCGATCGTGTGCGTTTCGCTCCGTTCTTCGTACCGGCGAGAAACCCGCCGCCGCCGCCAACATGCAGCGGGCCGCATTCGTTCCGATCGGGTTCTTCCTTCTGCTCGGATTGTCCTGCGCTCTACTGACGTCAGCCGGTAAGTGTTTTTTTTTTTTTATCGTTCTCGTATCGAAAGAAAAAAATTACAATTTTTCGAAACGCGCGCCCGTCGTCGGCGAGTTTTGTTGTGGACGTGGCGGGAACGGCCAAGTTTCCATCGATTTTTCCCCCATTTTTTCCGACAAATTTCACGGCAGTCCATATTTATGGTTTACAAAAGTTCGGATAAACAACCAGTTCTAATTTGATATTATTTTATCGACTAAAATCGATACAACCACGCGGCCGAATAATTTTGACGTGAGACGAATTTCGACGGCGAAAAGAAATTCAGAGCGGGTGCTTCGACGGCTATTTTTTTTCATCGCAGACTTTTCTGATAGGTACGCCGCGTACACACGGGAAACATCACTGCTTGTGAAGTGGCGCGAACAAATATTTTCATTAATGTCTAGTCAAACGAGTGACGGCGACGCGTCCGCCGTCTTTGAAGAGGCGAGGGGGGCGATTTTTCTTTTCAAGACGTTCCGGATTTCTCGGTATTTCTCTTGCGAGTACGAAAATAAACTACATGCGTTTATAAACAAGCATTTTATTTACAAAATCCACTTTTTACAAAAATAAATTCAGCATTTCCTTTTCGTCATATTTTCCGTCGCCGTGCAGACCGTAACGTCTATTTCACAATGAACATCACCAAACCCCGCGAGAGACTTCGTCCCGAGTTTTATTCGTAAAATATAATTTGATACGTTTTTTTTTTATCAGGAGGCGGGACGATCACTCCTATGGCCCCACTTTCCCCTGAAATACGGCGCGTTTCTTTATTTTCGCATCGTTCCGTGATGTGATTAAAAATGCGAAACACACGAGATAGAACGCGAACATATTGTATTATATTGTATAATGCTCGTGCACATACAATTACGTTAAATATAACGACGAATAATATTCACAAGACGAGTTTTTCGCATGGAAATTGAATCGGAGCGCAATCCCTTTGAGATCAAAGGACACGAGACTTTAAGACCAATTACCTCAATGAGTTAATTATCAACATAATATCCGAACGATATGTTTAGATAAGAGGAATGTCGATGAACTGGGTTAATGATATTATTATTGTAAGGGATCAAGGTTACGAAATCGAAAAATAATAGTGCATAATCGTACGTATTTCGTTGTGTGTATTGTTTGTCTTGGTTTTTCGTAATTCACTCGGGCCCGTAGGTGTTCCGTTCCATTCGTGCGAATATTCAAATTAATTTCGTCGGGTAAAATAATTTTTCAATTAGGCGCGCGTACCTTTAAGTTTTAGCAATTCCGAGTCTCGTGTAATACGGAGATGAAACAAACAAAAAAAAAAAAATTTACAGCCGTTTACAGACGAAACATTTTAATTAAAAAAGTAATATTCTTAATTCGATATAAAACAAAAAGTATACCTACCATTACGTTTATACTCGTATATGGAAAAATCGTATTCGGTTTTTATTATTTTTCCAAGTATGTAACCGTTATTAGGTTATTCGCTCTGTTTAGTGTAATCATAATCTATACGCACAAACATTAATAATTAAATTCAAATCGAATTAATTTTGGTTCGTCGAATGAAATCTGCAAATGTTACGTATCCTCGTCAATTACGTATTATTTTAAACCGTACTCGTCGCCAACGAAATCTTTCGAATCGTAACGATTTTGTACGTTTGTAATTATTTATTTCGTAGTAATATGTCAATGATTATCATATCGTGTAAAAGTATACAGGTAACTCAAACCTATACGTATACTCGGTTAAGTTAATAATAAATAAACGAACGTATTTTATTCGTTTACGTTTATTCGTTCGCCGATATTAAACGGATATTTCACACGACGACGGTTTATGGAGGAAAAATAAATTTAAAGCCTTTTGACTTTTTGTCGGTGAATTATTGTGCAGACTTAATAAATCGTTTCCATTTGTTTTTCCTCGATTTACGTGTTATTATTTATAAAGCGGAGACAATAAATGTCTCGAGTAGAAAGACAATAACAAAGCAAATTTAATATTTCGAGATATCGTGGTGTCGGATGATTTGACCGAGAATCTTATTTTCTACATATTCCAACGCGCGCGATAGTTTTCCTTCGATATCATATTATTATTATATTAGATCATTCAACTCGTCGTCTCCTCGGCTCAACACATTTTTCATTATCCGCGTCGAAAGCCGAAACGGCATAGGCCTCTTGTTACAGTCGATCGAGAAGTTTATCGAAACTCGTCATTGTTAAGCGTGTTTTTTCTTCTTAATCGCGAGTTCAAACGACTTCGAATGATTTATTCAATCATCTTTGCGCACAGCTCGAAAACACGATTCCGTCGTACTAGTAGTTTTTTTTTGTGTTTTTCGTCGAATCGTATCATATAGGTAGGTCGTATATATACTCTCGTATTGCTCGACATTAAATACGATTATCGTGGGCACTATGTTTCACCGCGTGATGTCGTAATTTTTCGGGAGCGTTTTTTTTTTTTTCACGCGCGTTTATCTTTATCGTTTAGTTTTACCAACGACCGTTTTATTTACGAACTCTGAACGGCGAATAAAAAATGTACCGTTATCGATCGAACCTACGCGTATATTATGTAACTATTAAACATTTATCGTTAAGCGTCTCGCGCGTCGTTCAAAACAAAATAGTTATCGAGCATAACACACCGTATCGAAATATGTTTCGAAACAGCCATCAATCATTCAAAATTAATCTCGTGTTAATTTTAAATTTTAATGAAGAATACGAACGATTTCGTTCGAAATTCGTAAACGAGTGCGCGGATCGCGAAGATGTTTTTTTTCTTTTCAACAGCAAAACCGCGCCGAAAAGAGAGAAAAAATACGCTCGGGGACTACTACGAAAATATAAATAAATACATAAATCGTATTACGGTCGCGGAGATTTTATCGTCGATTTCAATAACTACACGAATTTATCGGCGTGCCGGACTACGCGTTTCAAAGGGCACTGAAATTATCCGGAATCCCACGAATTCGCTTCGAATACAATAGTTATCGCGCGGAGCCCCTTTATCGTTTTAAATCTTCAGTGTCGGGTTTTAATTTGCGGGCTGAAAATTTGTTTTCATTTTCGGCGGCGTTTTTAAACTGGCCACCGCGCGCAACACTATAGACGTGACGGTCGTACGTTTCAAAGCCTTCGATCGAATCCGCAGGAACTGCGAAAAAATAAAAAAAAATTCAACTTTTCACGTAAACCACGTATATCCACGCTGCTTAACTTTGTGTATACGTTTGAAATACTGGTTCGCTTTTCTTTTTAAATTCGAACAAATTATTATAACTCCGGCGTTTTCATTTGTTTAGTTTCCCTTTGTCTTCCATTGTTTAGATAAACTTATTTAAATTATTTAAACTCTACTTCAAATATACTTGAGGTAAATTATGTTAAAGTAGACACGTATTTTCAAGTTAATTATGACTTAAAATTAAATTAAATTGCGCACGGTACTTTCGGATAAAGCATTTGCGTTTTAATTGTTTACTTGAGCCGTCGCGTTCTTTAAATTATTATAACCGAAAACATTATAACGAATCGCCCATGTACACAGACGATAATAAATACGAAATAATCGGATACTCTGTATTATGTCCGCGACGTCGTCGCAACGTTTTAGAACGCGCACATTCGATAAGATTTCCATTTCGAATAATTAACAGTGGCGGCACATACACGCACATATTGTGTTTGTTCAATTCGCGATGTCGGCGCACGAGCGCACCATATTATTGTTGTTCGAAACGGGCGGCCCTACGATAAATACCACGCGGACTGCGTTCGTTATATAATGAATTCATATTTTCCGTTGGAACGTTGTAACGATTTTTCGAAAAACGCGCGTCGTTCACGTGTAAGCGCGTTGTATTTTCGGCTTGCGAAAATCGATTTATCGAACGCGATTCGTTCGAACGGTCTCGACGGAAAAACGTCTGCCACATTCGTGCTCGCGGGGGAAAAAAAAAAGGACTTTTCGATTTACACGTATCGACGATTCGGCGGCGGCGCAAATACGGTATACCGTGTGTTTGCATAAAAACTATAAACAGGGCGTTTCTCCGAATATCAATGTTTTTCACGCGTTCCGATTGCCTTTTCACTCGACGGGGCATTCCGTTCGATGGTGTTTGCGTTATCGATTATTGGCTGTCGCGCGATTTTTAATATAAAAACGAAAAATATTTTCACGCCGCGGCGTGAATTTTCTCTCTCTCTCTGTGACGTCGTGTTTGAGGGGTCAAGAACGAGTGGAAATCGAAAAACCAACGTTTTTTCTAGACTCGCGCGTTCGATTTCCGATCGACACGGCTCTAATTGATATTGTATACTCACCTCGAGAGTTACTGCCGAAAATATTTACGTCGGAGCGTTGCGGTTTAGGGAAACAATGGTTAGCGGATAGTTTTTAAAATCAAACACACGTGTTTAATACGATATTATGTCGTATAAACCATTTGACAAACGTCGAGTTTTGCGTGCAAACGAAACGAATCTCTCACAAAACTAAAAAACCTCGATAACAAACGCTTTAATAACACGGCGTTTATATACACCTATCTTTTTTGAATGGGTAATTTCTTCGCGAAATTTTAGAATTTGCATTTTCAATTCCACTTCAAAGCATATTATGTAAAACAAAATAACTGTACCACTCTAAAAGGAATTTCATTTTATCGTTATTTAAATATATCAAGGAATTTGCGAGTATTACGTATAATAAAGTGTTTTTAAACTTGTATTAAGTTACTTGAGATTTGTAGTAAAAATTTTAAGTGTAACCTAACCTTTGATGTCTGAGCTCCAGAATTGTAATATTGACTTTCGTTAATTAATTTTTAAGTACGACACGTGGAAATAAATTCGCTTTATCATAAACGTACGTTTTTTTTTTACATTCCACAAACTATTGGTTCGTTTCTTTTTGCGACTAGTCATTTTGGCAATGTTGTTATTATAGAAGGCATTAGAAAAAAAAAAAAAACAAACAAAACTATATAAAAATATCGACGACGTATTTTCAAATAAATCGGATTTCAATGTGAAATTCGAAAACCAACTGAAATTCAATAAGAACAATATTACACTAGGGAACAATAACATTGCTATATATATTGTAAAAGTTTTCTTTTTATATAAACCGATTTGAAGATGTTTTTTTTTGTATCTATTTTTTTTTTCTTTTCGACAAGAACGATAATATAACCTCTGATAAACAACCCTCTGCGCGCGTACGGAGTACTTATACTTTGCAGATAGATTAGTGGATTTAAATGTTTAAAGACGGAAGGATTCCAACTCTCATAAAAACCATAATTTTTTATTAGTGAAATAATAGTGTTTTTTTTTACCGTAGTTAACAAACGAATGGAAAATTAACGCTGTTTTCGGTCGAATGTCTTTTATTCCCAAGTAGTTTTTATGAATTTACAGACTCGCGTTTCACAACGCGAAAATAAACAAATTAAATACAATATAATATAAAAAAAATAACAAACTATATAATAACGATGGCGTACTTATTAGTAACCGGTATTGTTTTGTAAGTTTTGTTTCGTTAGTTTTGAAAAAGTACGCCCGCGTCTAGGCGGCACTTGTCATCGGTGTTTTAATGAATAGTGCAATAAGAGTCGTCAACGTTGTAGGTTCAGATAAAATATTCACTGCTCGCTGATTTTACAGACAATACCCCCACGGGACAATACGCACCGCCTATGCGGTCCCGGCGCTTTGTAAAAACGAATTCGACCCAAACTCGAGTTTCGGAAGGAGCGCAACGCTTATTAATAAAATAGTTGTTCGCTAAAAACTCCGAGATAGGCGATCATTAAGGTCCGCAGCCAGACGACGTTCACGAATTCAACACACAATACACACAATGTTTCGTTGGGGCGCGTAAACGATATAAAAAAAATTATAGATCGAAACGTTAAATAATAATGTTCGACGGTGGTTTTTTCCAAAACGAAATATACACGAGGTGGCGACGAGTCGTCGTAGTAATAAGTCAGTCGTAACGATTTGATATAAATATGTATAAAAGCGGGGGCGGTGAGCAGCGGCGGGGAATTTTTTTTGTTTTCGAGGTGGGACTTGATTAATTTTTTGTTTCGGTACTAATTTACGGAAAATAATTTTCGTTAAATAATTCCCAGAAGTATCATAGAATTATTTATTATTCTGCGGTAATTCGGTTACTGCGGCCACAGATGTGATGTTTCATCATTTATTAAAACCATAGACCATATTATTATACACATACGCATATATCACAAACCATAAACGAACAAATTATAACACGTATTGTGTACGGTATAAAATAAATTATTACAGTAAATTAAATTTTTCGATTTGATATTTCGGGGCAGGGGGGGGGCGTTTCGAGCTCTTTAGCCCCCCCGCTCCTAGTTACGAAGCTGGCGGCGAGAATATAGTGAGGAATTGTGCGTCCGTCGTCGAACCGTTTATAGTTACCTGTATTATGTACAACGACCAAGAACTATTGTTATTGCCGGTGTAGGTATATCGTACTACCGATTTCAAATAAACGGCCGTGTGATTGATGACGCCAAAGTCGTACTCTCGTATTATTGATATTCAGTGTTTTTCGTGAAAAATATAGAAAGCCGATCGGGAAGCGCCGTTATGGATTTTCAAACGAATTGTTTGTTAGTTATACACCGTATTATATATTATTATAACAACGTATACTATCTCGTCCGCCCACTCGCGTCTATTGTTCGCGCGTTTACGATAACCGTAAGTACCTATAGTGTGTTGACTCGTCGTAGATCGTAGTGGTCGGACCGAGAAAAATAATCGAGTCGCGCCACAGCGAATGAGTCGGCGTCGTAAAAATCTCGCTTCCCAAGTCGGAACACAGGAGAACAGCGCGAATCGTAAAACAATTTCAATACATCCCCCTCACCAAATCGATATAAATAGGATCCTTTGAACGTCGTTATCCATCACTCGCATATATACGAGTATAATATACTCGTCTAAAACTATGAAAACCGTATTTCGTTCGAAACCGAGTCTTCCGAACGACGACGACGACGTGAAATAATTAAAACATCTGACTCGAGAATCACATCCAAAACAGACACACTCGTGTCCGAGGCGCGGAGAATGACCGATTTTCAATTACCAAACTGTCATGTTTTATAGTTGAAAAAGTTTCCGCGCTATTATCGATGACGGCCGCGGGAAATAAGTATACGGACGACAACCTAACCGAAAAGTCGATTGGGAAAAAAAAAAAAAAAAACTCGTTATTAAAATAAACACGCGTCTTATTACAATATCGCAGCGCGCGTGTTTTGATACGACTTTAGAGGACGCGAAACGTTACTTTTTCGAATTCGGCAAATCGAAGAGCACGCGCGACACTATAACGAACGTACCAAAAAAAGGCGTTTCAGGTCCGTCCGATGTCTCGTTGTTTTCATATAAATTATTTATTTTCAAATTGGCGGCCGCGTGCGATTTTTATACGATCGATCGTAATGCGTACGCGAACGAATCGAATTCTATGGGAAATAATATATAAACATTACTTCCGCGTCTACCCGCGCGTACGCTCACATTAATTATTTACGCTTCGTAAAACTTGTTTTCGCGCTGCTTTATACGTGTTATTATATTCAATACAACGTATTCCATATTATTGTACACATTACCGACGCGTCGGTGATTAAAAACTTTCAATAATAACTTTTCATTACGGGTAAACGACTGACTCGAGGAGACAATCGCGACGACGACGACGACGACGTCGCGTAGGAATTATGTAAAAACCCCAGTCGTTATTTATCAATAATTATTGTGTTTGTAATAATAATAACGATCGACAAATAAATCCAAAACACGAATCAGACACAAATATTGTGTTTGAAGTAAAATAAACGCGCGAGAGAGAGAGAACGAAAACGTGAACGAATTTTTACCGATGTTTTTGTTTTACCACCGCGTATAAGGACGATCTATAATTTTTGACAGTCTAAATCGTCGTGTCCTACAGAAAGTTTTCAGTGTGGTTTCGCGCCAAAATGAACGAACGTCCTTTGTAAATTAATTCGAAAGTTTTCGTTTTTCCGGCGCAGTATTTAGAAAATATTAAAAACGCGTTAGCCAACGTACTCGAAGTGACAAATTATGAACTTATAGACATGTGCGTTTCGTCGAATTTGTAAATATAAATTCACTATCGTTATAGACGCGCGCGCGGTTGATGTATTTCTGTACGTTTCAATGGGAAATTGTTATGCGTTCGCGACACTTCGAGTAGTTCGAGTTGCATTTTGCGGTCACTCTGTGTTGCTCGGAACGCACAACGATTATTCAACTATTTCGTTTGCGGCAGTGACGTCTTTGAAATACTTGACTCCCAACAATGCTGTCCGTACTCCCCCCCCCCCGAAGCTTCCCGGAGAGCGTAATAATTTCATTTCCTTTGGGCCGACGATTTTCAGCGGAGAAAATCGTATCTACCAGCCGGCCGCGGGCCGGTCTTCTACGCTTTCCGGCGCGGTGTTATTTCAAAATTAAAATTTCCGCGAAATATTCCGCGTCGACGACGGACGTTCGAATCGCGGTTTCCGATAACATTTAATTGCCCAGCTCTCTGAACGATCGTTCAACGACGAACGTCACCTGACCAACGTGCGAAATCGCGATATCGTCGGATTTCCCGATCAATCACTGCAGGAAACGCACACTGCTCGTACTCGATGACTGACGCATGACCACGTTGTCGTCGGCATTGTCCGTCGAAATTACCAGCTGGTACGTACTGCGCCGAAATAATCGATTTTACAACAACCGAGTTCGATATTATACTTCGCAAGCTATAGGATTTCTTTCAACAATTTAAATCGTGTTCAAAGCCAAGTTAAAAAAAAGAAAAAACCAAATCGATCGGATTATTATCGCGTCGCAACACCTACACAACCTGACAAGACCGCCTGCGAGGGTGAAATCGATTCGGACGAAAATCGTTGGCTTTCTCTGTTCGATCTTTGTCGTGTGTCAGTCGAATCGAAATATTTTATTAGTTTGCTCATCGTTGCGTGCGCGGGCTTCGTATAGTTTTTTTCCATACGCTCGACCGATCGATTTCGTTTGTTTCACATATTTTCTATTGAGTCGGCACTGTGAATTTAATTACTAAACGATGCACACGTCACAGTTGGATTGTTGCAAACGCCGAGAGCAAAGTCCGGCGATAGAAACGAATTATCTCTCGAAATGCAATAAGTCGCCTCGCCCGAAAATTAAAGCTATTACCGCCGCCGATTGATGTGTATAATTACCAGTTTAAAACATAATTTTATCGTGAAAACCAGTCCCATTGTCACACACTGTTCAGCTTAGTAAATCAATTGTTTTATCGTTTTTATCACTTTCATATCAAATTATCATAAATAAAACGATAAAATATCAAATAATAATGACGAAAATCATATAGTAATTAATAATTGTTAATTTAAATTTCAAAGTTATATTCGGCCGTGTTTTATGATTGCTATTTTATCGATTTCGGTGTCTCAAATCGAATTAAAAAAACTAACTATTCCATCAGGAGGTCAATCAGAACATATATTGTTTGCAATATGGGACATTTTTTTTAATTTCTATAACTTTTTAAATAGATTTTACTGTTAGTGGTGAGAGACGCGAGTATTGCAAACCAGACTATTTGTTTGCGCATAATAACGAATATTAAATAATAGTTAAATATTGATTTTCATTAGCATTCGTACTGCATCGCATTATAGAGAAATGTAATAATTTTAATTTAATATTTATTTTTTTATTAAATCGATTTCTAGACCAGACTAGCGCAAGTTTTTCCTTTCGTCACAATAAAAACAATTTTACACGCCTTAAGTATACATAAAAAAACGTTGCACGATAATACGTTATAGTTGAGTAAGAAAGAAAAAAAAATGACAACAATTTATACGCATTATACATGTTCGTGCATAAAACTTTTCTACATAAATTTACCCCCGACCCCCGGTAATTATTCGCACTAATTTTAATGTCCATTTTTAATTGTCCGCTATTTAACCAGTAAATACTAAATATTGTAGTGTAAGCAAGAATTTTTTTTTCTTACAGCACAACGATAGGGGTCTGTTTGACGCTAGAGAGATATATTATTTTGCCCTTTTTCATATTTTTCAGTACTTATATTACTTATTACTTGCTTATAAGAAAACGATAAGTCCGTGGATGAAATGAAATCGACTCGAACGAAAATCATCGGCCTCTCTCCATTTTAATTTCGTTACTTTAATCTAAAAATAAAAGTTTAAAACAATATTTACCTACATACATACATTTTCCTTATGAATTGTCGATTTTTTCCCCCGTAAACTAATATTAAGTATGCCTTTTATACTCGAAAATTATTATTGTTTTTTGTTCAAATTTCCTGTCGAATATATTGTTATACCACGAGAGCCGTAGTGAAACCAACAAACAGAAATTTTTATTATTATAGTATTGTTAAACAAGTAGGAACAAAACGGAGAAAAACGTGTGTATTTCTATTTTTTTTTTGGTCGTAGTTAAAAAATTAATAATAATAACAATAATGGTAGGGTTTTGAGATTTACGCCAAACACCTTGGTTGTCATTCGCTAGTATGTAATTTACAGTAAATAAAACATGGAGAAACACGACGTTTTCCCCTAAACAGCCGAACCGACTAAACCCGAACGGAGAAAAATCAAATCGGTTCCAGTGCCCCGCAGACGGCCGTCGAGAGTAGAGAGCATCCTGCCGTGTCCTGCAGCTTCCGGTCGCCGTATTCGTTTACTGCTTTATACGCGTCGTCGTGTCGCCGGGGAATCGCGGCGCGACGAGAAGATCGTTTGCGGCATGCGATAATATCGTTGGAAACTTTTCGGCAAAACGAACGGGACGAAAAGAATACGGGGGAGGAGGAAAAAAAAAAGTCATTCGTTTTATTCGCTCGATATTGTCTGCCGTTCTCCTCCGCGCGAGCGTTTCCGGAACGTTTCGCGTAAATTCTACCGGCCGAGAAACGGTCGCGTAATGAGTTTTCCATTTCATTTCATTTAAATTTCTCGAAATTCAAACTCGTCCGGTCGTTCTTCTGATAACCGAACGTCAGCGCGACGATAGAAGTTTGTCGTCGTAACAACTATACCAATCCTTATACTCGTATATATAAAAGAACAGGCCTTTTTTATGTACCAATTTTGTGACGACGCTATTTAACTTTTTTCCAATTTTTTTTCACAAAGTTGTTCCAAATACCTTCGTGAGTGTCACCACGTCACCCGATTTTCCTAAATTCGACCCCTAAGGGGGTTAAAAGGGGTAAAAATGAAAAAAACTGATAAAATAAAAAGTCATACTGCACACGGGCGAAGCCGGGTTATTCAGCTAGTATAATATAAACGTGCGTGGAAATTCGGGCGCGACACCGTCCATAATATAGACTCTATATTATTGTCGTATCGTTTCTGAGGAACACCGGCCGAGGATCGAGTGTCCGAATCACTATATAATGTTCCGCGACATCGGGAAGGGCGCAGTCGACGGTCATGCGTACTCTCTCTTCGCGGTCAGGTTTACAAATCGTTAGCCTACCGATTTATCAACCGTAAACTTCATTATAATCGTCCATATACCTACACCGTTCTGTAGCGAAACAACAGTTTTATTATCATCCATTGTGTCTCCGCTGCGATTCGTATAACGTATTGGCGCGGAATTTTTTTAATTTTTTTTTTAATAACGTCGCGCAACTCGCACATATTGTACGAGACGCGCGATTGATGATCAGCGCCGGGTAAAATTATGTACCGTATAATGCGTCAGTAGGGGTACTTGTGCGATGTGTATCTATTAATTACGCATTGTATCGCGAACACGATGCGCGTACGTGGATTACTGAAGAGTTTGTTTGTTAAAATCAATATCGTCCCGTCTCGTTGTCGTACTATGATATTAATTCTGGCTCAGAGATTTAACCTTTGAAAACCGCGGCACATCGATCGGCGTACATCGATGAATCGACGAATTCGAATGGATAAGAATTCGGCGGGAGGCACTCGCTCTCCGCCATCGAACCGCGCGACATATCGCCGCGTCCCGCGTTACAATATTTATGCGCGCGCTCTGGAATAATTATTTGAACGATTCGAACCGAGAAATGTTAAACGCGTTCATATCCGAATATCCTCGGGCGCGTTAAATATGTATGGGAATAGAACTGTCGTGTGGTCGCGTCATGTCGCCGTCCGGGAGGGCGACGCGAACGGGGTGAATAATAGATCGAGCGAAAAACAAAAAAACATACGGCCGGAGATCGGGCGAGATGCGGCGATGACGGGCGATTGATTTCGGTGAATTTGTCTTTGAAAATTTTTAATCGATGTCACTTTGGAAAAACTATATTCTAGCCAGATTATACGGAAAAAACGTTTTTTTTTTATTAATTATACCATCTCGATACGACTGTGATGATAATATGTAATCTGTGAAAATCTCAAGTCTCTATAATTATTATTATTTTATTCGAATTGTCGAAAAATGTATTTGATCGAAACCACCCGGTAAACTCTGCGGGTTCGATTCTTCGCAATTATTCAATAGGGAAATGTTTGAAAATGACCGCGTAGACTATACATTTTCCGCCGGAAGTCATCAATAAAGTCGAAAATCGAATACGCTCTTCGATTCGAAAACGCGATCATTGCAGCAATAGAAATTAAAATTAAAAACATAAAAAAATCCAGTGCATTTCACCGAAAGAACCTGAAAAACAGTCGGATGTACTGATAACTTTTAAACGTTTCGCAGACATAATAACGCTGTTTTATTTCTCAATAGCTCGGTAATAGGTTATGTAAATTTTAATGGTATTTAATCAGAATACAAGCTCATCAAATAATTACTGTAGAGAATACGGACGAGATAAGACTAGATTATAATATCAAATTACTCTGAACAGGTACACTCGATACGTTCGTAACGTTGATGAAGACGTTATTATTATTATTATTAATGTTTGATTAATGATGACGTATACGATTTCGTCAGTCATCTCGCACGTTTCGCGGGCACAAATCGCATAAGCCGCCGCCGCGTAACCCCTAGTAGAGATTTGTCAATTCGCGCATGATTCGCTGCGATCAGACTTCTCGGATTTTTTAGCATTTTTCCCTGTGAATCTCTGCGATCGAACGGATATAGGGGAAAAAAAAAAACTGACGTGCCGCCGCCGAGAGCGACGAGATAGAGAGCAAGTGTAATACCCAGTTCAGATGACCCGGGAATATAAGGTGTATACGAGTAGAAGAGAAGGGCAATAATAGTAGAACGGACGGCGGCGGCGGAGATCTCGAATAAATCCGCGAAATCCGAAAAATCGTTCGTTATTACGACGACGGCGCCGCGCCGTGCGGTTGGCCGTCGCCATAGCACTGGCGAAAAATAATTGGCGTGTCAAAGCGACCGTTATAGCCATTTTATGTATGTATATATCGTATATATCTACGGCGGGGACGCGCGTCGTCGATGATATTTAGACGTGCGGAGTTTGCGAGCTAACGAATATAAAGAGAGCCGCGGAGGATCAATAGCTTGTTTTTTTTTTTCCCCAACACGCGGCTTTATCGGTCGTAAGCAATGTAAATATCCGCGCGCCAGCCACGGCCAGAGTCGGGATCAGACCTGCAGCTATATTATCCGAAATAACGTGTCTGCAGTGACATAATATGAAGTCGCACAAAACCGACTGTGTATTATATAGGTACATCGCGACCGACCCCGTAATGTGATGCACGTTTTGCGCATACCTAACAATGCTATATTTAATATATATATACGATAGCTCTCTTTCTCCCCTATATATATATATATATATATATATATATATATATATATATATACGTATGTATGTATATAGGATAAAGCGTGTTTTGTCTTCTCGACGTATGCCTATGACGATGATGACCCCATCGAAATGCTTTGAATTCCGACCCCGACTTGCAGCAAATATTAGATAACGCGCGGAGACTGGTGCGCGACGACGTGCAATTCAGACCGATCGGTTTGAAATATATATAATATATACAGGGTGGATTTTTTCTTCTAGAACGCCATTTCTATTTTTCCGGGCTTAAACCGTACGTTTTATTCGATTTCAGGTATGATTCGAGACTTTTTCTTTCCAATATACGTACAATGTACATAATATATCATTCTTATGAGGCGAAATCGACTTTTGTTTTTCCGGAATGCCATTTTTCGTTTTTTTTTGTGTTTTTTTTTACGACTTTTCGGTTATTTCTTCTCCGACTTCGATACGACCGAGTCAAAACTCGGAGAATTATTCGAATTTAAAATCGATAATTTAATAATTGCGCTTCGTATCGAGAAACTTTTATTTCGTATTTTCGTTTTTTTTTTTAATTTTACGGTATATATTTTTATCTTACTCTGATTTCATAACACTCACATTGTATAATATACTTCACATTAATCCTTAATATATATTATATAAAAGAACAGGCCTTTTTTATGTTCCCATTTTGTGACGACTTTTTTTATAAAATTAATTTTGTAAAAGGTGTTAAAAAAATGGAAAACGTTATTTTTTGGTCAGATTTTTTTTTTTTGAAACTCAGCATACATATTCTGTAAATCAAATGATGAAAAATCTATTGGCTCATTTTTCAAAATTCAACCCCTAAGGGGGTTAAAGGGGTGGAAAATGAAGAACGTTAATTATCCCTCATATACAGGGAAAAACTTTTCACGGGCTAGATTTTGATTATGCAACGATCGGCAGCGAGTGCGTGGTAATTTGCGTTTAATATAAATAGATTGTTATGCCATCGAAAATCCCGACGATCTTTGCCAAAAGGTATTGATTTTGCAATATCATATTATTACATACGTAACTTTGATTGAAATCGCGTGCGTGCGATGAACAATAGAACGAACACAATAGAGTTTTTTTTTCATTGGACGCGCGAATACGATCGCGGGCAAATCTATTGTCATTGGTCGATAAGCTCGTGACGTATACAATCAAAGCGAAAACCCGACGATGTTTACGCAAAACGTATGGATTTTGCAACGTCATATATTATTACATAACTTTTACCGAAATTGCGTGCCGTTGCTCTTTCAATCGTAGACGCCGCGCCGCGCCGTCGTCACGTACTTACAACAAGTAGGTTATTTTTATACTACAAAATTCACTAGAAATATATGGCAAAACAACGTTTGCCGCCGGATCAGCTAGTATTTTATAAATAACATCCTCGTTTTAAAATATTTTAGACTTATAAATTGAATACGTTTTATCTACATATTGTGTAAACTTAACTCGAACGTGTACAAGATCGTATACGAAGTTTTCACGTCAATAAAACGACGTGTACCCGAATTTTCAACGTTTAGAAACATTACTGCATCGAACGCGATTTTAAGTGCACATTTTAGTGCATTTTTTTTTTTTTTGCAATTTTAACTTTAAGCGTATTTTTTATTACGTTTTTAGGGATTTAAAATGAGTTTTTTAAGGTCTTGTAGTGCATTAAATTCACGACCCTAGTGATAAACGTCGCGGTATTATGACTACACGGAGTGGAGAAGAAATCCAAATGACCCGACGGTCTACCCTTGAACATTACTATGACAAATCAATAAGCAAGGGATGAACACGTTCGGTAATGTTTTTTTTTTTTTCCTCCCCCGTAATAAAACTTTTCCGTAGTAAATCTGTATCGAAAGTTTCATTCGGCAAGTTTTTCAAACAGAAAATTGGACACAGATGGTACTAAAAACAAGTCACTTTTCGATTTTCTCAGTAGTTTTCCAAAGCGCACGGGGGGGGGGGGGGGGGGGGAGAGAGAACTGACGAAAATTGGAAATGTCAAATAATGTTAAACTCGCGCCCTCGGACCATTTATACTTCCCACGACAATATGAGTAATATTTGTTTACACAAGACTCTATCCCCGGACCGTTTTAACAAGAGTGTTAACATTTCAAAAGGCCCGCGATACTTTTTTATTTATCATATTAATTATTATCAAAGACTACCGAAATTATTTTTCAAATAAAATACAAGTTCTCGCTCGAATAACTTATTGTGAATCGACAGAATTAGACGTCGTCGTTTCACGTCGAGTCGAGTGAAGTTATTAAAATCACTGGCATAATCGTTAACATTTAACACTCGCGGTTGGTTATTGATTTCTAATAATAATTAATAATATTTAGATTCGAATCGTGCTTCGAATAGAATATTCGTCACACGGTAACGATCTAATTTCACACGATTAACATTTCAATGTTTTCGATTCGTTTTCGGTTTGTGCGGCGAAAAAATAAACGGAAATTTCAAAAAATAATATTTCAGTCACGTACTCGGAAATTCGTTTCGTTCTTCCGGACGAATGTAATTATATAATATTAAACTGTTCGCTTTTCTTTTTCTTTTTTTTTTTTTATCAATATTTCCCATTCGCGTTGTAAAATTTGGGTATAAAAATATATATATATAATTTCGAGTGGTTTACCGCAAAAATAATATTAATAACGACGACGACGACGTTCTTATACGTATGATTATTTATAACGTCGGAGTATCATAACTATGTACCATCCACGTAATATAATATAAACATTAAAAACTTCAAAATCTCTTAAAGAAGCTCGTCGAGATAATCTGTAATAACGTTCACATTCCACGACGTAAAATGTAACGAGGTAAAAAAGAAAAAAAATGATGAAATAACACTTGAAGTGAAGTCGTAGCACAACACACACAAATAATACTAATGAGTAAAAATATTTCTAAAGTACAAAGTATTTTTATTTTTTTTTTCGAGTCGTTTTTAATTAATCATGCATTATGCCGTAGCACACAATACCTATATTTTATATAGAGCTTAGAGTATTTCCGTTGACTTTTGGACTCGCGACAGAAGACACTTACCGTTCCGTCAAAACCGTGTATATAATATAATGCGAAATCCGCAAAACTTTTGTCTTACGCAGTACAAAACCTAATACTATAATATTAAGTTGTAAAGTTATTAAATTTGTTCAATATCAAGCAGGTTTTTTCCGGACGTCCGATTTACACTAAAATATTATGTTATTGAAATTATCTAAAAGTGTTTACTCCGAGTGTATGGGAAATAATCGTTTATCGTAAGAAGTTGTGACGTCTACGATTTGTTGCTGTTAAAGATTCTCGTCCGATCCCGCAGATTTCGTCATAGTAATATTATTGGTCTCGAACGGTAATAACGAATATCTCGAGATTTTACGAATTTCAAAACAGTGCCGAACGGTAATTTCTCGGTGTAGAAACAGAAACTATATATAATACGTCAACCGAATCTATAAATTATTACCTGCGCGTAAACGAATGACTAATAAATCGATTTTTCGCGTCTAACTGATGTGTTATTTGCTGCTCACGTGTTTTAGATTACACGTGTCTCGAAGTGGTGTCCGGAGAAAAAAAAAAATGAAATGAAAATTCCAAGTACAAATATTTGATATTTCTAATCGAAAGTCTTCGGAGCCGCGATTCGTCACGTTTCGCCGAACCGCGCGGGCGGGTCTAAACGTTTCACAAATTTTCAAATAGTTTATAATTATCACGACGGTCCTCTATGTCAACAGTCGAACAAAGCGCGTTCGATTAAATTTCCAATTTATTATTCGTGTTTGATTTTTCTTCTCGTCAATCGTATCGTGTTTATTATGGTTAACTTTACTATTCGCCGTAGTGCGAATTAAACGAAACTTTCGCGTCGCGTCGGTCGCCCGAATCTCTCCCCGAGAATTAAAAAAAAAAAAAAATAATGAACGAGTAGAATTTAAATATATTATATATACGTATTATTTTCTTCGCTTTTCTCTATAGAAATAATTAGTTGGTTTTTATTGCTTTACTATTGTGTGGGGACTATTCCGTCTTCTTTTCCCTCGCTGCCGTCTATTCGGGATCGGCCACTCCAGTATTCAACTTCCACTCGACTCGGTCGCCTGGCGTCCTCTTCACACGCACGCCCCGGCCGTTTTCATAACATTAACTATGAAACTCCAGAAAACGTTCGTTTTCGACGCGTTTATAATAAACGTACTCGAAAAATATACGACGTATGACGGCGGCGGCGGCGGCGGCGGCGGCGAGTCGTCTCGACGAATTAGCTCGCACTTTGAGACATTTAAGTAAATCCGAAAGAGATTTTATTTTTATTGTTAATTTTACGAGTTTTTTTTTTCGACCAACGTTTATTCGCGATTTTTCACTAGACGTTTGATTTTAAATTCATCGATCATAAGAATAAGATTTTAACGAGCACTATTGTTCGTTTATATTTTTCGTCCTCCGGGTCGTAATCATATTATTATTACTCTTAAAACGGAGCAACGTTAGTGGCAATATAGCTTTGGTCCGCGAAACCTAGGAGAAAAAAATCGTCCGAACTACTCACTACGTCCTCCGACCGAAATCGTCCTGGATGCGCGTCATACCGGCACGGTACACGCTGCGGTAATACTATACGGGTATTGCATTCGCCTTCCGGAGAAAAGTGTCTTTACATTAACAGAACCGCACTCCGAGGGCGTCGCATATCTCTGCGATTGTTCTTTCGTCTTGTGTATGTTATACTATATATTATATACGTATACGCACGCGACCCAGAAAGCAATGCGTCACCTGACTTTTTGGTATGCAAATCGCAGTAAATAAATCACTCCGAACGCGTTTCGCAATCGGAAGCGCGTAATTCGCCCGCGCCGCCGCGTCGAATAACGAGACCCCGCGAAACGTATTCGACGTCGGGACTTTTCGTCGTATTATTACGAAGTATATTATTATTACACGCGGGAGGAGCGTCTCTAATCGAGACGTCTAGACGTTCGCTTCCGGGCGATTTTCGGTTAGCTGCTCGTAATAATTTATCCGTCCGCGAGTCGCGCTCGCGCGAGTACGTAACCCGGCGCAAGTATATAATAATACAGTATTTGGGCACCGGTTAAAAGCGGGGGCGTATAGAGAGGAGAGACTGCATTAGGCGTCTGTCTCGTATACGTTTAGGACGGAGGAAGAAAAATATAGATAATTAATTCATCGTCAGTCTTTCGCGAGTCAAACGACGTATACGAGTACGCGTCAACCACAGCCACGCGAGAGCGTTCACCGATACACGATCCGCCCGGCCCGCGAATATTTCCATACCTCGGCTTGTGCAAACATTATAATAATAATATATCCCCACATCTCTCGGAAAACTTTGCCGTTTCGTTTAATACCTTTTTAATTAAATCGTAAATGTTGTTTACTACGATACGCCACAGTCGCCCGTTTAGTGCCTATAATTCCTCGATGGCCGCGACTTTACGACCGGGGGGGGGGGGGGGCGGCAAATTCAAATCAAATGATCACGTCGACCGAACGCAAGTGCGCGCGCGCGCTTTGAAAACGCAAAAACGCAATCGATCCATCGGTTTCACCGTCCAAACGAACAACATTTCGTCGAAATTGCTGTTGTTTATACCAGAGTTGTGTGCAAAAACTTTTGTTTTCGAAAACTGGCCCTCTATAAAAATGTGCCCCCCCCCCGGGGCCATTGCCCCCTATACACGACACTGAACACGTTCGACTGTGTGCGATCAACTCAACACGCGAATAAAGGAAACTCACTCGTTGGCATTCGGCCGATTTATCGTAGGAGCCATTAAAATTTCGCCGTCGCTATCACGTTTGGTTTTCTCGGGGGGGGGGGGGGGGGAGTGAAAAATAACTAAGCCATTTGATATCTTTGTTATTCCCGGAGCAAAAGTAATCGATAAAATACAATCTAACGATACGGCGCGGCGGTAACGCGTAACGGTTTTGCGAAAAATATTTCCCCGCTGTAAACAATTATTATTTTTATTACATTTTTCCGATGCTCGCAATATACCTACGTATATTGTTTTCCTCCTTTCGTTTTTCTTTTCTCTCCCCCTATCATTTATTTAATAAAATATTATCACTGTCGTTCGATAAACTAAACGAACGTTCGCGTTAATTTCAATATCTAATAAATACATTTTTTTTTTTATAGTAATTATTATGTTCGCAAAGTTCCTTTTTTTTTTTCTCTCGCTTTTTTAGTTTTAACTCAATGCATATTTTTGTCTACAGCAAACGCGCAAATGTTGATTAGATATTCACGCGCACGATCGTAAGCATAATATGAATTTTATAGTAAAGTATATCAGTTTTACGCCATGCGAATAATTTACAAACGTATGGGATACGACCTCCTACGTTTAATTTTAATTACGCGCAGAACGCGAGATTGCAACGTGTTCATATTTTGTATTCGAAGGTGAATTTAACGGAATTTGAAATCGTCCACCATTAATTTTAGTAATTATTATTACCACGAGCATTTATTGTTAAAACCGTATAAAGATTTCAACAACCGCGTTCGCGTTAAACAGTATCGAATAATCTCGATAAAAACCTAACGACTCGAACAAGACGATAACAATGGTAATCGTGTGTCCAAAACAAAATTAATATTTCTCTGGTCGCCAACCAGGTCGGGATACAACGCGAGAACGAGGTCGTGTTTTCGATTTTGAACTATTCAACCGTCGCGTTTTTTTTTCCTTCAAATATGCTAGTTTATCTGTTACCTCGTCGCGTCGTTTATATATATTAAGTCGTTTCGGTCATTTTTTTTCCCTAATAGAAATTAATACGTTCGCGATATTATTATTCCCGTCCGGTTCTCGTAATAACTTTTCGTTCAACATTTCACCGGTCCGGCGTTGTATACGGACGGTTTAACTTTTGGTTCGGACCCCCGAGATGATGTCCCGCGGTGATCGAAATCAATTTCGGTACCAGAGAAATTATTATTATGGAATCTCTACGACCACTCGGAAAAGTTCTAACGGCCACCATCCTGTTGGTACGTTGCCGAGCTTAGCTTGAATTAAGCTTGGTAAAACGTATATATCCCACGATTTGGGATAATCTAATTGAATACTATTAGCAGATGGACACTTTTTAATCGGGACCATTTTCTTTAAAAGATATATTCGACTGAGAACGTTTATTTCAATCAAACTGATGTCAATATTTGAAGGGAAATTCTAAACTAGAAAACAAACAATTTAATACTTTTAATAATTAATTATTGTACGCTTTTTATATCGTTTTAACTTAAAGTTTCGTAGTAAACGAGTACGTACGAAAATATTGAATTTTACATTTTAATTTGTTTCGACGTTTATGGACACGACGAATGTTACGATATTTTATTGCGATAATAGTGGAAAATAGACGGCGGCGGCGGGGGGGGGGGGGGTGAAACGATATCTCATTTTTGGAGGAAAACGGCTACGACCCTTTTTTTTGTCACAAGGAAAGTGTTTAAAAGGTCACACATTGCGAATCGCGCACAACCGAAAGTCGCCCAACGCTTCGCTCGCAAACCACGAAAAATGATGTAACAAATTTGTAGTACATGTGTGTTTTATACAACACGCGCATAATACGTCTATTTCGATGATACGCAGTCCCTCTTCACAACACGCATTGCCATTACACAATGTTCGAATACACATTCATACGGTGTGAAAATAATTTTAACGTCAACTCGTCGCATTGTATTACATTTTACAATCGTAAAATGTCAATACGCAAATATTGTTTTTATGGTCTACGTCACGCGTCGCGTTACAGCGTCCCGGTGCACGCAGCGGAGTATTTAGAATTTTCGGAAAATGAATTTCGATTCGCCACACACAAAGCGACGAAAAACGTTTTTTATTTTTTACGGACTATAATTTGTTTTTCGAGTGGAAAGAAAACAACATCGAGAGCCGAAAAACAATCCTTATACTCGGTATGGAAGTATGAAAACTCCTCCGCGGGAGCCTTATCCGCCCCCGCGGGTACCTCTATTCTATGTAACTATTAAAATTTTTCGACTCTAGTACGGGTGAAATTATCGAGGAGAAATTAAACAATATCGAAATGTCGAGTTCAATAATATTATTATCATGGGGGTTATTTTTTTTTTTTTTGCCGAAATACAACGTCGTTTCAACTTTCGGCGATGAAATAAGCCCGTCCAACCTTATACGGGGTAGTAGCTACTATATATATTGTTTGACGTAGTAGTAGTATAGAGTGAAATGTAATTAAACGAGTCGACCTGTCAGACGAAGATCTACTGTTTTAATGTATGGCGCGGGAATAAAACGCTATTGCCGGGGCAACGTTTTAATATTACGGTACATTTTTCAGGGACACCCGTCGCGCCCCCGTACACACATTTTTATATAACGTCAAATGCGCGCCATTTTGAATAACAACGCGATATTGGCTCGGAAAACTTTTGAGCATTCACTTTGAATTGTAAGTGTGTGTGTGTGTTTCGTCATTTTTCCAACGAAACGTCGTCGTCGGCGACTTTGGAATCGAATATCTCTTGTCATGAAAACCGTTACGAAATCGGTGTGGTATGACGACGAGTAGACGGAGTTATTGTAAATTCTGAAAAGAAAATCCGGCAGGATGGTTTCGGGCGTGCGGCGACAAAGATTTAAGAATAATAATAATTCATTCATTCCTTCTTCTCTTTTCTTTCCATAGATTCCGGATGACTAGGCGTTTTGGGAAATATTTATGCTTATTGTAATTGATAATTTTATTGCGGCGATTAATTGAAAAAATATGCTGCGCGTTTGGCGGCGTTTCATAAAATCTGCTCCCCCAGTTACCGCGCCACTGCGAGCGGTCGAGTGGAATAGAAAAATTATTATGTAAAACTGTGATCGTTATACCTATCGGCGGCGTGACGTTTCTCGTTTTCCTCCCAAATCGTATAATCATCGCGACTCGAGAAAAATGTTCGCGCGTTTTAAAACAAACGTGTATAATTTTTTCATTATACGAGAGGAGAACACGCCGACCGTAGGCGCGTATATAAAACGGGCCATTTATAAAACTTAACCCCCGGACACTGCGCGAACCGTGGCGGATGAGAAACGAGCGAAATGTAAAATATTTTTACAGTTTCCCCTCAGGTTTTTTTTTTTATATACAATATTTATTATTTTGGAACGGATTTATTCGTCCGACTATAAAGCGCGATGTTATGGGTGGGTGCACCGCAGGTATACACTATACCTCTTTTTCATCCGCGTCGCATTATAATATTTAAAGGCACGCGATAACCGATTCGGTTTTACTTGTCCAGAAGAAACACATCAAAGTCCGCCGCCGCCGCCGCATTTTCAATGATGTGGGTGGCAATTTGATTTTAGGCTTATATGCCGATTCGTTTTACCCGCGCTTTGTTCGCGACGCGAGCGGTACGTTTTCGTAATAAATTAATTCCCCGACGACGTCGGACGTTTGGTTTTTGTTTTTTTCGAATTCCGATTACACCGATTCCACGGCGTATTCGAACAAAACCGACCAGATGTGTGACGATTATTTGCGCGATTTGACGCGTTCGATGAATGCGTAAGCTCGGATTGGAAAAAAATCAGACGAGTGTGACGCGAACGCGGACGTGTTAAAGTTCAACGTCCCCGGAGACTTAAATCTCTTATAAACTCGTGTGATAAGAAACAACGCTCGACGAGACGACGACGCGCGACCGCGGGATGATGATAAACAAACGTTATTATTTTTTTTTTTTTTTATTGAACGCGAAAAGTTTCGATTTCAATTTATAAGTCACGTGATGTTTCCATTCGGATAAGTCTCCGGGAATGTCGATCCATCGATGGTCGTCGGACTTTGATGATCCGACGTCCCGTCGTGAACGATTTATACTCGGCCCGCCGTAAAAATACCCGATGATTAACTGTTGTTTTCCCCTTCTGATAAAACGATTTGGAAAACTTTGTTCAAGAACTGTTTCGAGCAATACATAATAACGACGCAGTCCTCGCTACGTCCTTTACTGTTCTCAGCCCTTTTAGCGTCCCGTTAAGAAAGATTAGAACAGATATCTTCTCCAAATTATTTAAAGAAAAACGTGATACCCCACGCCCTCTCCACCAACACCACCAAGTCGAAAGCTGATTATATTGTAGGTACATTCAACCGAATTGTTATGGTTTGATCTGACTGAAATATAATAAGAGATATCTCTTCGTTTTTCCGAGATAAAGAGGTTTATTAATCAAAATTATGCGGGTCGAAATATTTGAAAAAAAAAATTCATTACAATCAACTGGAATACATTAAATTATACGTTCTGAATGGAAGTTTTTCTGAAAAGTAGAATAATAATCGATGAGGATACAAATTTTGAAATAAATTCAGTGATTGTATCAAAAAACAATCGATTTTGGTAGTTGTATTCTTTGCATAATACGTAACGAGTAATAAAAACCACGTGATAATACTCTACTCGTACGTTTAATCACATGCATTATTATAAATGTATCGAAGGACTAATGATATCGCTGTATAATGCGAGAATTGAAACGATCAATGTAATTTTTATCGCGCGCGTTTTCTCTCCGCACTGTTTCGTTACCATTCGATTCACATAGTTGCGTTTAGTAAAAATCAATAACAATTCAATTTCGGCGGGTAAGAAATAAATAATATTAGCAGTAGCTTTATCCAGCGATCAAATCGATCGTCGAAAACCGTTTTCTTAATCCACCTCTAATAATTTATGGACACGTGAATAGATCTGAACGGGATCTTTTGACCGCGTCCTACGGATAATAACCTAATAAATATGGAAATCCGTACAGTGTAGGTGACCTGCAGTGCCCCGAATGTCCTCGTTCGACTTTGAATGAATCCATCAAACGCCGCTTAATCGTCAATTCCAAATTATAATATAAAATAATCGTTTTGGAAAATCGCCCGGTCGTTCGTTATTCGAATATAAATCGACTGAATTGACGGTAATGTTGTGTCGCGCGTAATACGTACCTATACCACACACGTGGTGTATACCTCGAACGAAACGCGGTTTCGTCCGTTCGAAACGAAACGCGTCCCGGCGAAAAGTCAGCAGACGCAACGTGAATAATTAATAATACCGAAACGTTCGCGAACGGGTAATACGCGAAATATATAAACGCGCCGTAAACACGTCGTAACACTAGTTTCGCGCGCATTTATTATTCGCAATGTTGAGTTTAATTTTTATTACGCAGGCCGAGACTTTGCGTAAACGTAGCCGACAGTGATAGAGTCGTTTGCAAATTAAAAAACAATCTGAACACTTGTACGCGCGCGCGCGCGCGCACACACTCACGTGCACGTGCACGTATAATAATAATCGTGTACACGACGTGTTTTTAATTAAACCCGCGAGAAGTTGTTATTAAATTTAATCGCGCCCGAGGGCGAAGAAAACAACCGCCGCCGGTATAATATGACGTTATATTATTATGGACGTATTATGAATTATCTCGAATTTCACCGCTACTATGGCGCGTCGCTAATAATTCGGAAATTAAATCCTGCGTAAACTGCTTACACTCGGCGCGAAGGACCGGGCCTATTATCGCGCGGGTCTCCTGCCGAAGTGTGCTCTCTAAAAACGTGCAAATGCAATCACAAATCTCGACCCGTTCGCGTTCAATCTATTCAATGGACTCATCACCAGCCTCTGCTAAATTACTATTCGCGTGCAAAATGTATCAAATGTGGCACAGATTGTTGATTTTAAAAACAAATACTTGCAACGTAGAATGTAGAACGTATTTCAGCGGACGAATTGTTTTCGTTTCGAGGATATAGGATAAAAGGTTAAACGAATGTGTTTTGGAAAAAGCAGATTTACAACGGCCGAGAATAAATTACGATAATAATATCGTAAAAGGATAAAATATTTGAACGGGAGATAATCCGTTCGGCAATGGAAGAGCTAAAGTTTCAATGATAACGTTAATATATTCACGTGTGATTTAACCGAACGTTTATTTTTACCTCGGCGTTTAACCGACGTGTCGGCAAAAACTCTCTGATTAACCGTAATGTATTCCCCCCGGGTTGGAAGAGGGTAGAACCGCCGCCGCCGGTTTTGCTTTCGGTTCGGTTTGTAATAATTGCGATTTATAGCGTAATGCGTTTTGGCGACCTTTTTTTTTTTTTTTTCTGGATATGCCGCAATGTGTGTTTCGGCGCAGAATTCACCAAAAACAATACGTTTCCGGGGTGGTACGCCGGAAAG
Source organism: Drepanosiphum platanoidis (assembly GCA_948098885.1). Lineage (NCBI taxonomy): Eukaryota > Metazoa > Arthropoda > Insecta > Hemiptera > Aphididae > Drepanosiphum > Drepanosiphum platanoidis. The sequence continues at coordinate 17,007,433 of OX402534.1, forward strand.
ACCCGTTTTTCGGAGCGATTCGTTAAAAACTTAATTCTCGATCGAAACGCATCGTTTATTTCGTTTCGAAATTTTCGATTTTAACATCATCACCGCAGTGCACAACTATTAATTCTCCGACGAGTTCGAACACAAAACCGATAGATTGCGTAGAACCATAATTATATTATCGAGTTGGCGTAATATTTTTACCTCACGTACAGCGAGCAACTCGTCCCCAAACGCGTTGTTGTTTTTTTTTTTTTTTTTATCGTGCCGGTAAAAAAGTAATTTGCCCGAACGCGTGACACGCTCGTGTACGGGGTTCGCGAGGCCGCGGATCCGGGGTATCCGGGACGGAAAGATAAAAACGGATCAAATTACGCGTATCGACTTTATACTTTTAAAATTCTTATTTTATTACTCAATTTCGAATGTATAATAATACGACTCGTTTATTTTGGTACGATGTCAATGAAAAACGCTGCCGTTAAAAAATTACATTTTCCATACTTCACTTTTATATTTCACGTGGTAAACGTGGTTACGACGTCATCGAGCACTTACAATTATTATTATTGGAATCGAACGGAAAACGATGGTTTATTGCTCGATATTATTATCTTTGCACGAACACGATGTTTCGCACTTGTACGTTGTCACCTCGTGCTCTCAAATTTCAAATCAATTAATTTTCAATAGAAAAATGAGACGGTATTTTTCAGAAATTTAAAAAAAAGTTTCGTGCGTTGTTTGCTATTTATTTACATCGTCGTCGTGTGAAAGAAAACTCTCAAAATAAATGTAAATAATGATTTTGTAATTAATTCACGGGAGGTGGGGGCGACGACGACGACGTCCTTCCCCCGTGAATTCGCGAACGGTTATAAATGGTAATCGACCGGGGGCGGGGAAACGTTCGAGACGCGCGGCGTTTATGCGTGTTAAACGCGCGACTTTCTCCAGCCCCCCCGCACGGGAATCGATCATCGAATCGAATTAATTATTATAAGTTGTCTTTTGTTTGCGCTGTATAAATACGGTGACGCTTAATCAATTTCGTCGCGCGCCTCCTTAAAGGAAACGCGTCGATTTCCGCGTCGAAACAAAACGCTCGCGGAGGGATTTCGAATTGAAAAAAGAAACCGCCGCTGCAAACACGCTCAAACCGTCGTAGCGACGCGAAATTTAATTATACCGCCCGTTTTCGAAATAATATCGCGGCCCCGCGCCGTCGTCGTTCCCCGGATCCGCGGCGGCGTGTTCATCTTCGCCGGCCAGCGGCTCCTTCTGCGAACTACGCGAGGCGGTGCGCTGACACGGTTTTTAATTAAATCAAGATGATATGTAATGCGATACCGTTCGGGTGGATTATTTAAATTATACACTTTGTAACTTATCACTTTCTAGGCTTCGACGTTGTATATTTTCTGAAACCTTATCATTGTTGGGTATTTGCGAAATGAACTTTAATGAAAAATGCCAACCTATTGATTTTCAAACTGAAAAAGTTTTCGTCGTCGGCGGCGGCGGCGGCGTAGTATTAGTATTGTAATAGTTTTCGAGAAAGTTTTTTTTTTTTTCCTTCTCTTAATACGCTTGAATTGTCAAAGTATTTTCATTTATAAAATATGTGCAGTAGTTGCCCGTTTGATTATGTACGCGCGCGCGCACGCGTTTATGCGCGTACATCTATTATTGCAGTGATAATGTCGTAAAACATCGCACGACTTTAAAAAAAAAAGAAATAATAAATATCGTTACGCTTTGTATAATTTAATCGTTTTAGTTTCGGCGCGATTATTACCATTACCGCGGAGTGTATTAAAAAATTAAAAGCTATTCGTTTCGTTCGGCCGCAGGTGCTCGGGTATGAATTGACGGCGAGGGGGATTACGCGAAAAGCGATTTTTCATTGGAATAAGAACGTCCGGACTTTCTCTCCGATTAAATCCGAAATCCGTTTAAGTCCCTTGTCCATCAAACGCCGGACGATGGATATTATTAAACATCGGTCGTCGACCGACGACGGGTAATTATATATTATTGTTTTAATCCTTAACTCGGACGGTGTGTTTTGTCGCAAATACCGCGCGCGACATTGACTTCAAAACGTGTATATATATTTTGTACTCGCAGGACGAGTATCGATTTGAACGATAATATAATTATTCGTTTTTTATTCGTTTCCCGGCGACAGACGACAAATTGCCAACGTCTGCGCGTTATTTTTCACGTCTAGTTTTTTTTTTTTTTTTTTTTTACGACGTTACGTGTTTTTAAGCGATGATATTTTCACGTCATATTTTCTAGAGAATTAAGTATTATTATTATTATTTTTTTTTTTCTCATCAATACGAGCACTTAGTGTCTTATCGAACATTTTTCACTCCGCCGCCGTAAAACGACGTGCCTACTTTATTTGGTAATTTTAAACGTTACGGCTCGAGAATTTATTCGTTATTTATAACCTCGTGAGTTCAACCGACAAGAACGTATTGTCAAAAGGGTCGTTTATTTTTCAACATAATAGATGTAGTATAGTACTCGCCAGTTTCCAAATGTAATGTGTTTTCAGTTTAAACGTAAGCACACGAATAAGTATACGCGGGGAGGTGGATTCAAAATACCTAATACTTTTTAATCTTTATCCGCCGCCAGGCTTAGTAAATAAAAACCTACTTTTAAAATATATTTGAACCGTTGATATTATTTATTCCGCGCTTTATGACATCGTTACGATATAATATGAAACGCCGGGATATCGTTTTTTCACCTACATATTGACCAAACGTCGTCGTCGTAAAACACAAAATCGAAAACTCGCGCGAGTTGAAAAGCCTATTGTTTTCGGTATCGCCGTACGTGTGCCACACAGCTTACGTTTTAATATTCATCTGCTTTATGAATCATATATGATAAAATCAATTGTGCGACAAACACAATGGGCTTTTCTTCTTTTTCTTTTTTTCGCCGCGTATCCGACCTATTCTGCGCGCACTACACGCCATTATAGACACACTTTTACACTGTCAACACGCGCTATTTTCGTACGCATCGTTCAGAATCCCCCGGGTCTAATATGCCGAACACTGTTGACGGAGTAGTAGATACACCTATTTCCAGTACAACAAACTAGTTGAGCCGCGCGCAAACAGTATCAGTTATACGGGTAAAGAAACCGGAAAGCTGTTAGTTTTGATAGTTTACGTCTAGTACTGTCTCTCTCAGGGCGCATTCAACATTTTAGGAATGTCGCGGCGGTTTCAGAGTGAGGTTTTTTGTTTTTTGCCATTCAACACGCCGCCGCCGTCGTCTCGATACGTCACCCAGGAAAATTTCCGCACGATCGTGATGGATGGAAACAGGTGCCGGACGAGATACCAAACGTTATTACTCATCACACCACCCGGACCTTTTGTTTCGAACGTAAGAATTACGGATTAAAAAAAATCATCCGACCGATTCGTACACGTCGCTGTAATCTTTTTATTATTTACGTTATACGCCGCACAAATACTCTGTTTTTATGGCACTAAAAAAAAAAAAGGAAAAAAACATGAAAGATTTTTAATATTTCGGAACATTTGGCGGTGTCCCCCAGTGCGTTTTATTTGCGTTGAGCTTTTTTTATATTTATTGTTCAGCAATAAAATACACGGGACCATTATTCGATTTGTATGCATGAGTTCGTTAGAACACGATTTGTCATATCTTCGTTTTTAAATTCAAAGATTTTTCTCGACGGCGGCGGACGATTTGAAAATCCGGTACGTTCTACCGCTGCAAATCTGACCCCCTCCTAGATACTACTCTCCGTAGATTAAAATAGAAACGACCGTTTTAATATTATATAAAAGGACGAGACTTTCAATTCGTTTTACCGCGCGTTCAACAATATTGTTACGCTATTAATACCGTTTTATATCGCAGCGACTGCTATTTGTTTTTTTACAACTAAAGTCAATTATAGACATCGCAATAATAAACCCGAACACGCGCGTAGGTAATAAATTAATATTTTATCGAACGATCAAACGTTAATTTACGAATTTATTCGAAATAAAACTCGAGAGTTTGGATAATTTTTACGGCCCGTAAGTTCGTACGCGGCATAATATGGATATTATTAGGTTTGTTTAGGAGTGTTTTCCATGAACGTAGTTTAACTCGGCGCGCTCGCCGTACGCCCGGGCGTTTGTGCAGCGACTCGGATTTCGATGCGATACTCGAATAAATTCGTTGATAATTCGTTTCTGTTCGAACGTTTCGAGAAATAAATTACGAGTTTACGACGAACAGAAATTAAAATGAACGAAATCCGAAAACAATGTCGAGTGTCCGGGCGCGAGTACGCTCCGAACCGGAGATACCGTAAAGATACGTACAATGACCTGAGTATAATATGAACTCGAGATGTTTTTTAAAAACAAACGTTAAAAATACAATAATTACATTTGTATCGTCAATATTATCTTATTTCTCCGGAGCATTCGGTTTAGTACAAACATTGGGACGGCAATAAAACGAATTCAATACCTTACTGAATAACCACGACTTCCGCGGACCGCGCAAACATCAGAAATTCCCAGTCGACGGGTGTTTTCGTGCAAAATAATCGACCGACAGACGGTAGCGAATCGAAAAGTAAAAAATCGAAAAAACATCGAACGGTTTTTTTTATATATATACCACCGTCGACCACTCTCCCGTGCGTTTTTTAATCATCACTTTGCGTATACCACGTGGAAAACGTAGATAATAATACAATAGTATAGACACATTTCGTATTATTTCGCATGCCGCCGCCGCTCGTGGCAATACTCGTCATCGCGACACTCGGATATCGAAAGAAAGAAAGACCCTTTTTCCAAACACATCCGTGTCTTTGATACTCGCCGATGATCCGAGTACGAGAAATCATATCGTTGTTGACTTTTGAAACGCCCGGAAAAGTGCCGAGAGAACCTCGTCGAGATTAAAGTCGTCGCGCCGTGGAACAACTATACTAAACGAATATTGAATCCGCCGCTATTTACGTATGCATGAAATATACTTATATATTATTATTACTTAAAATCGCGCGGCGCTTAACTTTAAATGAATTCCCGAGTACCGCCGGAGTATATACTATACTGGAATAATTTAAAACTATGTTTTCGTTTTATATATCCAATTAAAGGACAACAATCGTTCTGCGTATTACCGCACTTGTCCAAGTTAAAACTTTTCACCACCTATACGTGCGCGGCTCGCGTATATTTCGTCGTTCCGCTGTTATTTATTGCGTTTCGAATAATGAGTAAAGAGGTATACTACGGTTAAGTTGTCGTGCGACGACGTGGAATAATAATATTGGATTTAATGCAACCGTCATCCGGCCGTAAAGCCGAAACGTCTGTTTACTCTGTGTAATGCACGCGATTAGAAAATATGAAACAAATCGTACTTAGAAAAAAAATTGCTCTCGTTTCGAAATCATTAATCTCCGAGTCCACAACAAATAAATGTATTTTTATTTGTTTATCCCCCCCCCCCTGTTATTATGCTAATAAGAAAATAACTTACATCTATTTATACGTATGTAGTAGTAACGTTACAATAACGTGTTCGAAGGTCCAAAATAAACAAGCGAAATGCATCCGGTCGTTATATTGTTATGCCGTCTACTACCTAGAAAGACGGACCATCGTGGTAGGACTTCGGGGGTTGAGGAGAAATCGATCGGCTTTCTCTTTTCTCTCGTCAGTCTTTACCGGTTCGCGTATTTAGTATTTTTTTTCGCTTGCCCTACTCGAAAACGGCCGTTTTTTTTTTTCTATTATCATTATAATCAATCAATTAATTCGTGATAAAAAAAACGCGACCGATCGGGAACGCTTATCACAAACCACAGCCGTTTTCGAGGAGGATACGCACCGGTTCACTGCTTCAGTCGTGTTCGAACCGTCATCGCGTATCGTCGTCCGTAACGCGTGTTGCCGTTAGCCGTCGCGTATTGTTGTATCGTGTGCGTCGCGATTTTTTTCACCGAGCTCAACCGATTCGTTTCCTCTGTTTTGAGGACGTCAGACAACCGAAGAAGACCGTTTCGACATTGCAAGTCCGGGGACAGAATCATATAGAAACGAAATACATTTCAAATCAGGTAAACTTATTCATACTTATTTAGGTAGAAACTTATTCCCCATTACGTAAAAATCACGCGATTAATCCAGCAAAAAGTAAACAGACGTGTAATTTTTAAATAAATAAAAAATAAAAATTTTACTGGAAAAATTAAATTGAATAAAAAATTGTAAATTTGTAAATTAATGCGATTTCTGTAGGTACCTTATATATTAGTTAATTTTTCGACTCCGACCGGATAATAATAGTAATTTTATAGATTAAACCGACTATTAACGATAAGATTAGATTTTAATTTATAATGAAAAATGAATTAAATAATATTGAAAATTACATGAAAAATATTATTGAACGAAAATGAAACACAAAAATTAACCACATTTGTGCGGGCCATAAAAATTGCTTCGTGGGCCGCACGCAGGCCCATGTTCTATAGTATCGATTTGTTTTATTTTCAACAAAAAAAATTGTCCTCTCACATTTTCAGTCACTCTCTTTTGCCCCCCCCCCACCCCCCTCGCCACCGGTTAATTCTCGAGGATATAGTTATGCGATTATCGTACGTATATTTCATTGGAGAAAAAAAATAAAATTTTTTTTTACGATATCGATATTTCCATAAATTTAGCTATATACTTTGAATCGATTTTTCATCATTTACTGTTTTTTACTTGGAAAATTTATAGTTCCCTGTAATCCATCAATACGATAGTTACGCGATAAGTACCGTTTAAAAAAAAAAAAATAACTCGCGCTTATAAATAATTCAAAATTCTCGTTTGAACATTGATAACGCGTTAAAAATGATAATGCGTGTATAATAAAAAAAAAACAACGCTCTCTTGGAACTTTAAACGTAGATTACGATTGTATCTACTATGCGGGGCTATACCGTTCTTGAAACATTTCTTACCGTCCGTTATCAACTATTAAAATCACGACGACGGTAAATATTATTTAAAACTCGACGAAAAATTAAGCTCGGGACATTTCAATTTCAATAAGCATTCGTCCCGCGTTATTATTATTATTATTATTCGAGAAAACATCCACTTTTTTTTTTATATATCATCTGTACTTTAAAAACATTATACCTTCTTCGCGACGGGTTTTACCGAGTTCCACTTCCGTTGCTTTTTATCTTTTTTCGTTCGCCAAAACATTATATTTTCATATATATATATATTTACCACTATAATATTTTATATTCCATCAATAACGTCGAATCCATTAGTATGTACTTATAAAAAAAAATAAAGAAAAACACTATAAAAAAAACTTTTTTCAACGTTTTGGTTCATAACCGAAATCAATTTTACCAAAAATAAAAAGGTTTTTATTCAGAATATTAGGTAGTAAGGTACTACAAATAATAATAATAATAATAAATCTTCGGAGGTCAATAAAATCAGCAAATTTATATCACATGAAATTCAAATGATGACGGATGTCATTTCTCGTATTTCTGCGCTCTCTCCCTCTCTCTCTCTCTCTCTCTCTCTCTCCCTCTCGCCGACTGTAGAAAGACCAATGTAAACAGTTAAAGGAGGAAATTCATGTATAATGCATAGAGAAATTGTATAATATATACTACGGCCGATGTGTAAAAAAAAAATTAAAATAAAAAAGATTTGTGCTCCGGTCTGCGCACTCCGGAGTAGGTACTAAGCGAGTGAAAAAAACGCACAAAGACACGGTGTATATTTATTATATCTGGGCTCGGATTTTGTTACGCTAAAAATGTCTCGAGTACGAGCCGTAAAACGAGTTTAAAAATCTTAAAATATGCACACCGCCATAATATGCTCTTAAAATAATAATAATAAAAAAAAAAAAAACAACAACAAAATCGTCGGTGTAATAGTGTTATTATTTATAATGTATTTAAAGAAAACAAGAAATAAAGGTACCTGCTGCTCGTGTACGTCTACGGATATATTTGTTTTGGAATTTTCAAGTACGACGTGAATTTTAAATTCGACTTGTGCTTTCTTGTAATGGACTTTCTGGAGGGAAAAAATCCAAATCGTACGATATTTGTCTGCGCGCATAGTCGGTATAGGTCGTCGGCGGCGGCGAACCCGGGATTCGAGTTCTGCGAATCAGCCCGACTCGCGAAAGACCACCACATTGCGCGTATTATAATATCGACCGACCGTATAAGCTTATTTCGAACGTTATGAAATTAATTTGAAATAGACGCACGAACAAACGTTAAAACACTTTTAAACACTTGACGAACTAAACGGATTAATTATATAAAACGTGATATATTACCATAACTCGTTAAATTCGGTATCTATAAACGCAATGTAATTTGAAAATAAAAACAAAAATCATCATACATTTTGCCACCCTCGATCGTCACACTCGCGTTAATAACATAATTAATAAAAACAAAGTATTATTAACGCGAAATTAAAATCACAGACGTTTTCCAATCTTCGACCGACGACGCTCTACGTCGTGTTGTTTTTTCCGAATGAAAACCTTCTCCGCAGTTATTACCTGGTCGTATATTGGATACGGGGAGGCCGTAAAATATTAAGAACGAAAAACCAAACTTTTTAAAACTGTACCCTAGCTCGCCCCGGGCGTGTAGCCCATGTTTTAGCATCGTGCGTTGGAAATTGTAGTATGATTAATATTTTACTATTTCGGTTGTACGCATTTTCCCTCTTGCGTTTGAACGACGGGAAATGCACAGTTCGTACGCGGTGAACAAAAATACTCAAACAAACTTAAAACATCGATTGGTAAAACGCGCGCGGTGAAATATATCGATGAAATATTTCGATTCTCGATGTCTTGATTCTACGAAAACGTGCAAATCCGCGCCCCGGTCGTTGTCGTTCCGACAGTGGCAATCGCTGATAAAATTCAATCATCGACGAGAACTGCGCGCTATTGAAATAAGATAATATTTACTCGTTTATTATGAGAGCGCCTCCGCTATCGAAACTCGCCGAAGTAATTCACACCGACAGATTTTGAAACGATTATTCTGTACGTTCTATATGCCGATGTCGTCGTGCACCCCGGGCCGACGAAAGCCTGGTCTGCAATTGTTTGAATTTAATTTGTCTTCTGACGCGCGATTTGAATAGTAGGGCGGCCCGGTCGTCCTGCGGTATTATAATACGGGCAAGTGTCGCCTGTACAGTCTGTCCCGTTGTCCTCGATTATTTGTACATTGTTCGGGTTGGAACGCGACGGCCGTGTCGGTCTCTTAGACTTCAAATAGTTATTATAAGAATATTTCGTGCGAGACACGCGCGCTCCTCCGTACGTGTGTAAATAAAACATTTCGAAAAAACCGAATTTTTCCGGCGCCAGCGTTTGTTGCGTCGTCACGGCTCTGTGTGGGTACGTACACGCGAACGACGAAAACAACAGATCGATTACACGGTTATCGTCGAACGAGTCGTTTGAATTAAAACTTACCGACCGCGGTTCGACAATATTAGCCGCTTTGTCAACGGTTTGACAGTGAAATACAATGTGACAATCGTCCGTCCACTATTGTCGACAACGTTGTTTGCGAGGGGCATTATGCGTGTACGCCGTTTTGTATCTACGCGCAAACACACACCGGGAACAACAACGTCGACGATTGACTAGACGGAAAGAATTTATAGAAAATTGGATGGCCTGGAGGACTCTGTTTTTGGCAAATTGCATTTTCCAACTGACTTGGCTAGAACTGTTGGGCGTTAACACTATCAAATATATTACGGTTGAACGAGTCAAATGTGACGGATGATCATGGGTCCGAAAACATGTAGTATAACCTTATCAATGTGCACAGAGCTGGAAAATGCGTCTTATTCATTTTGACGATTTTTTTCTTCTTCTTCTTCTTCTTCTTCTTCTTCTTCTTCTTCTTCTTTTTTTTTTTTTGTTTCCAGACCTTTCGAGTGTACACCGGAGTCAAGTACTTCTAACACAAAAGAACCTTGTTCAAATAAATCGCATTTCCACGATCCTTTCACCACCCCAAAGTAATCACGAACGGGGGGGTTGGGGTGGGGTGGGAAAAAGTAATAAACATTTTCCTCGGAGGTCCCGAATGTTTAAACATTTAGCATCGAGAAACTAATTCTTTCAAAATATTTATACAAATATAAGACGCGCGTTGCGACGATTCGAATGCGATTTAAATTTTATAATAATGTCGTCCGCGAGTGAGCGACGCTTTAATTTTCCACCCGTCCGACAGAAATTAATAATACGTATTAAACAATAGGCATATTTCATAGTAATAGTACTTAAAACCGTCGGATAAACGATATTAAGATTATTATTAGTTTTTACGGTACAAGGAAAGTTTTAGCGAAAAGATTAAACATTTTTAATATAATATATTGTATTTAAAAAATATATATATGTGTACGTATGTATATATTGTTTTATATACATACATGTATATACGTACAAGATGCCAAAAGGAAACTCTTTTAATATTAAGTTTAGGTCATACGAAGGATACATTTCAAGTTATAAAGTATTTTCAAATTGTATTAGAATTTTTATGAAAGAATATGAAAGTATAATATATTATGCGATGCGTATATTTTTTTCTATTGTCTTTTTTCTATTTTAAATTTAGTTAAAAACAATTATTATTGAAAAGTATACAATATCTCGACAAATAATTCATAAAACTTGAAAAAGTAAAAACAAAAAAAATAGAGAAAAATCGAGCCTACAGATAATATTACTCTTTTAAACAACAAAACGAAATAATACAAAAAATAAACGTTAAGAATTTAAATTTATTTTCTAAGAAAAACATTGAAAATATAAGTACACAATTTTATTTTATTGTTTATCTTTCCGAGAACTAATTCATTTATTCGTTTGTTTTGTCGTCGACAACGATCACGTCGCTTTCGTTAAACTTGATTAGGTCCGTTTTAATAAATAAATAAATAATATAGCAACGTGTTACTGGTTAGGATTATATTTCGTTTACAGCAAAAAAAAAAAACTGACCAATAGGTGTTTTAACATTTTTGAAATTCGACGAAACGAAAATTCGATTTTTATGACATTTTATATAAATTTTGACCCTCGTACTTATGTTAGTGTTCACGAATACACTTGTTAAGTTTGATATTAAACGAACGTATAAAAATAAAAATACTCGTATATTTTTCTAATTTAACACATTTATTACTCGTAAAACCACTACAGGAATTGTATATTTACAAAACAAACGAAGCTCTTCTGCTATATCAATACACATACGAGTACAATAGACATTTTTCTAAAATAAATTTACATAAATTTATGAGATATACTCGTACATAACACGGGCGTCTCTATATTGTCAGAAAAATAATTTTTTATATAATTTTCATATTTTTTTTTCCTTTCTCCCGGCAATTTAGAATCAATACACGTAGAATGCAAATAAATAAACGTGTACCATACATAACACGTGTGTGTATATATTGTATAGTGTGATATAATATAATACTTAAAGCACAACAAAACCCTTATAAAACTACGATCACATTGAAAGCGAAAAAATTATCATAATCATTGTGCATCATAATTTATTTCACTATGAAAACTTAACCAAAAAAAAAAAAAAAAAAAACTGCTTACCGGTTTTCATCCCTCTTCTTTTTTTTTCTTTTTTTTTTAATTTATGAAAATCTCGAGGCATTGTTCTTGTTTCGGCGGCGGCGGCGTAATACAATTCAAATTCGTTCATAATTTCACTGCGTTATTCCTTTATTCGACTATGATGATGATTATTCTATGAGAAATAATTCCATTAGGTACGTTTTATTAGCATATTTCGTATTCATTCTCTGCTACCTACCTACGCGAGGCGAAGAACAAGAAAATAATAATTGTGACTTCTTAACAATAAAACCGTGGTTTTTGTGTTTGTATTCGAATTATGTAAATTAATATGACTACCGGATGAACAATCGATAATCGTTCAAAACCGTTTCAATCGTTATACATTACTTATCGGCGTATTATTATAAATCAAAAACATTACGAATGTTTATTTTTAATTTTTCGTGTAGGAGAGAGCAAATAATATTTCATATATATATATATCATATAATATAATATAATATAATATACTTTGCTTAATTATTAACTTGATGATTAGTGGCGGCTTTGGGGCGAGGCGAGCGATGTTTCGACTGAATTTTTATTTTCTGGCCGATTTTAATTCTTTGAATAATTTTTTGCCTATTCATAATCATATTTATTTATTTTTTAATTCGAACCAAAACAAAAAACTAATCGATTTCTGAAAAAAAAAAAAACGAATCCTATCAAAAGGCACACCGCCAATTATCTGACGAGACAATGCGCGGTCGAATCGACAAACAAAATGCATTTCCGGTCGTCATTGTCATTGCCACCTGTAAAGACAATGGTCGAGCGGATGTTCAGGGTGTAGACGATCGGCGACAATCGTAGGTTTTCTCTTTTCTCTATAACTCATCAGTTTTTACCGATTCGGTCTTGTCCGAACTGCCGCCGCCGCCGCCGCCGCAATTATTGTCGTTCGAAATATTTTGTCGACTCGCGTGGGCGTCGAATTTTTTTTCTTCTTTCTTGCAAACCGTTTGATTTCGTTTGTTTCGAGAACGTTAAACATCTAGATTGAATTGTCATCGCGAATCCAGCCGTGATGGGCCCCCCCGCAGTAGTTCTATTGTTGCGAGCGCCGTCGTTTCGACGTCCGTCGTCGCGAGTTCAGGGACAGAAACGAATTGCCTCTCGAGGCGGGAGAAAGCCTATTTCTATTTCGTCGTTTTACCCCGTCGAATTCGAGCGACCGACCTAAATTTACCGGTAATTCTAGTAATTTTGCAAATCAATACATTCGGCACGTTTGAAATATAAAGTCTGAATAATAATAATTTCTTATTTCGTTCAGACAAAATGGTATACTAATGTGACGAAATAGATGATTATGATTATTAGAAGCTTAACGTTTTAAATTCTAAAATATTTTTGAAAAATTATTCAATAACTCGATTGTTGTACCCAAACGAGTATAATCTTTAAACATTTGAATAAAAAAAAAAAAATTTCATTCGGCGTTTCATAAATGTTAGTTTTTTTTACTCACAATTTTCGATAGTTTTCTCGAAGAAAATGTTTATTAAACTTTTGTGAAATTCGATAAATTACCTTTACGGAGCGTGAGATAACATTTCCAATCAATTATTGGCTGAACGGAAAAACTTTTAAAGCGCCGCTGCTCAAAAACGTGATCACGTACACGACTAACAAAACAAACAAAATAATACGCATGCATTGTAAAAAGAACGCAACGGCCTTTTCCCGGTTCCAAAGTAAAATTCTATATAGAATAATAGTTAAAAAAAAAAACGATAAATAAAAAGGCATTGTAAAAACAATAGGTACGTTCTGTGTCCGATTCGCTTGGATTTCGCGGGGTGGGTAAGAGGCGGCACACAACGCGATATCCTGCAAAGTAGTTAAATCAACAAACAATCGCGCGAGTATTGAATATACGTATATTATTTTTTATTATTTCAAACGCGTCCATTTTTATCGAGTGCGCAATAGAAAACGCCGCGCGCGCGTTCGTCGTGTGTACGAATAAAATCGATATTTTTCTTGTTTACCCGGGATCCTAAAATTGAACTCCTATAATATGACGGTCTCGCGCCGATCGAAAATGTAAAATTCAATTGGACGCCGCAGGAAGGGGTGAAAAAAGGGTTAAGGTTTTTACATTATGTACTTTTTAGAGCTTGACCTCGTCCGCGTGCGGCGCTCGCTTTTCTTTCGGAAATCTGAAAAATATTTACCGTGGCGCGCGCGCGCGAGTAAAATTCATACCGCTCTGGGGATGTGTGACGCGCGCGCGAAACGATACACAACCTCTCGGGTCGCATAAACGTAATATATATTTAGCAGGCGGGTTTATAAACCTTGTAGTAGGTAGACCTACTGGAAAGTTAAGTAGCCGCGACTATTATAACAACTATCCGCAAACATGTGTCCGGCTCGGCGGTGATAATTATATATTAACGCAAGCGCGAAATCTCAAATGGAAACTCGCGCGCGAATTACACACGTTCGACTGGTGTCGAAACGCGAAAACGTCGTCAAAAAAATACGAGTATTATAAACTTTACGTCGATTTGATAATAATTCTACATATTTGCATACGTCGCGGTGTACTCGACGACGACGTGTCGACGTAACGTACGTATAATAATAATACAGATGAAGTGTAATGTTGATTACATTATTATAACAATATATACTCTGTTCGATATAATAAGGTTTAATTTTTTCAATCGCGTTCATAATAATTATTAATTTAACGTTCAAAACGATTTGCATTAATATACCGTGACCGGAATACAAAAACCCGATCGTTATTTGTTAATATTATCGTCAGCTACTGTTTTTAAAAACGTCGGAGTGGCTTTCTGTTTGACTTTAACAACATGAAAATGTTTGTTGTATGCAATCGATTTAAGGCGCGGACGTTTGTGCACTTAAAATTACTTCAACGTGTAGTACGCGCGTTTATACGCTAAAAAATTACCGAACGCGCGTGTTTTTAGCCGAAAAACACGAAAATATTTTTTAAAAAAAATGTATTTTACCTTTGACCATCGGAATAAATATATAATAGATTTAAAAGCGATGTGACTAAATTTTTAATGAAAAATATACGCGACCGATAGATGATCAACAGTGAAATCGGGTTTTTATTGAAAAATTAAAATTGTAGTGTTTACAAAATAAAAAACAACAAGTAAATTTTATAATTTGAAAAAATACCCGTAGAACGAATGCTACCAATGATGAAATAATTGCCTAAAATATTTCGTCGATTTAAATTAATGTATTTTAAAAAGGTTCAAAAACATGCGTTTATATACTTCAAAAAAAAAAATCCCAAAACCGTAAAATATGCGATTTATGTGCAAAATAAAATAAAATGGCGTTTTCATATTTATCATTGTGATTCGATCGAGCAGTCTGAGCATAGGTCAGCGTTAAATTTAATTAATAGAGAAAATGTACTATTTCATAAACATTCGAGCCCTATGAGAACCCTATTTTAATAGTCTAGGTGAGCGCGTTCGGAATAAACGCTATGCGGTTTGAGAAACGCGGGAGAATAAACAATTCGAATGAAATTACATTCGTTCGGGCCGTCATAAATAAATACATAATTCTCGGACTATAAATAATATTATTTTTATAGTAATCGATCTACGTCAGAGAATAAGAAGCAAAAAAAAAAAAACCCGATGTATTTATATTCCGGCGTTATAAACTCGCAGCCCCCTCTAATCTCTCGGGGTAAAAGAAAACGCCAGCGGGGGATTTATTAATCAATTTCGACGCAAATACAGAATGCACATCTCGAAACATGTGAAGCTTTTATTAAAGCATTGCACCGGCACGTGCACTAGAGTTTCAACGTGTAGAATATAAAAATCATGCGATAAACTGTGCCCGAAAAAACCGCATAAAAAAAAAAAACTCTACGTGTTTGTAAAATTTAATTTTAATGAGATTCGACTCGGTTTTTTTCCCTCTCTCTCTCTCTCTCCTTACAATCTATCAAAAAAAAAAGCCTCTCGTACATTTATAAACTCTAAATGCATTCTAAGAGAACAATAATGACATAATTTATTATTCTTGAATTCCAGATATATAATTATAATGACATAAGTATAATATAATATTATGTAAAAGCTTATAACCGCTTAATCCACTGTTTATTAATGAATGAAATATGACTTTTATTTGTCTTTCGGGTTTTCTTTTCTTTTCTTTTTTTTCGCGTCGTCGACTCTATCTCTCTCTCTCTCTCTCTCTGCCTTTTCCCATCATAAATGTATAATGGATTGTGTAGAAACCGAAAAAAAACAACTCCTTCCATCGAAACGTCCCTGCAGAGTAATGCAAGAACACGAACAATAATATAATTCCAAACCAAAGTCGACTGCAGGCTTCGTTAGATTTTTCAGTTGCCCTTTGTACAAAGACTTAATTTTTTTTTCTTTTTCTGAAATACGAATCCGTCCTATTTTTATTTTTTCCCTTCAAAGTCGTCGCTATCGTTTCGAGACACACACACACAGAGAAAATAATTATATAGCGACCAATGACAATTATTTCGACGCACCGAATAAAACAAAAAATGTGTCTCGTCCGCCAGAGAACCGGATCGGGAGGTCAAGTGCGGACGCCGCCGTACCGTCGAGAATATAGTAGATAATCTATTCCGCGGGAGGAGATAAAAAAAAAAAATAAATAAATAAAAAATCGATCGTCGACCCTATTGTACTCTTCACAATATCGCGAAATTTATTAGCATATAAATACGACGCGCGTATTTATAACGATAATCGACACGGCGCGGCAGAGTAATAGTTTAACGAATGCCTTTGGCCCCCGGTACGTTCGAATCGCGTTTTTAACTCGACAATTCTTTAATCAAATATTATAATATCGCGCGCGCGATCGTCACGAAAAAAAAAAACCTTTCGGGTTTATTTTCGAAAACTTATTTATCCGCGCACGCGCGACGGAAACGCGTGCGTATCGGAACGAGAAAAACATCGCTCGATAATCCGATTTCCAAATTCGGTTTTGAAAATTATGGAATTTCAAATCTATTTACAATTATTATTACAAATATCGGAATGATTTATTTTTTTTTTATTTTCCATCCATTTCGCGACGCGTCGTCGTCGCTGCGGTTATTATTCGATTCTCCGGCGCGCGCCGCCGAACGGAATTGATTTTACGTTTAATTTTTTTTTTTCCCGTCGACACTTTTTCCCAACAGTAAATTTACACAAAAAGTCTCATTATATTATATACGTACGTACGTATATAGTTTATGTGAGATTGAAAATTGGACTCGACGGGTACTTTAGAGAAGTCGTTTTTCAATTACCCAGGTACACTGAGATATTGTATTACGCTTTATTATATACGTACGCGTGTATTATAGAAAAATCGATTAAAATAAGAGGGGGGGAAAGGACTTTTGCGCGAAAAAAAAAAAATCGTTTATACTTCTTTTCGTGAAATGAATAATTTCCCATATCCTCTCTAGGTACCGCAAAACAATGCTACCGTAAACCCATTTACCTAATAGTACCGCGTACAATGAGAACGACTTAATCGGCTCGGGAATTTTTTCGTTTTCTTTTTTCCTAAACGTTTCGAGTTTAAATTATTATAATACTGGATTATTTTTAGTTTTTTTTCTCCGTGACGATTATTCTTCACTGTTTATTCTCCGGACGTGGCTTTTGTTGTTGTAAAAGAAATTAATACATTTTGAAAACTAAGAAAAATCGACCGATTTCGTATCGTTTTTTATCGACTTGATAATATTATTTACGAGTACGGCGGATATTTTACTTTTGATTCGTTCCTCGTGTAAACAATCGAAAAC
This sequence comes from Drepanosiphum platanoidis, assembly GCA_948098885.1. NCBI lineage: Eukaryota > Metazoa > Arthropoda > Insecta > Hemiptera > Aphididae > Drepanosiphum > Drepanosiphum platanoidis. Next base: position 17,024,993 of record OX402534.1, read on the forward strand.
GTATATGTATTTACTTTTTTTTTTCAATTAATTCAGGACATTACGCGTTCTACTCTACTCGGAAAAACACCGATTTTATTTCGTTACGCACACCCTCCGGTTTTTTTTTTATCGGATAATTAATTAAGGGCTTCCTCTCCGAGCTAATTTAAATCGCACCGCGAGTATAGCTAATCCGTTTTCTAAAAAAAAAAAAAAAAAAAATGAAATAATTGTTACACATTTTTACAAGTATTAATGAGGAGAAATCGCTCCTGTTGTGAGGTATCGTGTAAAAAAAAAAAAAAAAATAAATATGTTTTAATCTTCTTTAGCGCAGACAAATACGTACTTACCTCTCAGCCGGTGGCGTAAAAACCGGCAACGTTACTAATATCCGAAGTGGTCGTAGATATAACGGATAAACGTTATTGTAAACCGTCAAAGCGTCTTTTAGGTTTTTTTTTTTTATTATTTAATCCATATATAAATTTCCCGTCCCCAGAGTTCGAGTACACCGAAATCAAAATGGTTTTTTTCCCCTCTTTGCTTCTGGCCTCTCTCTCGAGAATCTACACAGTTTAAAAATCAACTTGTAAATTTCTTTTCGAAAGTTTTTCCAGTCTAACCGGGGGTTAGACCTGATTCTTTTCGCGTCCGCGCCCACCGACGCGACGGTAGTTTTGAAATAGTTAACGCCCCCGCGCTCGGCAGTATTGCGCTTTCGTAAATAATGTCGATTCTTTTCGACCTGACGGACGGAAAATAGAAAACAGGGCCCCGAGAACGAGAGCCGCAGACGCGCGTCTACATAATAATACAGAACGTACGAAGTATAAACCCTTGACCAGTGCGCTATTAATTCGGTCGCGCGGACGTGACGGTCGACGGCGAGAAATGTGGGGCGGGCGGCGGCGGCGGCGACGACGACGCGGACTCGGAATAGAGAATATGGTGTTCGAATGCACGATGCAGTGGGCCGCGAAACGTATACTCGCCAAATAAATCGCTCGGCGTGAAATTAACTCGGATCGAACGGCGTTTTCTCGGCGCGTTTTATAATCGATTCCCCCCGGCCTGTGTGATAATACGCACTATAGGCGCTGTCCGCTATTTTTATTTTTTTTAATTTCCGCGTTTGAAATATACAAAACAGCCGCTGGAAAAAATATTTATACAGGGTGCGGCAGAGCCGACTGACGAGTTTTGATGGGCTATCAAATAACGAACAGTAAAACTTAGAGAAAACGGTTTTTTTTTAAATTTAAATTAGTATTTAATCCCATTTTTGAAAATTATATCTCCAAGATATCTAACCGTCAGCATTGATACACTGTTGTAGACGATCTCTGAAGCTCTCATATGATTTTCGGCACATTTCGACTGGTATGGCCTGGACTTCCACGGTGATTTTCCGTTTAATTTCTTCTATGGTATGTGGGCGATGTCTGAAAACCTTATCCTCGAGGTAGCCCCAGAGGAAAAAATCACACATGCTTAAATCTCAAAGAACGGTCTGAGATTCCCAAAGCTACCGCGTGTTTCCGGGCTCAGCGTCTTGGTGACTGCTCAATTGACTCTCTAACTGCAACTGCACATTTTCGGGGGTTCTTATACCGTTCTGGGTGCTCCGTGTCCAAGTCTACTTAGGGTGCTTCCAGTTTCTTCCAAATGCCGTATCCACAATTTGATTGTGTTAGCAGAAGGAACAGATTCAGCACGTGGAATGCCGCGAAGTGTATACGAAAAGCCCTTTGTGTAGCGACGAAACCACCATGTACACCTGTCCAGACCATGATTACGACTAAAAACGGCATTACCGAACAATTCAAAATATACCACTTATTAAGGCCTCTTATCTTATCACTGGCTAATGACCTCATTAAACTCGTCGGTCGGCTCTGCCGCACCCTGTATATCGTTAACTCAGCCCGTAATGAGTTCGCGCTCGCCCGCCTAACATACGTCGGCACTCCCGAAATATCGTACGGCGACGACTTGTGTTTAGGGTTGCCACCTCTCCGGGTTTACATATAAATCTATGGGCTACGGGTTCAGTGAATTATTCTCCGGGTCGTCATAACATTACGACATATTTTTATATAATTATAAATAGTTTGTCAATAAGTAACAAGTATTTTCATTGATGGGAAATTTATGGTCCGATGAAAGAAATCGTCTGTCATTTCCACGTCAGTCTATATCGTCAGTACTCGTCAGTCAGTATCGGTCAGTTCTATATCAGAACTCTGCGTCAAATTATGAAAATATAAAATATGTGATTATATTAATATTTTTTTGCATTTCATTACTTATCTTTTCACTTTACTTTCATTACTTATCTTTTCACACGGGGCTGGTATCTTTCAAAGGTGGCAACCCTACTTGTGTTCGATATTTTGAATATTTTAGTTTTTTTTTTTTAAACGTTCTCTCGAAACACAACCGCAGCTACCCCGTTTTGTCTAACTCAATATTGTCAGCCGTCGAAATCTGTTTAGCACTGAAATCAATGTATTTGATCGATTTTCGCGCGTTACATCCTGCGTACGACTAAATTAATTACGTCTGTATCGCGATGATTTTAAATTCCGTCTGATCGAGTCCTACGCGGTCAAAATCAATTAGAGGCGGCGCGCAATGTTTATTTAAACTATTATCTGACCATATTATATTAATTATGCGCGGACGTGCGGTACAATTTATCGAGAGTTAGAATTCACGTTTGTAAAACGTATGTTATCTATAGAAAAGTACGACTTTTATCTACGTAAAGTTTATACGAAAGTCATAAAACCCGTGTTCGTTTTTATTTCCCCGATAAAATTAACGGTTTTCAAAAGCAATAATATTATAATGTTGCGATTTTATTATCATCGAACAACATTGCATAAAAAAATACTAATTTTCGTTTTACATATTTTAAAAAACGATATTCTCAGTCGTTTTATGTTAAAATCGTACACGCGTAAAAAGTATACGCTTTTCTTAATGTATATTAGAAATTCAAAACGGCGCGGCGCGGCGGCGCATAGTTCGAATTTCCCAGAAACGATCTTTTACGTTACCGAGAATTATTACTATTCAAACAAATATATAACATAATTAAAAAAATACCCCGCGAATGATTGAAATTCGCACATTTTCAATTTGTATTTTGTATTTGTATTTTTTTTTTTCGTTAAATCCGTGGATTTTATTTTTCATGGCAGTCGTATGACGTTATTATTATTAACAACAAACACGCCCGTAATACCTCAACTTAAATTTTAATTAAACTCGCGAGTAGTTCGATTTGTCAGTGTTATGGAACATTTTCGTTTTCAATTCGTGTTCGATATAAATGTATTTGAAAAAAAAATAACGAAAACGTTTCACTTACTTACTAAATCGACGACGACGGTTACGAATAATCGTAGTGAAATAACTGCGCAACACGCGCTAGTGTCGACAAATCCAAACGGTTGTTCTTTTTTTTAATCTCGCGAAAATCGTTTTTAATTTTTTTTTTTTTCAGAATTCAAGCACACGAAACGTTGAAAAGTTATCCGTATAAATAAATTGAATACGTAATAACGCATACGTTAAACGCGTTTTGTCAAGTCTCGAACTCTTACATAATCAACAACAATGTGTGTTTCTCTCATCGAAACAACTGCCGACGAGAACGTTTATCGTACTCGTTTCGACGGTCATCCGTCGATTTCTCATCGCCGCCGTTTTCATTCAATATTATGTTTTATTTTTCGAGCGTTTTCGTCCTTTGTTTTCGAACGCGAACGCGCGCCGATTCGAAAATGCAAATTAAAATCACACGGTGCCTAATAAATAATTTGTTGCATAAGTTTCGGCGCCAAAGTTTTAACTACGGAATTACAAAACACAAAGTATCGAGTGTAACATTTTGTTTACACTGCGTACGTAATAGACGGTGACACCGAATAATGGCGCGCTCTTAGTAGTACGGTTTCGGTAAACTTTTTGTCTCGCAATAAATTATTCCCGTCATTAATTGACTTTTTAGTGCCGCGCGTTATGGATAAAATATCGTAACTATTTGTCGGTGGAAATTATAACTTCATTGCGTACGGGTTTTAAATTAATTTAATAATCTGTTTTTCAGCACCTTATAACGTACGAAACTTAAACGATGCAGTGTTCGCCAACCCTCTAGGAACAAAGCAGTGCAAAGTTTCGGGAGTGCTTTACAACCACAGCCAAAAAGTATGTATATACAGTATGTTCGTATTTTAACTGAACGGGCGGAAATCGAGCTACGGTATCGAAAATGTTTATAATCTACTGATTTACGCGATAAATATATAATGAACGGATTTAAAATAACACATTGCGCGCGTGTGTGCAAAAATTCCATGTACAATGACAATTGGTCGTTTAAATTTCACTCTACTCGTGTCTAAAAAGGAGGAGTGTTTTATTCTGTTGTAACAATTAAAGCGATCGAAGAGATTATGATGAAAAAATTAATGAAAGGATTTTTTTTTTTTTCTGTCGTCATTCATAGGCGATTACATAATAGGCTCTGATAATAATCGTTTTTCAGTAATACCGCTCGAAATGTACGGAACCTTATATGAACAAACGGCGGGGAAATAAGCATAAACAAATTATGGGACACACGAATTATTATTCGAGTTGCCATTTCGTTTTGAGACATAATAATGGCAAATACAAATTTTAACCGTGCGCGTTTCGGCACGTTCCAGACGTTTTTATTGGATTATGCGTTTTCAGAGTTATTCGTTCAGCGTGTTCGCGTATTTTAATCCGTCACAAAATACCAATTTCGCTGCAAAATCCGTGACAAATTTTCAATTTTAATTAATAATTATGATCCGGTAATTACTATAAAAACGAATAATGAAACGGATTTCCACACAGTTTTCGTTGTGCTATTTCGTTTATTACAATATTATTATCGTTCGACAATCATTTCCGGGCGGCCAATTGGCTAATAATATTGTCATGATAATTATTTATTTCCGTACGAATATTATATTGAAATCGTTGTTTCAAAAATCGGAATCGGAATAGGTATATTTCAGACGATGTTTGAGAGTGCGTTTTTGATTTTCAAAAGGCAATTACTTCCGAGCCCTATATGCATAATACATTCAATGATTTGGGAAAAAGGATATTCAAACGAAAGCGTCGCGCGGCTAGTAATTATTTATTGTGTTTACATTTCGACAGATACTATTTACCGACCACTGTAAGGCGTGTATTTGCATCGACGGTCAAATATTTTGCTACTGGCAGTGCGAGGAAACGGCTCACGGCACGACAGGCGAAGAAATCGAGGAAGAGTCTCAATCCACGTCCACGGCAAACGGTAATATAAACAAATTTCAATAGACGAGCGTTTCGATCGGTGTTTTGTCTACGTCTGCTAGGTTTTAATTCAAAACAAATTCGACAACCGTAGGGTGGTGTCCCCCCCCCCCCCCCGTGGCAGTCGTTTAGGATTTTTAAACGAAATAAATAATACTCTGATCGATAATTACGTATTGCTTATCGAATCGAACGTAGAAAATGCGGATTTCGTTTTTTAAAGATTATAAAGATTACGTGTCTTCCGTCACTGCGCACACCACTCGCGGAATCTATCGCGGCGATAGTTTCTTTTAATTCCGATATATCTTTTGGGTTCGTAAGGTACACACAATAGACTGAATAGATATGCTCGCGGGGGGAAAAAAGTCCATGAGATCCGGGTGGCGGCCACTCGATGTCACCGTGAACGAAATCGTCGGCGGGCGTTAAAATACGCTTCTATTGCGATATGTTCACTAGTCGTGACCAAACGATCCGCACGAATTCCGTGTTGTGTCTAATAATCGAATTAAAAATGCTAAATCTGCCACGACGCGGCCCTGTCGCGGGATAGGATAAAATCCCCGTTTTTTTTTTTTTTTTTTTTTAAATTTCAACTACAATTTCAAAAGAAATGTCTTTATTAGTGTGTTCTTTTTCATGACCACGTTATTAAAAAACCAAAAACATTAAGAATTTCGTTTAAATGAGATAAAAGAAAAAAAATGTTGGAATCTCCTCGTACACTGTGTGTACATGGCGGGATTAATATATTCACGCGGGTCTCGAGCCAATCTGTTTGTTTTGAACGACTAAAACAACAACGACGACGCAAAACATACCTGAACTAACAGATCCTAAGACCTCTATATAGTCGCTTAGGCGACACCTACGTATGTACCTCGGCGGATGGGGCTTTATTTGAATTCGCTTATTTTTTATTCACACTTGTAATACTACATTTCTCGGTTTTTCTTTGTACCAATCGTATAGTTTCGGACTATATTTTCTCTGACCACGAGCAGCCCACACCGGGACGCGTTTTTTTCATCCTAAAATCGCACTAAAAAATTAATTACTCGTACAATATCGATCAACCTAATTGCGAGCATAGTAGACGAAATGTACAAAACCAGAACCTATGCCTATATTTGTATTTATTTCCACGCGATTCTCGATAATACCGAGATCGCATCGCCGGCGCGTTTGGTTTTCGATTTGTCGTTTCAAAATTCAGTCCCGTCTGATATCTCGCATAGGTAAATATCAAACGTTTGACGCTCCGCACAATATTATGGCACAATGTACGCCACAACTCGTGTCGGGCCCCGACACACGGCCCCGCCGCCCGATGACGTTCCACGTACGTCGTCATTAATCATTCTATTCCGTCTTAATGCAATATCAATGAACTCGACGATATCAATATTAAAAACAGGGCCGCCGGAGATCGGAGTCGGATGAGATATACAGGACGTGACGGGTGATTGATATAGGTGAATTGGACTTTTAAATTTTAAACGAATGTACCGTTGCTTTGGAGAAACGATGGTGAGCGAAAAAGGTCAGCCTATATTTTTTCTAAATACAGTCGAAATGTCTGCTCGATTTCGTAAGTGAAATTTCGCTCCTAAAAAAAACCTAAAAAACCTCGCGACTACAGATTTTTGAGATTTTTTCGAAAAACAATATACGAGGAGGAACTTGGATTTTCAAGATTTCTTGTCCAGCCAGAATTATTGTATTAACGAAAAACTTTCAAATGTCTATGCACACGGCTTGAAAAAAAGCCAAATACGAGTAATCTGTCGGAAAATTCAAGCTTCTGCGATTGTTCGTTTTTTAAGTTGCGATGAAAAAAAATGAAATTAAATTCGATCGAAAAACTGGTTTTCGCATAAATACGGTTACACCGATTGTAACCGGTGTTAACCGATGTTAACTTCTCGTTTCGCTCAGAATCTAATATGAAAATATGAACTCGAATACAATCATTATTATAATTTACTATAATCAAAATATAACAAATAACTTTGACGATCATTTGTTTTCGTGCAAAACGTACATAGTTTTTTATACGAGTTCTACAACACTGCAGCAATCTTTGTTTAATATTGAAAATTAAATGCGGCCATTGACGTCGCAGATTGTGATTTCCCAACGCTTCCCAGAACGGCGAAAAACTTCAAAGACGCCATAACACACCGGGAGATCCAATTTCGAGGGAAACTTTTTACATTATAATACAACTTTTTAATAATGCCATTGTGCTTTGAAATTGTCACCAATTATTTATTTTCAGTGTTCTACTGAACGGGCGCGATAGAAGTTTCAAAACGTTATTGCCGCGGACCTCGTGAGCGCGCGCGATATTTCGAAACATCGTCTGTGTGTTTTCTCCTAGTTTTCTATTTCGATGAAAATTCGATAAAAAGTCGTTCAAAAAAAATCGAGGAGTTACCTTTTTTTTTTTTAAAGTTCGGCACAATAATCGCGGTATTATTTTTTCAAATTATTGAAATATACGTAATATCGTTATAACAGTGTAGCGATGCAAGACGAATCCGCTACTATGCGCAGCTTCCAATCTCGTAGTTTTTTCCCCTATATAAATGCTTTTGTGTAGGGAATAACACACACACATTGGTGCTTGACATTTTTGCGATATTATTTACGAGTCGAAACAATTGCCGTACACAAAGCACAAAACGGTAAATAATCGGATAGAAAAGCCCGACGAAAAAAAAAACCCCTTTATCGCCATGATAATATATACCCGTCGGGATTTAAATCTTAAATAGTATTATAAAGTTATCATTCACGTATTAATATCACACTCTAAAGCGCGCGCGTGTGTTCATTATGACACGGTCAGAGTGGAAAGTCTCCGCGTGGATATTTTTCACACACTAAAAATGGTTTTTATTTCATCGTTAATGGGCGAGAGAAAAAAAAAAAAGGTGCGTTAAAATCGTAATAATTTTACTTATTAAAAACATTCATAATCCGACTGTTTTTTTTTTTCTTCCCCTTCCTTATACCCGGTTCTCTATATACTTTTATCTACCGCGGTAGTGGGTATTTCTCTACGAATAACGTCCGCTCGCTCGTCATTATAATAATTATTAATTTTTACTTCATTAAATCCGTTCAAGTTTTAATGCGTTAATATTTATTTTCACCGCGCGTTTGCCGTATAAATTATTATTTTAAACGTGCATTCGGCACAAAACATTACGATTTGTTGTAAATTAATAACACGTGACTAGGATGAGAAATAACTACGATTGACTTTGGTCGATATGAAACCGACGACGACGACGGCGGTTAATAACAAACGATTTTGAGCAGCGGAGAAGAAGGGCTAGTTAAATTTCGTTTTCTAACGTTTATACGATTTTTAGCGACTTTCCGGTGACTTGGAATAGACTAGAAAGAATAATTTCCGAAAAATCTCGTTTAAAATTGTCAAGCCTTATAACTCATAAGTTAGTTAAAATTCGGATGCACTTTGAAGTATAAAATTTTGCAAATTTTTCGCGATTTTATCGACATTTAAAACTCTCAAACACTTGTAAAAAAAAATGTTTTTAAAACTCTCAAAACACTAGTAAAAAAAATATTTAAGAGCCAGTTTTTTATATTTTTCTACAAAAAAAAAAGCAAGGAAAAACTTAGTAATAAATTATCGAGATCTTTTTTGCCGACAACAATATTATTTTACCGACATTTTACGGGGGGGAAAAAATACCAAGAAAATTCGAAAATTTAAATAGCACAAGATAATTCAAAATTGATTGTATAAATGATGTGTCATCTGTAGAGAATGTCAATATAAAATAGACGATAAAATTTTCAGATTTTTCCCGTTATTAAGTTATGACGAAAAAGAACTATTGAAAAAAAAAAACTATGAGAAAACGACCGTCGCGCCGCCCCAATGTTCCACCAACCGTTTGCTACCGAAAACCATCGGCCAAGTTAACAAAAACGCTCGATGACAAACACACATATCACATAATATTATCACGAATAATAGCGAATAGCGAATGGAAAATTGTTTTCAAACTATTTTCGCCCTTTCTCGGAGAGTAAATTTACACACATATTACAAATTGAAGAGAAAAAAAGATAATATTTACTAAAAATAACGACTAGAAATGTTTAGAAAACAATACGTAGAACCCCCGCGCGAACAGTACACGTGTTGTCCAGGGGCGTAGCCAGTAGGTAGGCCTGGTAGGCCCGGGCCTACCCAGATTTTCTCATTTAAAAAAATACCAATAATATTAAAAATAATATATCAGACACTTATACACGTTTTTACAACAGTATAATCTATATATATAAAAATGGAGACAAAAAATTCGAAATTGCACCAGTTGAGAACGGCTGGGCCGATTTGGCTCAAATTTTTTTTAAATGATAGAGAATGTCGGGGAGCGGGTTTATAGCATAAATTATGGACCTAACTCCTGTGAGTTAGAGATTTAGATTACATAAATTAATATTTATAGTTGTATTTTGTAAAAATATCAGTATTTAGGTACTTAAATAAAAATTGCATCTTTTGAAACTATATGTGCCTATGCTTCTTTTTTGGTTCAATTTGTTTTAATTTTTAAGTAATTAATTATTCATTTATTGATAAGAATAATCATTGAAAACTTTGAAATTACGGTAGGCTAATAAAAAAAATCAGAAAAAGTCCCAATTACCGTCGGTGAGTAAAAGTTTTATAGTGGGCCTACCCAAAAAAAAAATCCTAGCTACGCCCCTGGTGTTGTCACGAAACATATTGGTTTTGGCTCGATAAACCTGTTGTGTGTAGCTTGTCGAAAACGCGCCGTGGATTTTTTTTGCTTTATTATTTTTTTATTTTTTTTTTTTTTTTCAGTAATCTCGACCACTTTCGACACGGAAGAGAGTTCAAAATCAGCAGCAAACGTCGTGCCGCACTCGAGCCCGTCGGACGTTTTTCAGACGACCACGATATCGCCCAACGAAACAACCGAACCGTTCTGCCTAGTGATGGGTAACGACGAGCCGTTTGTGTTTTCGCGCCCGACGACTTTGATTATTAAACAATGTCAAATTTGTTCTCCTCGCAGGGGTTAGATACAAACCCGGCAGCGTTTTGCCGAGAGACACCGGGTCCTGTCTGGAATGCCAATGCGGCCGGAACTCGCAGATCACGTGCAGCCCGAAGGACTGCATCACGTTGAACTCGTTGAACGACGAAGACACGTCCGAACCGGAATTCTACGGCAACAGCAACAGCGAACAGAACAACGGCAATTTCAACTTGGACATGTTCGCGGTGAACGTGGTCTGAGACACGAGGGAAAAAAAGCGTTTGTCAGAAAAAATCAAAAAATAAAATAAAATATATCATCTTTTTCGATCAAAACGAAATTCGTTCGACAACAATAATAATAATAATTAATCATTACTATTACGCGTCGTAATGCCCCCTACCCCCCCCTCCCCGCATAATCGATAATAACACAACGATAACCTAACCTGTCGCCCCCGTTCGGTATCGAATCGTTCGTAAAATTAGGAACTTTTTATTATTTGTTTTCTCTAAAATATGATATCGTGTATTTTTTCTTCTTTTTCTATCGTTATCTCGTTACATCATACAATACGCGTTCTCGATTGTGTATTTATTTCGTCGTCGCGTGGCGGTCGTAAATATTTCTCAATGCGACGACGCCGCCGCGAGATGAGTTTAATTTTTGTTTTGGCTTTTCGAGTTCAGAATCAATTTAAAAAAAAAAAAAACAACAAACAAACAAACACGCGCGCGCTCGTGTTTGTTTATTCAAACGCCGGAATGTTTCGTTTCCTTGTTTAGTATACGTCCGCGGCAACAACGCGCGCGCGCACGTTGTGTAATATACGGCCGTGTCAATCGTAATCGTAATATACATACGTCGTTTACTAACGTATAAAATCGTATAAATTATCGTCTCGTATTCGCTCTTGCTGTCGAATCGTTTAAATATCAGAAATTCAAACCCCCCCCCCCCCACTCGACGATCTCCGCTCGTTTGTGTTATTGTTGTTGTTGTTTTTTTTCTCGTCCGTTCGCCACCGCCGCCGCGGAATCATTAAAGAAACGCTTACTCCCCCGGTCACGTGTATTTATACATTATTTGTTAGGTATATTAGAAATACTTTATTTCCGATCGCAAAAAAAAACCAAAAACTGTACGATTACACGACGTCCGCGAAAACGAACGCATAATAATATTATTATGAGTTTATCAACTGAAATACGTACATGTGTGTGTGTGTGTGTATATATATTATTTATTTTTTAACATAAAATGTAAATTTTCATATTAAAAAAAGATAAATTAATAACCGCGACAAGTATCGATCGTGTGGACAACTATATCCGTTTAAGTAATTATATAATATTATATATTTTGTATCGTTTATTTTGCCATAGCAATAGTACCGGTTAGGCGGCGCGGCGGTGCGTTATGTGCAGTACGTTTGACTTGATCGTCGTATTCCGTTCGCAATTTTTTTCAACAACGCCGTATAAATTTGTTTGCGCATAAATAGTAAACGCTCGTAGCTAATAGACATAATATATTATTATATTACGTATAATTTTATGTTTTTCGCCCGGCGCGCCGCGCACCTGCAAGCATGACGTTTTATAATAATAAGACGACGTTTTAGACTTTTCGATTCTCAGTAAAATATCGTGTTTTCTTTGTACATTATAATTAAATTGTAAGTTTTCACGCAAACCGAAACATTTAAAACTTTTACGCGAAACAACTGCGAGTTTTCGATGCTTTCCCAGACGCCGTCGCCGCCGCCGTATTAAACGAGACACGTACCCACTACTACTACTACTACTACTTCTACTACTATACCTACTTCGGAAATATTTTATGAAACGTTATAACCACTACTGAAATGTCCAACTCGAAGATTTGATCAAAAATACATTTTTACCCACCCTTATTAATCATTGTTGAATAATTATAAATCATTATTGCATTATGCTAAATTTAAAATTTAAGTATCATATCCGTAGTCGTTCTGTATAATCGTATCACATAGGTATATCTGAATATTTATATCAATTACATAATGCATATCTACTATTAGATATATCATGTATTAGAAACATTTTTTTTTTTTTTTTGGAAATAAAAAATTACTAACTATAGATAGGTATCTCTATATTATAACGTTAAGGAAATATAACATAGATTGTACGCATAGTTTAAATAATAATAATAATAATAATATGTATTAGCTGTATTAGTTACAATAGTGCCCAGTGGTTATTTTTTTTTTGTGGTATTATGTTTAAAATAAATATGCGATACGCCGCGATTGATATACATTTCATATATTATTATAATAATTCAATAAACGTTTTACACATGAAAATCCTACACGCCGCCGACGTGAACTCGACGGGGGAAACTATTATTTATATTCTATTTATCGTGTACCCATATGGTTATTATTTCGTTCTTTTGATACGCCTTCTGCGGACTATATTATGTATACTCGTATAAACATAATAGTATATACTATATAATAATAATTGTTACTAATTATTACCGAGTGTAATCGATAATAATTATTGAACGATCGTCGTCGTCGATCAGCTTACTTACCCGGAACTCGCAGGTAATGCGTGTATAATATTGTAATTTAGGCGCACCTGTATTAATTAAAAGCCACAGACATCAATCAGTGGAAGGGGAATCAATTGAAAAAAAAAACTAACCGCGAACTCGAGTCGGCGAACCACAAAGTGGTATTTTAATCGCCAATGAGTAATTAGAGGCAGTAAATTAAAGAACGGAACGGGGTGCGGAAAACGCGTATAGTGCAGGTATTATTACCTCTGTTTTATAAAAGCCGATTCAGTGGCGTATTTACAAGTTTGCATTATACATTACGCGCCGAGTAATATTATACGGCGCGTAGTGTGTAATCATTAGCCCCATACAACGGCCGACTTTAAAGGGTCTCGGCGTTTTAATACATAAGAATCGAGTGCGAAATCGATATTTTCGTTTTTCTCTTTTGCCGCCACAGACCATGGAACGCTAATGTTAAAATCAATGTTTCGTATAATAATCATTCCCGTTGTACAAAAGAAGTAGTCAGCAATTAAAGGTTAATTGTATTCTTCTTCTTTTTCCTTTTTTTTTTTTTTTTTTCTTACAAACACTTCGGCACGGGCGACGTCGATTCGACGATATAGGCTTTGTTCAAAACGGATGCGGTATCTTCGAGTTTTCAACGATTTTTATCGAACACTGTCGTGAAATATTATTAGTACCTACTACCTATATAATATTATATAGTTGTAGTGCCGATGACGTGAAACATATTTTATTTCGAACAGTGTACAGGAGAAAGTCAATAAAATGCGCCTTTGGTGAAAAACTATGACGCTCTTGGCGAGAAAGTCTTCTCTGCGGCTGAGCGAGGTGGAAGATAATGCGCTAAAAAAATAACTCGAAAGGTTTAAAGTACACAAAATGTCAAAACTCGGGTTATTATTTTTTCACGAACACACCAGACGATTTACTGTTTTAAAAAATATACACGAATTCACATTTAAAGGTCATAATAATTATTATTAAATTTTTTAATACATTTGAAACGCGAGCTTTAATTTTTTTTTTTCTCTCTTCTTCTTCCGTTGTCGCAGTTTTATTCGATTTTTCTTGACCTTTTCGTTTTCTTACAGTGAAATCGAACGTATCAGATAGTAAATGGTTTTCAGTAAATAAATCGACGGGAACCGCTGAAAAATACCAACTGGAAGAAAATGCCCGAGCCGAACGTGTAAAAAATTGTGAACGACAAAATCGATGTCTCTCGGAATTAAAACGGTAAGTTAAATTTAAATTTACCCGAGGGACGGTCGTCTAACGAATGCCAATAGTGGCACTTGTCGTGGTCGACGCGTGAGCGTGCGTTTGATTGACAACGACGATACGTCAACGTTTGAACGATTTGATGCGCTCTGATGAGATGGTTTTGGAAAGAATAAAAATACAACAACAACAGCACGAGCAAACGGTTATTATAATAACTTATCGTCGAACGCATGCGAGCAAGGTGGATCCACTTCAAGTATAATATATGTATAAGCATCACAGCAATCAAGCCCGGATCATAATAGTTATTATTGTTTAGGGCCCTTGTTTAGACAACAATTTTGTTTACGATTGTTTTTTCTTTTCGTAAACACATTAGATTTAAGTTGAATTATTTACCTAACCGCATTGCCCGTCGAGTATTTCGTATCCAGAAACGTGTTGTTCGGTTGGTTTTGAACTCGTTTTCCAAATGTCGAAAACGCGATTTTGACAAAACAACTTGAAACGCCCAGATATACAGTGTAAGGTATTCATCCGGAACACTTCAATATTATTAATGACTTTTCATTAAAACAATTTTCGAATACGAATTCAATAAGTCCAACGATTACAATGCGACATGAAACGTTCGATATGAAGTCAGATACACTCGATAAAATCTCAAGTCTCGGGGGCCACGGTGTCCCTGCCTCCCCTCCCCTTTATCCGGGCTTGACAATAGAAGCAATTACGTCCGTCTTTATCGACGGACGATGTATATATATATATTCTAAGTATATAATCCATGTACATGGGCGATTGAAGAGGCGACGGGTTCGTTTAGATTTTTTGTGATGAATACAAAAACGTACACACGCACACACGATGATCATAGCGCATGCGCACCGATAGAAACACGACGAGACTCGCTGCCCTCTTGTCATCGAAACACGCGTAGACCGTAAACAGCAACAGTGCCAGTCAGTTGGTACTCGGGTTCGTGTTTTTATTATTTATTTCGCAATTTTATCGTCCGTAAAACAAAATTACGCGATTGTAAATATTTACTACGCTATAATAATTTACTGCGCGGTCCCAGTCTTCTTGAATTCGTAGGTTTTTGTTTTTATTGTTTTCACGCGTGAATCCTGCGTGAATTCTTTTGCCGATTTACAATAGCAGAACGCAGAAACGTCCGTTTCGAGGTTGGAGGGGGGGAGGGGGTTGCTGACGATTTAAAAAAATGAATAAATAAATTTGCCCGATATAAAAACTAATATAATATATTATTATATCATCTTTACCGACGCGCGTCACGCTCAGAATTTAGAAAAAAAATTGTCACGAGATATCGGTATCATTTGTCGTGCCGTTATCGTCCATTGTGTACTTTACGTCTTTTCGCGAGCTTAATCATTTCTAGTAGAACGACACCTTCTCCAGTTAGGTACAATAATTTGTCACCCGAGTTGACTGACTGTGACGAGAACTATACCGCTCGGTTAGGACTTGACGTCAGATTAGAATATTTTCACCACCTGACGTTCAACTCCTCCGTACGCGAGCTATTTTTTACAGTCGAGGGTTAACTGCTCGACGCGGATAGTTTGAAATAAAAGTTTTTAATTATCCCACGTGTCTGCTGCGTTAAATACACGTACTTGAATTATTATGATGGGCAGTTAATTAATTGTTTTGCTCGTTCCTTACAGCATTCAAAATACGTATATATACGTATATGTGTAAATCGATTTTATTTTTATAAACAATCCTGCAATACTCGATTGTTTTGTAGTATTCGATATTGTGAATTAAAGTACAAAATTATACGTTTTAGAGCTGTGAAAATGTCTCGAAACCAGGTGAAATAGCAAATGGAAAAAATTGTTGAAAATAAATTGGGAAGTTTCGCGGGTCCGTGGTCCGAGACCGTTAATGCCAGACGGCTTAATTAATTCTACAATTAACAGGATAAGAAATTGCTTCGAACAACGATTTATATTTAGTTATTGCAGAGTTTCAAATAACAATCGTAAGTATGTCATTATAAATTTGTAATTTTCAATGAAATACGATGTAACGAAATTAAAATACTATAATGTACATTTTATACTGAAATAATTTACTTATTAAAATAATTACTAAATAAATAAACTAGTAATAAACAGTTATTTAATAGTCCCCGAGTAAAGAAAATGGCCCAAAAATATTTAAGTCTGCGCACGCCTTCGTCAATGATCTATTGATTTAACTCTCTATTTATCTAGAAAATTCGATATAAATTCTGATTTCTCGAGTATGTTTTCAACGTCGATATCAATAGTGTTTTTGCTACGGCACAAAAACCTCTCTTTGAGGATCGCGAGTCGCCCATAAGTTTCTTAAAATTTAAAAGACTCGCGCGGTATCTCATAGTGTATCCGTGTGTATCTATTCTCTTCGTGTTTTCCTCGTCCAACAACTAACGTTTTAAATTACAAATAATCAATAATAATAATGATAATAGTAACGCGTGACGTACGTAATCGCGCAATTATTAACGTATGATTCAACTATTCCGAAAAAAAAAAAAAAAAAAACCGTGTATTTCACGTCTGTCGATGGTTTTTTGCATGAGTTGCTAATGTTTTCAAAAGATAATTACGGCGCAACGTTTACCGTTTAAATACTAGTTAATAAAATCGTATGAAATATATCGAAATGCGAGGCGAATACCCACAAACAATGTCGTGAGTAATGCGAGGCACCCGTTAGCTATGAAACTATAATGTGACAATATCGTATACGACTGTATAATAGTTTCCACGTCGTTTAACAATAATATACCGACTGGCGGAAAACATATTATTTTCGATACGTGTAATGACGGCCATTATCACCACGTCGTTTGCAACGAAAGAAGAACCGTCACGCGAAAACGTAACCGATTAATAATAATAAAATTCGACTTGGTTCGGCCGCGTTTAATTAGGTACACAGCCGACCGACCGACCGCATATTTACGTTAGAACAATGATAAAATTTCAAACGATTTTACCACTAACGAGTATATTATTATTATTATTATATTATGTCTATTGAAATTAATAATATCTTATCACTTTTATATTTTAGAAACTATATTATAATATACAATTTTTAATCGGCCTCTTCGCGGGGCCACACGTAATCTATGGTTTTAACCGTGATAAACTGATAAAACTAAATGAGAAAACTATAATAATATACACATACGAAATAGTTTCGAGAAATATTATGCACGTCGAACGCACGGAAAATATTGTACAGAATTTATAAAAACACAGATAAACCGAATTCGTTTGATAACGATTATAATATTATATATTGTATTTTCGTTGGCAATTCGTCGAACGCCAACGGACGAATATTGTAAGTAATCGCGGCCCCAAACGACGACTTTCATCGACTGCCGCGCGCGAACGCTACACGACGGATCTCGGAACACTCGTACGAGTAACCTTTAGTAATGAATAATGATAATCGAAGGCTAAAAACTAGAATACATCAATTAACCAACGGACCAATACGTACCGCGCGCGCGCACGCAAATATCATCGATATTGCGTGAAAACATTTCTCGCCGACCATCCGAAACACAGTGACCGGGCATAAATATTATTATTGGTGGAAAAAAAACCTGTTTGGCTTGTTATCGCAATTTCGTGAACAATTCGCCTACATCGAACACACGCGCGGCGGCGCGCAAACCGTGATATTAAAAAAAAAAAAAAATGAAAAAACAACAAATTAATCATAAAAATATTGATAATTTTTAACATAATATTATCAATGTAGATATCGTGTTATCGCGCGTCCAGTGTAACTATATACTCTGTAGTCTGTACAGTGTACACGGTCGGCGAGGAGTGATTTCCGACGGTCGTCCGTTGAAAATTCGAATATAAATAAAAAAAAACACCGTGTACGACGCGTGCGCGCTTTTGGGGTGGTACGGCTGCCTGCAGCGGCAATCACATTTCGTGACGAAAAAAAATCGAACACACAATACCCACACGACGAGACGGACGCGGAAAACGAGGGAAAAAAATGTGACCGGCCTAAATGTGTTCCTAAATCGTTGCGATTTCGTTTCGAAATTTAATCGTCCAACGCTGGTAAAACGCTTTTTTCGTGACTTTTCGGTTTTCAAATTCATCATTGATGAATCATGTATTGTATTTGACCTAACCTTAAGTATCGAAATTGAAGGTTTTATCGATTTTTATCAAAACTCGAACGTTCGAATAGAAAACCGTGTGAGCTAATTATTTCACACGACAAACGTGACAACGATGCGAAGAACTTTGCATTTTTTATTATATTATTTTTTAATGTATGGACGAATCGCACTTGTTGAACATTGCACACGGGTCGAAAACAAGTAAGAGTCGAACTGCATTTTGGTTTTGGATAAATTTTCTAGTCAAAAAGCAAACGTGAGTCTTCAAAATTATTATTACGACGACGGAAAAAAAAAAATTCGAACAACAATAGAAATTATTTAACATATTATCAAAAAAAAAGTACTTTTTAACTATTCAAAAACAGACGCTCTACATAGCTTATAAAACTTTTTTTGAAACTACGTCAATGATTTAGCAAGTAAAACAGGAAAAGTGTTTTCAATATTTATAAACAATAATAATATCATCTCTTTTGACCCTAGTGCAACTATACCATTTCCTATAATAGGATTATATATTATTATTATTATAATAAGTATTGCCACCGATTTTTTTTTTTTCCAATAATCGTGAATACTACTATTGCAACAGAAGAGAATTCAAAATCAACGAACATCACACACCGCATTCGAACCTAACCTAACGCGTAAGAGACGAGTAAAATATATACATACATAATATTATGTATATCGTATGGATATATCGATATTTTCAAAATTTTAAAATATCGATATATTTCGATACAATCTTTGGTTATTTCCTCCATATGTTCAAATGTCTTTGGAACGATTGTTATCGCGGAAAATTTAAAAGAAAAAATCCCTCCAATAATCAAATTACAAAAAAGCTTGTGTCCGAGTGCACGAAAAAAAAAAATTGCGGCGATATCACCGGTATACGGTTCGTCGATGACGACAAAGTCGAAAAACCAGTCGAGTGTGTCAGTAATTCATACTCGTCATAGTGTACAGTCGCTATTTTACGAGTCTCGAGTAAACGACTGAAATACATCAAAACGTACTCGTTTCACGTAATAATAATAATTACAGATGGAATAATGTTTGAAAACGTTCACTTCGTCGAAGACAACTCGAAAAACAGTTGTGAGAAGAGTTGAAAAAATAACATCTAATCGGCCGCCGTACACGATCGAACGATTTGCGAAACCACTATGTGCAAACCACACAGTTCAAACGGCTTGTGCGAACTTTTGGTGCGTTTTCGTATGTACGAAGACAATGACGGAAATCGTTGGCGCCGCGATAATATTGTTGGCCGTTCGACGGAGAAGAAAAACGAGAAAGCAGAAGAGGACACGGACGAAGGAACGGTTGAAAAAGAGGACGGAATTCGGTCACGAATTTAGTAACACGTAAGTGATATTGTTTTTATTTTTTCCGTCGATTATCGATGAATTGAAAATCCGTGCGGATACGATCCGTTTTTTACCCAGAGACGCCCGAAACGGAATTTCGCGCGCGAATTACAATAAATATAATAATATAAAAATTTTACGATCGTCGAGGATACGGTTTTAATTAATGATAATCGGGGTTCGGATTTGATAAAAATAGCAGAGTGGGCTGTGAATTTGTTTTACGCATCGGGGACTATAAATATGAAATTTAATTTTGCCAATTTTTTGCATATTTGAAGAATTTTAGATTTTCAGTGCTAACATTCTTATATTCAACGCTTTATTTTGTATTTTTTCATAAATCTCGTTTATATCGATCGACAAACAGTGTTGAATAACGCGAATCCATAAGAAAAATTCGCACATTTTCGTTAAACATTTCATAATCTCATTTTAAATCGCCCGGCGGCGAATATATTTTTTAATTTATACCTTCTTATCTGTTATTGTTCCACAACATGATTGTAGATTCTATAATATTATTATACCGTCGACGGTAATTTTGATTTGTATTTATTTTTATTTTCAGGCCATATTTATAGAGAGCATAGTTTATGGTTTTTTCGGTCACGAGTTAAAAAGCGCGTATTTTAGAATTTTCGATGCTATAAAATCCAAACCCTGATGATAATAATATTATAAAATATAATAAGGTAATCGCGGCGCGCGCCGTTTATTATTCTACCACCGCGGGCTTCGTCGAACCTCCTTGACAACGGCGGCGGCGATAGTGCGGCGAGCGCGTACACCGTCCTTGGGCGGTGCGCGTATCCGCGCGCGCGGTTCTTTGTTGTCGTCGTCGGCGCGCGCGCTCGCGGGATAACGCGGCGCCGACAGTGTTGCCAACCCGCGCCGGCCGGGCCGCAGGGGGCCGCGGCGTCGGCGCGGCCGAGAGAAGGGGCACGGCGGCGGCGGAGGCGCTCGGGCCCGACCGATGATGATAGCCTCCCCCCCGTCCCCGCCGCCGACGGCACAGGACCGCCATTTGCGTTTACAGAGATTAACAATTCGTCCGTGTGTGTGATAGCGTCTCATTTCGTGTGTGTGTTCGCCGCCGTCCCGTTTGTGTTGTGCCCCGTCTGCGCGAGTGATTATTTTTTTTTAATTTTTTTTCGCGCCGCAGACCGTTGTTTTTTTTTTATTATCTTCCCGTCGTCGTTCTTCGCGCCCGTCGACTCTCTCCGCAGCATACGCGCGCGCGCGTCGTCGCCCACCGACCGTTCCCGTCGCCGTTATTATTATGTAGCGGACGCGTTTTCGGCCGTCAGACACGAGCGCGCGATATCGACCACCAGCCAGCGACCGACGCCGCGATCATGGACAACAACAGCAACGACGACGCGGCCGCCGTCGCCGTCGAAGTCGTCGTCACCGACGAGCAGCCGGAGGAGCAGCAAGTGGAGGAACAGCAAGTGGAGGAGCAGCAAGTGGAGGAGCAGCAAGTGGAGGAACAGCTAGCGGAGGAGCAGCAGCAGCAGCAGCAGCAGCAGCAGCCGGAGGAACAGCAAGCGGAACAGCAGCAGCAGCATGAGCCGCTTCCGCCGCCGCCGCCGCCGCAGCCGCTACAGCCGCAGCAACTGCCGCAGCCGACCAGCGCGACGGATCTCTATCAGATATGCCGTCTTTGTCTGAGCACGTTGACCGGGGACGAGGGCGAATCGGTGTTCAACAACCAGGTGCCCTCGCTGCCGGAGAAGATCTACCGCGTATTCGGGGTGAGTGCGAGCGTTTTTTTTTCATCGCCGGGGTCCTTTGGCGCGGCAATATCGCGCCTATTATTTGTTGTTTACGGCGGCGCGCGCGCGGTCTCCGTCCGCCGTTAACAGGAGGAAAATATTGTTAACAGATAATACGGGAAAATACGAAAACGTGATAATGCGTCCGGCGGCGGCGGCGGCGGCCGCCGATAATGGCGTTGTGCGCGCGGCTTTATCATCGCCGCGACTATTTTCATTATCTCCCTATCTCTATCACGCGGGTGGTATCTCTCCGTGTGTCGCGTTTCCGTGCGCGCCCGTCATGTTTTATTCGCAATAATTATTATTTACAATCGTCGTCGGAAAAGCTACTCTTGGCCGCCGCCGCCGCCGCCTTCGTACGCATACATACACATATATGTGTGCGTCGGCGGCCGCCCGTTTCGTAACGGCGGCGGCGACGGCGACGGCGAGCGCGCGCCCAGCGAAAAACACGGTATTGATAATGGCGACCGCGCTCCTGATAGGCCATTGTTTGTGGCGGCCAGTAATCACGCGAAAACGCGTGCGTGTGTGATTGCCGCTCTAGCACCGCGCGGTCGTCGTCGTTATTATTATTGTACTTTATTTTATTTATCACGCGCGCGCGCGCGCTCGCACTATTATCGCCGTTTGTTATTTTTCCAATTACGAAACGCGGGGGCCTCGGAAATGAGAAAAACCCGCGCCGGCGGTCGACGATAACGTGTGATAACGACGATCGGTTTTTCGTCTTTTTTCCTACGGGTTTCCCTCGCACCCGATTTCGATTTATAAAGATGAATTCCGCCGTTCGGTTGGCTCTCGGCGCGACATTTCCTCGTCATCGGTTTTTTTTTCTTGTCATTATCATTACGTACATCGACGTCGTCGCATGTGTTATTTCTTTTCTCCCCCTCCCACCCCCGTTCCTCGCTCGTGTATATATCTCTCCCCCCACTCCGCGTAAACAGGTTTTATTTTTAGACGCCCCGGTATATCGGCGCAGCAGCTCCCGTGTGCCCCTCGGTTTTTTTTTTTTTTTCCTCCGTTTTTGCATTTTATCACGCAGCATAGCCTCTTCGTGTCTTGTGTGGTGTTCAGTTTGTCGTCGGGTTTTCATTCACTGCTCGTCTTTTTCCGCTCATTTTGCCCCACAAACGCCACGATAATCATTAACGATGCACTCGATTGCTCTACTACGGATTTTCGAGAAAAAAAACACAATAAACAATATACCCGAGTGACACGACACGCCGAGTCAGTGAAAAACCACCGTCTCCGGTCGTTCTTACCGCGATGATGTTTTTTCAAAATCGAAAACACTCGACCGGCTGTTTTTTTTTTTTTTTTAACTTTTTCGAGACGTTTCTCCGATGGTTGTCGATTTTTTCTAAACTTTAATTGTCGTTGTATTCAAGGTACTGTCGTGATAATACTATTGCACCGAAATAGTGTGTGATTCGTATAGTAGTTTTGGACAAGCATACTCAATCACTACGCATATTATTATGCACACAGTTAAAACCAAAACTAATTCCTAACCATAATAGATCTGTTAACAACCTTTTTACGAATTATTTTTCACCCTTGAAAGAGTCGCCCCAGCGTCGTTTTTGACTGTTTGTGATTTTCACCTTTTTAATCAAATTGTCTGCTTCTAATATTCTATGAATGTTTTTTTTACCTTTTTTTATCGAGAAGTTTAAATTGAGAATATTATATAACCCGGTATCTGATTATTTACTCCATGATATTTTTACTTAAAATCCTTTATTTTCAGTCGAGTATAATTAATTTTTCTTTCAACTCCAATCACTCTGTAAAAACTAATTGGATAATTATTCATCAAACCTATAACACTGTAAAAATTACACAAAACTCGATGCAAATCTTTTGCAACATTTTATTTTCTCTCGTGAAACTCAGTGATTTTCAATTGTACGTAGTTAATCAGTTTTATTCTAAATCATGCTCATCTTACATTCGGTAATATTTTATACGAGACACTTATATTATACTCTACCATACCTATATTTTATTCCTGCCTAATTGATCTTGCCTTTTGTTTTTCAAGTCTAAAAAATATATACTTACACGTGTTTTGAAAATTGGCTTTGTCGACAAATTGCATTTCGTTACAGCACGTACTGTGTACTATGGACTGTCTTTCATAATTAATCAATGTATTCAATCATACATATAATACCTAATTTATTGAAATAGAATATTTTATCTGTTAATAAAATTTTAAGCGTATTCTAAAGTATTATTCTTAACATTTTCAGGTACAAATTACCGACGCTAAAGATTTGCCAAATAAACTTTGCTCAAAATGTGTGCAAAATACTGAACAGTGTTATAGCCATAGAGAGACATACAAACGTCAAGAACGAGTCCTGTTCGACATGATTAAAAAACCAGCAGTTGTAAGAATTATTTTTCAAAACCCTGTGCGATAAAAATATTTTAAAATTTCGTTTTTTTTTTGTTTTTTTTTGATAATGTGTTAACAGGAGGAAGTTAACAAGAACTCACCAAAATCAGAGTACGTGTATAGTCCTGCAGATTCAAATCATTCTTCATCGTCGGGTGTTTCATCCGATCCTCGTTACATCAAAGCTAATAGTTCTGCTAATAACATGAATAATAGTTCTACCTCTCCGCCATATGAAACCAATGCGTCTCTTGCGTCTCATGGTAGGTATAATATACACTTGTAACAGAGTGTATAGTCTTTTCTTTGTTCGTGTAACACGTTTATTCATATATAGTTGAAGTTATTCAAGGGTGTGATGAAATGGCAGCGGAAGTGACAATAGCTCACGATTCGGAAGAAACCGTATCCGGGGATGACACAATTTGTACGGACAACAATGCTGAGTATGGAACGTACAATGACGATGAAAATATTATCGTAGTAAAAACCGAACCCGATGATGATTACGATGAAGAATAGTAAGTGTTACACAATTAATTAAAATTATTATCGTGCGACACTATACAAAACTAAACTAATATATTAAATTAATAGCTACAATGGTTTATATAGCACTGCTAAAAATGACGAAGGCAATGAAAATTATGAACAACAAGAAGGGCCTAAAGTTATAGCTAGTGTTCAATTCCCAATTGTAAATGGTACAATTGTTAATGGTACTCACAAAATTGGTCAAAAGCAATTTTCTTTAGTAAATTGTATTCCAACTTCTTGGGTGAGACATTTTTAATAAAATAATACCATATATATATATATATATATATATATATCTATGTATCGTTGGATAAATGATTTAAAATTTTTTTTTTTTTTTCATTAGGCATCTTCTTCAAGTAAAGACCGTCGTAAACAAAGTTGTCCGACTAGAGCATTGGAGTTGAGTGGTTTCCGAACACAAGTCGCTGGTGACGACACTAACTCATCGGACGAAGGAAACGTTTCTAATTGGACAACTAAAAAAATTCGATCTAATTCCCCTGCTGTTATTGTGAAGCCTGCATACGCATGGCCAAACTTACAAGGCAGTGGCCAAACCCTAATATTTCAAACAAAGGTTAGTATTGAAAATAATACGAGTTTTTCAAGAATTAAATTTAATTCGTTATTTTTGTTTTAGAATCCTGATGGTACGACATCTGAATTACGTCCACAAGTAATGCAAGTTGGTGAATGGGCCAATAATCAAGGCCAATCAAATGCACCAACTGATCCATCAGATCGCATGGGTATGTTATTGTTTGCTGCCACTCATATTCAAGAACTATCCACCGAGAGTGATGACGGCCAATCTCCTAGTACACCCAAAGGTGCTACTGTTGTACGTGGAAAATTGGTATCATCCGACCAAAAGCGTAAGATATATCAGACCCAAGCTACAATCAGACGGTACTCAGATGGCCATCAAATTCAACAGCAGCAAGTTAAAGACATGAACACTTCACCAAACATACCCAGAAAACGCACTGTAAATATCAACCCCGTTTGTAATTGTTTATTGTACTTAAATTTGATTGTTTTCACATTTAGGCAAGAGAATCGTCAGTTCAAAGAATGTGCAGCAATTGTGGTACTACGTGTTCGACGATATGGCGGCGTTTGAATGAAGACCCAGTGTGCAATGCCTGTGGATTATATTATAAATTACACGGCAAAATTAGACCACCGACCATGAGGCGTGACACCATTCATACCAGACAACGTAGAAAACGATCAGACAACGGTTAGCATTCTCGCCTATTTTAATAAGCTAGAAAAAATCAAATATATTCTTCTTTATTTTAAAATCTAATATTATTTCTGTTTTTAAACAAATTTCGGACGTCTCCTTTCTGTCTTAAACTAACACCCTTCTAGTTACTTTTATTATTCACGTTGTGTAGTAATACTTTAGCTAAGTGCCAAATAATTGTATTTTTTTTTCTTTTTTTTCTTTTTTGGTACACTAATATATTTATGCAACCGCAGCACATTAAAAACTAAAATTAAGCGGTGGTCAGGACAATTATACAAGATTTTGCGCTTGCTTCAGGTAAGAATGCCATTGCGGTATAAGTTGAAGTTTTAATTTCTTGTTTATTATTTTATTAAATTTTATATATAAATATATTACATATATATATATATATATATTTATAAATATATAATTAAAACAGCTTGTAATATGCTTAGATTAATTATATTTTTGAATTAGACTATAGTTTATTTTAATCAATTTACTCACCATTATTTTACTAACTTTTCACTAAAATTATAATAAACACATATTTTTGTTAGCATGATCGTAATCATTTTGTAATCGATAACATGTTACAATAATTCAGTTGTGTACAATTCAAATATGTTTGAAAATAGTTTAGTTTTAAGTATTTTTAAAGATTTTGGTTGTCAAAAAACAATAGAAATTACGGGACGTTGAAAATGAAATCTAATTCATTATAAAGTTCTGGCTATAATTTATCAAAAATCTTACAAATATAAAATCAATTGATACAGGTTAATTTTAATTTATCGAATGTTTCTTTATAAAAGTTAAATTTATAGTAAACATTTTTTGTATATATATATATACATTACTTTAAAAAAAAAAAACGTTTAACTTTATTACTCAAATACAATCTGGATATATTGTTAGAGTATAAAATATAAATATTTAGGAAACTTGCCCCCATATAACTACAATAGTCATATGAAATCGTATTGAAACCTATGTATTAATGTTATGTGATCATTCTTGCCATTACTATGTTGCTGTTAGTTATTTTATTTCGAATATACTTAAATAAGCAATTTTTAACACTGGTGGACAGTTCAAATGTTGCTTTTTACATTTTAATATTAGCAAACGGTGGTTGTTATTATCTGCTTAGTAAAGTAAACCAAAAAATAAAAAATAAAACCTGTTAAGAATTTAGTATTTTAATTTCTATGTATTTTCATTTGTAAGCTTATTGGCAATGGGTTCTTATTTACTATGTATTTACCGTAAAAAAAAAAAAAAAATATTATAAATTATTATCATCATTATTATTGTAATAAACATTTATTTTACCATATTAATATGTAATCCGATAAAGTATTGTTTGTGAAATTCACATGCCCACTTACAGCTCATTGTGGAGTCGTCCGATTGTGCATCAGAACGGTTAAAAATACTTAACAGTTTATTCTTGTGTAGGTGTGGACATAAGCATGAATAAGAAAAAAATCAAAATTAAAAAAACTGAAGATACTAAGTTAGAAGAAGGGTACGAAGTAGACCAACCACCATCGCCCAATTCAGCGGCTGTACAAACTATAATTGAAGAACCGGTTCAAGATGAAACGCCACTAAATCTCGTCAACAAATAATAAGCATGCGTAATACGCAAGGTTCGTCATATTCCTCGTTTTAAAATTTTTTTTTTTCTCCTAGTAACGTGTATGTGTAGTTTAAAATAATTGAACTTAGTATCAAGGCCATATTTTTGTTCTTATTCTCTTTTAAAAAAAGTCTCTTTTTATGCATGAATTATGTCAACATAGCATATTAAAATATGCAGAATCAAATTCATTTTTACAATTTTTAAAATATATATATTTATATATATCTATAAAACCAGAATTAATTTTTTTTTTTTTAAAGACAATTGTACAATTAATGTTTTCATAAGTTAGTATTCAATATCCATCTCTCATTCCATTTTGTAGATTGATTCGAGACCATTGACAAATTAAGTCTGTGTGTATAATGTATACGACATTTATGCTATTGATAACTCTGGCCAATCGGTTTGGTCAGTCGGCCACATATATATATTTATATATATATACATTATATACATGATGCGTATACAAATGTATAACATATATATATATATATATATATATTTAATTTGTTATTGAGAGATTTTGATTAATTTTTATTTGACATATCCCGAAATAATATTTTTTAACTCAAATGTTTCTGCCACACCATCACGATAGTAGGAGAAGCTCTCTAAATACATAACCCACATTTGTGGTTTATCTTTAAATCATACATAAAATGTCTACCTCTATTATGCACCAAACTTCCCTACTTATTATTTTTTTTTGGACATAAATCTAATTTTAACTGTAAATACTACATTATTAATGAAAAAAAAAAATAAAAAAATATATTTAAAAAAAATTAGCATTATAAATAATATATATATATATATATTCACGCAGGTGTATATTTATGAATCATTGGTATTTTTACAAATTTTCTATTAACTTTTATGGGTAAACCTTTGGTGTTTACATTGTAAATAGGATTTATTAAATTAGGATATTTTCATTCAAAGGGTAATCACGTTTAATTGAAAAGATAAATATTATTCAGAATAAAATAATGTACATAAAATTATTTTAGATTTCGAGCTTAAGTTTCTATAAATGAGTTATTTGTTAAGCATTTAAGTATCATAATCTATCTGTATTTAAAATAGGAAAAGTCACAGTAAATCATAATTATAGCTTTAAGTCGATGAATTGCTAAAAATTTGATCCACTTGAAACTTTGTACATGCTATAAATATTTTTGTCTTCACTAATATGGTTTCAAATATTTTCCTTTTCATTACAAAATAATGTAGTTTCTAACATTATGTATAGTTAAGTATAAATGGATTGTAATTCATATTAAAATTAATTATAGTAGTTCTTAAGCTAAACGGTGAAACATTTTGTTTTCTTTAAAACATACTGGCGACTGAGTTTTAATTATACGTATATATATTTATTTATATATATATGTGTACTTACATTTAAATTATGTATTTATTGCAAACATGTGTGAATAATTTTTGTGATTTATGCAGGATAACATAAGTATTTCTCAACTAGTACTATACCAACTAACGCATCAATGATAATTATTAAAGAAACAAAAAAAAAAAATTTATTTATCTGAAAATTCATGTTCTAAAAATGTAAAGAATAAAAAATTAAAACGATACACGAATAAGTAATTTTTATATTGCACTTTATTAATCCAGAGAATGGTTTCTTAAAAACTTGTTAAAGTATTTAATGTTTATATATTTTTACGTGCGCTTGATTAATAAAACACCTTATAGCAATAATTTTGTCTCAGTTAGTTGTTGTGTAAAGAATATTTTTAAATTAGTATGATGTTTAGATATATATATATATATATATATATTACTTTGTTTTGTAAACCTCTGTCTGTACTTATAATAATTATCTCTTTTTTTTTTTTTTTTCAAATCTGTTTTAGAATGCATTTATATTGAGTCTACAGGACGACTTAATATATATGCATTGTTTCCTGGTATTAAAATATACACTATTATATATATAAATGATCGAGTAATCTTTATAAATTATTATTATTTTCTTTAATTATATTACTTTTAGACAGATTAGTTATATGTTTTTATCATAGCTTTTAATGAGATTTTAAGTTTAGAGATATAACAATTTAAAACCATACATTAATTGTAATTTATAAGTAACAATAAAAAATTAAAATATTATTTTAATAATTTAACGTATTATTATTATCATTATCATTGTTACTATTATTATTTTCATTTGTTCACAAATATTACCTATTATTTCCTTATAAATTATATTTCATAGTCTGTTCTGGCAGCAACACACTAGTATATAGATTTAAACTATAGATGATTTATTCCATTATATATTTGTCAATAATTATTGCAATTAACGAATTCGTTTATATGTAATTTATTTATATATAAATGTATTCAAATAAACTAGTCGAACAACAACATATCAAATCAAATAAATTTTCAAAATATGTTTCACTTTACTAAGCTGTGTAATTGTAAATAACTAACTATGAATACTTAAAAGTTACGTTTAATACTTAAATTCATGAGCAAATTTCAAAACCCCACTGGATAACTAAATGCAAAACATTTTCAGACATGAAAAAAAAAAAATGTATAAGTATTAACTCGTACTGTATATCCATGTTTTCTTTTCTTTCTAGTGTAATTTTTTTAGTCACATCCTTCACAATGGAAAATGGGTTTGTCAACAAACAAATGGTATGCTTGATCGCTAATAATTGAGATGAGCTATTTAAATTATCTACACCGCCCTATATTTTCTTTGTAATTACTAATTTTTGGGTACTGAATTGAAATCATTGAACGGAGTTTGTAGTTGTCGGCGATATATATATAAGCACAGATTTCATGCGAAAATGTAAGTATGTCAAAAAATCGTTACTATACATAAATAACAGCTTTTTCGTTCGGTCTAGCATCTTACGTAAACATAATGTACAATATGGGCTTACCCAACCTGTTCAAACTCAAGCTTGTACCTCGGTACTGTCAATTCTAGTAAATTTAAGCGAAGCGACATCAGGTATTATAATTACTTAATTTACTTAATATTGAAATAATCTACTTGTATTCAAACACATTCAAATATTACATAATTACTAGTGTATTTCTATATTGTACTCTTGTATTATTTCCAAACTCAAATATTTCCACAGTCCAATCCAAATCAAAAGTGATAATATGTTAAGCTCACTATGTATATGAATCGTCGTGCGACGTGTATTTGGACTGGGCCAAGCGTCAAACAAATAATATATTCGTTCCCGATTTCAAGTATACATACCCGATTAGATTTGGCTGATATTTGGTAAATAGATATAATGTTGTTTAATCGTTGTAAAATATCATCAGTGAGTGAAGAACGAGAAATCGACCAACAATGTTTTGAAATTATTGTAAACGCAGCAATATACTTCCACATATCGAGGTAAGTGTTTATTTTATTATTATGTTATTTTATAAGTATCAAAATTATTTGGAATCTGATATTAAATAGGTATAAGTAGTAAAAAAGTACATTGATAGTTACAGCTCGGGAATTAAATATGATTAGTAGGGCTCAGACTTTGATGCTTACAATTTTTTATTAAAATACTTAAAAATAAACTTAATTGAAGTTCTCTTTTAAAAATGTTGGAATTAATAGAAATATTTATTTATTTTTCAAATCGATAATTACTTACAATTATTATTATGAATACGATATTGAATGCAAAACGTGAAAACCGTGTACGAATGTCAAATTAACAGTCGATAAAGATTTAGAATGAACAAAAAAAAAAAACGTGTTTAAAATATTATACTAAATAACAAAATCGTGAAAAACGTTATCGATCGATGCAGTGCGTAATAATAGATGGTTTAGGACGACCTTAAAACGTCAAGAAGTAAAGAAATCCATAAAAAAAACATTGGGAAAGAAAAAATCAGTCGTTAAGATTCCAAACTATTACCGAAACACTTTAATTTTTATCTGGAAAAGCGTCGCTCGTTCGAGCCGCCGCCGTTCCGCAAAAGAGAACGCCAAAATCATCCGGGCCCCATCAATGACAAAGTCGTGTGTTCAACAGTCGAAATATTTAATAGTTTCCTATTTCATTGTCAAGTCGGTGGAAAAAAAAACTTTGCCGGTACGTCTACGTAGGAGTGGGTACACCACGGGTGTGGTGTACGTTTGGCTGTGTGTACTCTCAGGCGTGCACGAGTAGTTTATAGTTGACTCGCAATAAACTCCTCTCGCGTCGCCTATCTGAAAATCTCAGACGTCTCGTTAGTCGCAGTTCTGAATTTCGCGATTGCGTTTTTTTTAACGCTCGAAATTTTCAATCACCGCCGCCACTAGTCCGACGTGTCGACTCGCCGCCGCCGTCATAATATAGGAATCGCACCGAAATACGTACAATCGTTGTCGCGTGCGTATATGTACGTAGCGCGGTCCCGCGATTGCGCAAATAGCGTCGTACCGTTTTATTCGCTCTTAAAAAAAAAATTGTATTTATTTGACATTGACTGCATTAACATACCTATTTCATTATTTAGACCGGCGAACGACGGCGGCCCCCTTCCCCTTGTGCGCGTACGGTTATTACACTTCGCCACATTTATCATAAATCAGGCCTCGATTTGGTGAACACATTTCACGTTTTTTTTTTTCTGTATACCATCGTATACTTTCTATTGCCCCACTAAATAACGAGCGAATAACATATTATTATTATTATTATTATTATTAGTGAACGGACGGACGGACGGATACACTTAAAACCGTTGAAATATTCTCCTGAAAATCAATCGAGTGTTCGAATTATACGTGTGGTGCAACTCAATAGCATTTCGACGATTGCCTCTACCTACACACGAAAATGTGCAATACAATCCTGTATAATATATACCCGTAGGCTGTAATACTAATTTCATATTTATTTTTATTTTTTTTCAGTAGGCAAATCGCTGAATATTTTCTTACAAATCCGTTCGCCGAATCGAGTATGCCTAAAAATGAATTCACTGTTGCGGGGGCGGATCTAGACCGTCGTCGTGGTGGGAAGATTTTTAAAATCCACCGGCGCACACTTTTACGACGAAACCTCGATATTAAATCGTGATGTTAACGATGATGCAATCAATCGAGTAGGTACATCGTTTATTTTCATGCCCGTTGTTCGAATACTTTTTCATAAATATTAACTTTTAGTTCCGGTAACATTGCTGTCACAAACATTTTTAACGAGTTGGCTTAATAATCATCGACGACGTAAAACGAATTAACGATATTTTAATCGAATTAAAGGGAAACGAATTGAGTTGAGATTTGACATAATATATTGTGCCTCGTATATCGGATACTTTTTCAACTTGAATTTCAATAATTCTCGAGCGCGTCTATATTAAAATTAGCTCACAACTAGCCCATTGTTTGGTTTATTTTCTTACATTTTCGTTCTCAGCCATGTCTCGAGAAGACGGATAAAAACGCGCCAGGCATCTCTCTACTCGGCGCGGCGGTCCGTATCTTTGATCGACGAGATCAGATCTATGACGAACGAACAATGTGGATTGCACTTGAAGACTGTTTTGTGACCGAAGACGTAAAATCCGATTGTTCGTGTCCAACAAAAAGTAGAGGATTCGATTGATTTTTTATGAAAACAAGGTACCTATGCAATATCGATATTTTTCTGATCTAAATAATTATAATAATTTGAATACCTATGCGTTAGTCACAATGCACCATTATTACTCGGGTACTGTTATATGCTAAAACACTCAAAACTGGTTTACACATTTAAATATAACTTTTTCTTTTTTTTTTTTTTTATAATAACAAAACGACTTGGTGGGTACCTACAGAATCTGTTTGCTCTTGGAAGTTATAACTACGCGTTAAAAATAAACACAGTAAAACATTCGGTAGGTATCTGATTTTTTTAATATAATAATTGAATTTTTACAATGAGTAGTATAATTATATTTACCTTCATATTATAATATAATATATTATTTTCTGTAAAAATAGAAACAAAACCGAAACTTAAACGCATTTGAGATGACAATCGTATTATTATAGTAAATGGTATGGAATAAAAAACATTCTATTCTTAATAATAAAATGTAATTTAATTTAAATATTTTCGTTTACAGCGTTTTAAAATTGATTCGAAATATAGTTGGGCGTATTCTGCGTTGAGTTTTCTAATGAAAATGATTGAAAAATAATCTCGTTTGATTTTATAATATATATATAAAATCTATTTCATTCTTTACAACATTGTAAACAAGTATGTTTTATATTGTATACGTATATTCATCTGCGTTTTAAATAATTAAATTTTCTCGTGTTTATAATATGTTTATGCGATCAATAGGAATACAAGGCATAATAATTAATATTAGAAAATACGCGCGCAGAGTTTAATATTATACCTTCCCGTAATGAATTAGCGGTTAATAAATTAAAATCACAGATGATATCCGTATAAAAACCTGATGCTTATTTTATTCTCAAACGTGTTAGGCATGTATTCAAATATTATTCACGACGGGCTCTATAATTATTATTCAGGTAAAAACATCGCTTTGTGACCAAACGTGTTTTACTCATCCAGGCCAGCGAGACGACGACGGTTTGCCGATCAAGACGAAACGTTAATTTAAAACGAACGGCGATTAGTGAACCGATCAATACGGGGCCGACCGTTCGCAATGCACAGGTATAGTTAACTCTATGTAGGTATATTATAATGTGAGAAATACATTTTTTTTTATTTTTTTTATTGCGATCGACTGTTTCAGACAGATCTCGTCGCAGTGATTTCAAGACGGGAAGTGCATCGTTATCGGAGAGCAGCAGCTGCGGCTAACCAAAGGTGGATTACAGCGCGCGGCTGACGTCGTCGTTGTAATAAGACGTAGTTGTAATAATATTGTATTGACAAACGTCCAAAAAAAAAAAGAAGTGATTCCCATGGCCACATATTTAAAATCGCCGCATTACGAATCGTAAAATGTATTTCGACGGGTATCGACTCGAACAGCCAAGTCAGCACGTGGTATAAAATGTAAATAAGTATAATACTTTTATATAATTGTTTTGTTGAATTCGATCTGAAGACGAACCGATGATTTTCAAATAGACGACAGACTCAATACCGTCTTTTAGATAAATTAAAACCGTCCTTATTGGACTTATTTGACGCGAGCCCAATTATCCGGCGGCGTCGCCGTGATTTTATCCCCGCGAGAATCTATCGCAGACATAATTATTATATAAAACGCCTGATAGGTGCGCGCAGGTATATGTAGCCGTCGTAATAAAATAGAAACGTTACATAATATCTAAATAAAATGAAAGAAATGAATTTCCGATTTCCGGATCGTCGAAAATATTGGATAAAAAAAAATAAAAATAAGAACGCGAGTCGTTTTGTAACAAAGTTATAATATTATATATTTCCTTATACGGTTTTTCGTTTCTTCGTGTGATAATAATAATATTCTCAGTTTTTAATCGTGTGTGTGCGCGCGTCGTGCATCGTACGCGTGTGAAAAGAGGGGGATGATATAATGCAGGTAAACCGGGACGAGTAAGGAATGCACCGATAATGGGTCCTTACAGTGCGAGTTGCGTCTGCGCTCGTCGTCACGTCGAAGCCTTTAAAATATAATCACGTATTTGAATATTTCGATTCAGGTGTTCGTGAGCGATTTCGTTCTCGTTTTATATATCTCAAACTGTAGATTTCACGGGCTACTCGATTGGATTTTTCGGTATTTTAGATTACAATTTAAAACGCCTATTGTGATATTTTGCCTATTGATTTAAAAAAAATAATTATCGTTGCATAGATTTTCTTGCGTGGTACAAATTTAGTGTGAGAAACTTTAGGAATCGAGTGTAGTTTTTTTACACTAATTGTGCGCGGTTTGTTTTTCAGGTCAAAAAATGTCAGCAAATGTTCAATCTATTCGGAGCAAATCGGATTAATTTTGAAATGGATGGTTAAAAAAGGCGATTGAAAAACTCTAAAAAAAAGTACACCAATTCGATATATAAATTTGTTCCCAAAACCAAAGTCAATACCGTAAGACGGGGTATTTATTTGAAAATGTTTACGAACAACGAACGCGATCCACTTATTGTGCTGTCGCGGCGGCTCGCAGGACAATAATTATTATTTATTAATATTGTCTCCGTGTAATCTAATCAAACACCGATTGCGTTGAGTATTTTGATAAACGATAACACCCATTGGGTAACAAAAACGAAACCAAGACGTGTAGGTACGTTTAATTTATGATTCATAAATGCGTTCTATGCGATTGAGTAAATAAATTCTTTAATTGTATAAGTGGGCAGCGGATGGTTTGAAAATATGATTGAAAAATAATCCGGTTAAAAGTAATTACGACGACGTGTTCTCCGACACAATACACAATTAAATTTTCGAGCAATAATATTTTTTATTTTATTTTTTCAAATCACCGCCATCTACGAATACTAACGTTTGCCGAACGTTTTCATTTCCTGCCGCGAGTCTCATTAAAATACTCTTTATTTTTATTTTCACAAAAGGGTCTACTGTCGATATATTATAATAATGACATTTATACCGGCGAATAGATAATATGCGCGTGCGGATTTATACAACACCAAGGACTGAAATAATGGTGCTCTCAATAATGTACTCGACAAATTGAAATAAACGTAGGGGCTAGAGCACGCGTTATCTATGTAAACAATGGGTGGTGCTACACGTTATTATGTTTTGGATGGGTAAACATAATATAATATATTTATTTATTATTTTCAAACACACGATAGATAGACGGGGACGGTTAAATTGCGAGCGATTTCGAATCGTAAAATTAACGATTATTTGATTTTTTAAAGAAAACATTTAACTAAGATCTACGTAACACGGTCCATGCGGTTTACCTAATGGTCGGTAATTGTTACACATCGTTTTCTCTTATTCTTTCGACGATGCTCGTACGATACCAATATTATTATTATTATTATTTAATTTGTTTATATTATTAACGACATTTT
This sequence comes from Drepanosiphum platanoidis, assembly GCA_948098885.1. NCBI lineage: Eukaryota > Metazoa > Arthropoda > Insecta > Hemiptera > Aphididae > Drepanosiphum > Drepanosiphum platanoidis. Next base: position 17,061,397 of record OX402534.1, read on the forward strand.
TTTTTCTCCGACGTGTATAAAGTCATGATGTTTATAGTTAAATTATTATGTCGAGTGTTGAGAGTAACTCGGACGCATAGGTACACAATTAATGACGATTGAGAAGAGGGAAACGTGTGTCGAGTGTTTAGGTACTTTTGTACGAGGAAAACACTATTTTATCATTTTTAACGTCGTTGTTGCAATTATTTTAGAGACTAAAGATTAAAGAACTCCAGTCACCCTCCGATACTATAAAGTGGTACTAATGTGTTTGTATGATTGTGTTGATTTAGGTAAGAAACTCTAGTCGACCGTCTGCAGGCCGCCTGGTCATTGGTACTATATACAAACATGTTTATAATAATTTTCATTCGTTTTTATGTAGACATGCCTCGAAGAAATTTCTGAAATAATAAATTATTATAATACGAAACTACAAACATAACAATATAATATTACCTTTTATACTTTATAGTAAAAAATAAAAACACACAGATAATCCGTAGTGGTTAAAATCGTTATCAAAAATCTCCAAACTCTTTAGTAAATGAATGAAAAACCAACAGAGATATTATTTTCTTTACTCGCATCGAAACAACGGTAAAAATAATTATCAAACAATTCTTAATGGCTAAACGTGTAGTAAAAAAAAAAAAAAGAAGGTATTATGACGAAAATATTACAACAACATTTTCAAACTAAAATATAATTTCCTTTTCCGGTATTAGTACAATAATTAAGAGTTTCGTTGTTTTTTTTTAAATTTAAATTTATATTTCAATGGTTTGTTTTCATATTGGTCGAATCGTTATTTTATTATTTGTATATTATTATTATTATTCGACCGACGACCACGACAATTTACGTAATCGTAACTGACTTACGCAAAGGGTTTTTTTTTTATATTTCGAACGAATAATACCAATTTGTTTCTTTATCATCTCATAATATAGTGTCTAAACTATAGTTGTTACTACAATAAAGATAAAGTATATAATATAATATATACATAATTAGTAATTCAATACATTTGATACGTGTTGTCACACTAATCTAGGATGTTTATTTTGAGATTTTCCTTGGTGAGCAATATCATGTTATATATTCCCCACTTAAAATTGTTCCAAGTGTAAATTTAGACACATCGAATAGTTATAACTGATAACACACACCTACCACGTCTCGTAATATTATATTATATTACTTTATAATATTGTGTATCGCGCGCGCTTTTGTTAAAAATGTTTTTTTTTTTTAAATTTTAATCTCTCGAGGTGTATTCACACCGGGTGCTCTGCAATGTATTGGCAACGACGTGCCATTTTCAAATTGATTTCATTATCTACTACCTGCCGGTTAGAAAAAAAAAATAAAAATAATTTACCTAATTAAAATGCCTTTTTGTTTCTATTTGCAGGTAATCGAGGAACCAGAGATAGACACAACGGACCACCGGACGAATCGCAGTAGTTGAAAATCGGCAAAACGTTGTTTATACCTAATAGTTTTCAAGTTTAAAACATTTGCAGGCACCCAGCATCTATTGATTTAAATATTTATTGCCCGTCAGAATGTAACTAAATAGTTATAGCGTTGTGTTGATGTTTCAACAATATTATTTTATTTATATTTTAAGAATTTGTCAAGTTGCCCATTTGTATAAATGCAAGTATATGTTATATAAATATAACGCGTGCGCGAGACTTTTTTAGAGTATACTTCTTTACTTTGATGTTTTTATCTCAGAAGTTATGCAATACGAAGAGTAGTCATCCTCATCACGTAGAGCTCGGCATCTGTATATTACACACATTGTTGTAATTCGTAAACACCGAGTAAAAATAAATACCATTATGATTGTTGTTGACACCTTAGGTGTCATAAAGGTATCTATGAAAATCAATCGATATTTTCGTACACGACTAATAAATGAAAAAAACATATTTGCGATTTTCAGGATTACTGTTTACCGAATAAATCAACGAAAATAAAATGTTGTCTGAATACTCAAAAAACAGTGTTTGAAAAACAGTGAACAGTGTTTGAAACGATGCAATGTCTCTCGATTTTTATCGTTCGGTTCACAGGTACACCTATTCATGATATACCTATAGTAAATACGCCAACTTATTGTATAGAGTTTACAAATCGAAAAATGTTTGATTATATGTTATTAAATTTAAACCTCTTTTTGTTCAATTTAAATCTCGATTTATTTCCGGTCGGGATTGTAGGAGGGCGAAACCCTTTCCGTCTGGGTCAATTGCTAATTCATAAATCGACCGTGGGTATAATTTACTACATAATAATATATAGTATTTCTTTAAAGTTATGAAAAAGTTTGGCGCCTTATACGCACGTAAATATTATATAAAACACACAGCACTCTATTTATTTGATAAAATTTCGATTATGATTTTCAAAATATGTACCGTTTCGGTACGATTTCAAAACAATCCGTGGATTTCATATACAAATCGAGATGGAAAAGGTGACCCTGTGCTTACTGATAATAATTGCAATAAAAACGCAAATTTTTCAACCGGTTAACTTATTTATTTATCATACTTATACGGGCTGGGCCCTGTTTACATAAAACATTTTGAGATAACGAATGAATAGTACAATATAGAAATGATATGTGTATATTAGGAGGACTTTTATTGAATAATTTAAAATTTACAAATCGTGATTAATTTTTTCGTTCGGCGTTTATTATTTACGGCGATCGTTTCGAGAGCCGGTAATTCTTCAAATCTCGTCGTGTATTTCGAGCCATAACGATGTCCCGCGTGCTTCCCGCAAGGGCGTTTTTGTACGTTGCTGGCCAGGTAGACGTATTGTTGGTTTTTTAGGGCACCGAGTGCGCGTTCGCTGGGTGACGAAAACTAGACGCACGCGCGAGTCGGTGTATACACGACACGCGACGGCGACGCTTCTGTCTCGCGTCACGGGCGCATTAATATATTATTATTGGTTTAATCATTCGGAATGTCAAAAGTGAACAGCGAGGAAAAAAATAAACGAAAAAAAAATACAACAACGTCGTCGACATCAGCAATGCACACGCGTGGTGGTGAGCTGCTGTAGGCGTGCGCGCTTAAAAAAGTATATAATATTATGTACCTACGTATAAACATATATATCGCATATTTATAATTACGACTGTTTTTTTTTTTTTTTGTAGCTTTTTATAATAGAGTAGCGTTCAACAGTTTTTTTTGCACTTATAATGACGATAATGATAATTAAACGGGCGACGGTGACACGACGAATGACGATGATGGTGATAATAATAACAACATCGGCGACGAGAATAATCCGGCGGCGAGGCGCGTGTACTCGAGGAGTAAAACATTCGAATAAAACCGTACCCAAATAACATTTTATCCGAACGAATCGTCGTCGTTCACGGCCACCGTTCGAATAAAATTTCAATTTGCCACACAATCATTCCGAAATTTTTTCGGAAAAAACAATGATTGTTCGCCAACGGACTAAAAAATACTTACCCACACGTGTATTCGAATAATTTTCGATTATTTCTATTATTCGATTTAATGCGACTAATTGGAATAACATTTTTTTTTTCAGATAGCCTTAATGTGTGTGTATTTCGAGGATTTAAAAATTTACGCCGATTTACTAATGATTTTTCTTTTGTCAATCGTTTTTAAATGATATTAGCCAACAGAACTTATTCACTACCCGCAACAAAACTATCGAGAATTAAATAGTCTATCAACTAAAGTAAATTGCTATGAATCCCTAATAAGCAGTGATATTATTATTTATTAATGTATATTATGTAAATGATATGTCATTATCTCTTTAGTGCGAACCGCCGACGAATGTGCCGAGCAAGCTCTTTTGATCGGACTGCTCGTCGGGCACGAGCGCCAACGACAGACAGTCTTCATTCAGCGAAGCATTCATGTTGTTCAGAACCTCACATTGAACATTCAACAGAATATTACGGACAATTATGCGCAGTTTGAACAGTTATATCCTTTTATATACGTTGTACTTGTGTTTAGTTTCTTTCTCTCGTTTGCACTATATACAGTTTAAGCGACCCTATTTAGATAATATTGTCTAATCGTACGCGGACACCGGAGGGCGTTCGCATAAAATTCGTGTACATTTATCTTTCATTATTCGTCCGAATGAAAATGTGGCCGGCCGACTGCGGCGCGCGGACGACCGCGTCGCCGTGGAAGAAACGACGCGGAGCGCGAGCGCCGCCGGTTTATTCTTCCATGCGCGTCGGTTTTGCGCACTCGCGAGCGGTCGCCGAGCACCGACCGACCGACCGACCGACCGACCGGACGGATGAGCGCGCGCGCGGTACCGCTGCATATTTTCGTTGTCTTGTCCCGTTTCTAATCATAAACAAAAATGGCGTCTGCTCTGTCGTCTCGTTTGAATGCGATTCGCGACTGTTGATGTTTTCGCGTTGAACTGTGCCGGGCGAAGTGAACGGTCGCTGCGACGACGACGTCGTTTCCATACCACCGTCGGGCTGCGAATTCCTGTGATAAAACAATATCGGATCGTATTTGCACACACAAACAACACTCACAAGGTACGTGTACGGTTTTTTTTTTTTGTTTGTTTTTATACTTTCCCGTGTGCCGCCGCGATTCCGCGTCGCCCTCGGCCGTTCTCGCCGTTTTCACCCATTTTGCACGTAAATGTCTCGTCGCGTTCCGCCGCCAGCGAGACGTTTTATTTTCTCCTCTCGTCCGAACGGCGCGCGCGACCACACGCACGGTGTCGCGGGTCCCCCGACCACGTTTGTCTCGCCGCTATGGCATCGGTGACGATACCGATATCAATCATCCCCCGTCCGCGGGTAGCTGACGTAGTTTTAATTTTTAACCGTCGCCTTAGCGTCGTCTAAAAAATAAAAAAAAATTATCAACGTTTTCAAACGTTCATTATTGCGTCGCGTTTTATTCGTGTCCCCCGCCGTCGGGTTCGTTCGAATTGAAAACATAAAAAATTAACCGCCGCGGTCGTCGCGCGAGAGTCTGTGCAGGGGACACGGACCATCTCGTCGCCGTTCGTTATCAGCAGCTATATTCTGTTATTATTGTCATTTTTATTGTTGCTATTATTATTATTATTTTATACATCTGTCCGCCGTTAAAGGTCAAACCATGTCGGTGGTTTTACTGCGACCCTTTTTCTCACTCTATCATCCGTGTACGCGTTCGCGCGCGCGCGCGCGCGCGCGCGGGATTCGATCGTGATAAATATCTCGGCGTCGTAGCCGTGTCGATTTCTTCCTTCTCGAAAATAATAGAATTGTGGGGGAGGGGGAGAAACGGCGTCCCTTCGAGCTGAGAAATCGATCGGTCGAAAAAAAAAAAAGGATTGAAACGAAAATACCTAATATAATACGATTAATTGAAAAAATTAAAAAAAACCCGTCTGCCGAACGTTTTTTAGCGTTTTCTCTCTTCCCCGTAAACGGGTACCGCCGTTCTTTTCTAACGGTCCAACGGATTGGCGTCGCTACCGCCGTTTTAGAGATAATGAATATCGTCCGAGGCCGCAACGGCAATCTCTTGGAAATAGCGTCGGTTATTATTATAAATTAAAATTATTATTTTTAAACTTCCGATCGTTTGATAAGTCCTACGGGCCTGTCGTTATACGCAACGAAAACTCAAAAATATTATATTAATTCTATGCCTTCAGTCATCGTTGACAGTGTCCTGATAAAAACGGTGTACAACAAATAAAAAACCGATTTCATATTATTTTTATCGATCTTGTAAATTAATTATTCAAATACATTTATGTTATATGTGACTCGGATTCGTTTTATATTATAATATTATTAATTATTATTAAAATTCGTGTAGGTATAAAAACGTTTTAATTTATACATGTTACTGTTTTTCTTTCTATACACCTTGATAATTTTAATTAGTTCATTAAACATTATAACCCTGATGATTATTAACTCAAGTAATATTAAACCTTCGAATGTTGCTTATCTTTTTCTTATCGGAGCTACAGACTTTGGGCGCGAGAGGTACACACACCGCGCATGCGATGATCTAGCCGTCGGTGAATTGTGTTTTAATCTCTGGTCTTTTTTTTCAATCTTTGAGGTCGTGCACGATATTGACAGTTTACTGACAGCCGAGTGCTATTATTTAACAACGTCAATTTTGAAAAATAGAATCCCTCATAAATATGTTGGTAGATTGATATTTCCTACGAACACGATATTATGTTTTTTTTTTGTGTCGTCATACAAATAATAAAAAAGAGTAATGATCTTTCCTCGAACTTCATTTAAATAATTAAATGATCGGATTTTTCTGAAGATTTAAGTTTTCTTTATTAGAGACGTTTAAAAACAGAGCATTGTTATCAATTGTTTACGCCGTGCAATATTTAAATTTACTTTTAAATGTAGATAATGGATTCATCGACCTTTAAACAAGTTTTATTACTTTAAATCTTTTATACAACTACGTAACGAGATAATATAATAATATGCTTCTTTACCTAATAGATCTTGTGATTACAAATTAATAGTGTAAATTGGTACTAATTTGTAAATGCTCGACTTTGATAGTATAGGTATTCACGTTGTTAAAGATTTTTTTTATCGTGTATACCATTAAAATGTATACTTAATAATATAAATAAATCATAGTTAATGATTATTTCGAAGACAATTAAATTTTTTTGAATACGTTCATCGATAATAATTTATTTGCAATTATATTTTAATTATACATCGTAAACTACTGAAACTGAAGTATCTTAAATTTTTTATATTAATTATTTACACCAACAATTAGGTAAATCTAAATGGTTTTGCATTGTTTATACTTGACAAATTGTTTTAATGTAATTTACTTTACTAGATATGACTATTACGTATTCATTATTAGGAAGATTAACTTTTGTTTTCTCATATTAATTGTTTACTGCGGTGAATAAGTTAAACATGGCTATTTCAATAGTTATATTGGGAATGAACCACCTCGTTTCACTCACTTTGGTACAATCAATTTTTACCCTAATTATTACTAAAATGTAACCGAAAAAAATAATGAACAATCGGGGCATTAAAAGAAATTTTATCTTAAAATATATATTTATAATTTTTAAGTTATACGTGAAGAAACATTAAATACCAATTTTTATAGTCTGAATATTAATAGTTTTTGAGGAACGTTTATAATAAATACTTGAATTTAACATTCACAATAATGTTTGCAGTTTCAATAATTTTTATTTCATTAAAATATTCTAAGACGAATTGTATTTAATATAAATTGTGCAATAGTATAGAGAATAAACTTAGTACGGTTTTTATGAATTGAATGATTTTTGTTTGCCCTCGAAAAATAGAAATAATAGATATAACATGCAAATGAAATCACTATTAGGTCTTCGTAAATAATTACACGCGCTGAACCATAAACACTCATTTCCTATTGATGTTTATTATTTGCTACTTCGATTTGTACCTCAACTTCCTTCTTTCTTTTTTATATAATATGAAAAAAAATAGTCAAATAATGTAACAATTAATCATCTCATTAATACAATGAAAATGTGACGAATCATTAATGGTTTACTTGTATTTTAGATAAGTATCTAACCATTTTTAATCTTTTACCGTCGTACCTATGTTATATAATAATAATAAATTAATTTTATATTTTCGGGTTACATACATTTGAAAATGTCTCGATTACCCTTTTAGGATCGTTTCCGAAAATTTCAACTGCTATTTCATTTTAAAATTTTGTTTCACCATTAATAATATTATAATCATATGTAAATTTCGTTGGTTATGTACATAACTATTAAAGAAAAAAAGAGTACTAAAAATTGATTTATATCTAAACTATTTTCAGTTTCATGTTTTTTGATAAGTGTGAAACGGTTCAACAAAGTTTACACTATAGAAATTAGATTTTGTTGCATACTGTTGTTTACTTCTTTGAAATTAATAATATTTTTATATAAAAAGCAAATTAATTTTCTTCAAGTTATTTCTATTTTAATGTTTATAAAAATCTATTGTGTCCGTATAATTCTCCCTCGTGTCATAACCTTAGGTTATAGATCACGAGGCAAAATAATACCAACTATAAAATTGTAGTGTTGTACTGAGAAACTTCGTAACTTTCTTATTTGTTATGAATAACCAGTTGTTACAACCTTTTTTTTTTTTTTTTAATATTCAAATGAAATATTACTAACAGTAACTACATTAAAAATAATTAAACAAAAAAATTAAAAATTTACAAAAAGTAGCGAATCAAATAGACAACCCAACGTGAAAGATTTCATAATCTATAATTCAATTTTTTTATAATCCTAAACTTTATCAGTCAACCATTAAAATATAAGATATTTATTTTATTCTTAAATTATATTGTGACTATTTTTATATTATATTCTAACCACAAAACATTGACTTTTTGAATCGTTAGATATTTTTTTCGTAGTCGCGACATTATCTCAGTTATTTCAATCGAATAATTAATTTTCAAACTATTTCGGTATTACCCATTAGAATAATATATTATAATCGCGGTCGAATCTCTAGATTGTCATTCGTTATCATCACAATACGTTCGGCATACTCGGACTCGAAAACAATCGCAGCAAGCAATAAAAACGAAACGGCTTTACTGTCGAGTTGTTACACTAGATCAACGCCTGTGTACTGCCGTTGTTGTTTACAAGTTTTCTCTAGGGCGCACTGCTATTGTTTTTCGTCTTTGCAATTCGTACACTTTTCGTATCGGGTGACTGCGACGAAGGCAGTGTTGTGTAATAGTATATATATAGTATTTATACATAGAGAGAGAGAGAAAGAAACAACAATATAAGTAATAATATTATGTATTGTGGCGCGTTGCAAAATTTATATTTTTCATAGAGAGAAGGGAAATATAAAATAGTAAATGTTAACGAATTATACGGAGAAGGAGTGTGGAAGGACTGAAAAAAAAAAACCTATTGACAAAAATTACGCAGTTAGCGTTGGCCATCCATCCAGACCAGACCCTGAGAACGACGACGGCGGCGGCAAATAAAAACTATAGGAGTGTGTAACCTTGGTCGTGCCCGAAGCGTATTTGTCGTTTAACGCGGCGGCCGTGGTAGTTGGAAGCTGCGCGCCGCGTTACCTCAGATACGTTTTGCCATACAGTGTGACCAATCGTCGGCATACCACGCAACAACGGCGGCGCAACGTTTATAATTTTTTTTTTTTTTTCATTTTTTATTTTCACGATCCATTGGCCGCGCACGAAAACATCGCCGCCGACGTTTCCCCACCCATCGTGACCCCTTCGACGGACTAACAGTAGCAGCAGCAGCAGCAGCACCAGCTGGCTGGCTGGCTCCTCCGACTCGCGTCTTGCGCCCGTGTTTATTTTTATATTATAATTATAATAATATATATACACAGTAGTACTATACTATGTACTCGTCGCCGCCGCGTTTTACCAATACGGTTAATGTTTACGAATCGATTTGATAACGATATTATTGTATATTATTATGATTTTCGTCGTCGTCGCGTACGATTAATGTACGAAAATTCCGCGAAAAAAAAAAAAAAAGAAAATAGAAAAAAAGAAAAGGTCAACGGGGGTTCTGGATTGGCCAAAACGGTAACAATGTGAATATTATTCCTTGCGTTTCCTGGCCGACGTCGACGACGACGACGACGAAGACTTTCACGTCGCACGCAGCGGTCAAATGTCAACGACCCCGCCGCCGCGAAACGATTTTCTGCGTTACTTTTTTTTTTGTTGTTCGTTTCGGATCGTTGTTTTCCGTCGTCGTTCCGCCGTGCAACACTATATATTATAATGCACGATAATGATAATATATATCATCGACGATTCGTGTAACGCACCGACTACAGACCTACCCGTGGGAGGGGGGGGGATGACCGATGCGATTTCTATCGGTTTTTATCTTTATTGGATGTCCTGCTAGCGAAAACAAGTTGGATGAAAAAAAAAAAAAAACCGTAACGGCGGCGGCGGCGGTGTATGGCGGGCGGTATTTTCGGAGGGGAAAGTCCCGTTGTTCGCGCGACACGCCGCGGCGGCGGCGGCGGCGTCGACAGCGTGTCGAGCGAAAGGAAACCATTAAAAATCACGCGCCATAATTATTGTATCCGTTGGCTACAGTGTCGGACGTCGCCGCCGCCATCGGCTGTAACCATTCTGCCGCCGCCGCCGCCGTCGTAACATACGGAATAAAAATAATAATAACAAATTATAATTTTATGTAAGCGTCGTCGTGTGTACATAATATTATATTGTACACACACTTTGAACTTTCTAAAACCGCCGCCGTGACAGATTTTTTCCCGTCGTAAACAACAACAACAACAACAACAACAATAACAATATTGGAAAACTTTGGATTTTTTTACTCTGGGAAAAAAATTGAAAAAAAAAAAAACGTTTTTTTTTTTTTTTTATACAATTCGCTCGGCGGTACTATAATATTATAATAAAAACGATAACGAGATAACAATATTTCGTTGTGCGTCTATATATAGTGAGAGCTAGAGCGTGACCGCGCCTGCGCCTGCGCCTCACGTGAGCGTGCTACGGCGAGCTATGAAAACTCCTCGTGGCGTGTGTGTGTGAGCCCGCCGCGGCGCGTGTTTTCTCGCGCGCGTCGTGCCCCGGATCAATTTTTATTGTCGCGCGGCGGCGGCGGCGACGCTATATAGTAGCAGCGACGACGTAGTAGCAGTGCGGCGTTTTTAGTGGAGGTGGTAACGGCGGCGGCGGCGGCGGCGTCGTCGATGGGAGGGGCTGTGGGCCGGGGGAGAGAAGATTGGCCGAACGGAATAGGTGAACCGGATCGGCGGCGATTGGCCGACACTAGAACGATGCCCTCTCGCGCACCGCACGGTCGTGCCACTGTTTTTTTTTTCGGCGTCGCTCGCGTTCTCCTTCGCCCGTCGTTGTGTTTCGTCCGTTCGTCCCGCGATAAAACGCGAACGCAGTCGTCGTCGCCGCCGCCGCCGCCGTTTTACTCTACTACTACTATTACTACTACTACTACTACTACTACTAATACTACTACTATTACTACTACTACCCCGCGACGACACGAAAACGTTTTATAATATTAATATTATAGTCATATTATTTATTGTTGTTTTACATTTTTTTTTTTTTTTTTTTGTTTTTCCAACGAAAATCCCGCATAAAAATCGTTGGAATATAATATTGATAGATTTATCAATGATTAATCAATGAGTAATAATAATGATAATAATTTTAACGTAACCGAATAATAAACACACACACACACACACACATTGTTTCAATGTTAATTTAAATATTATTGTTGTTGTTAAGTGAAATCTCTATGATAATATCGCGTCTGTGTTACTAGTGTAAGTTTGACAAATACAATTTACGATTCTGTGGATTATGATATTGGATATACCCGGTCCTCAGGTAAATATTGTCGAAATTGTTTATCCGCAACGGTTTTATTTTTTTAATTTCCGTTACCGTCTCTCCGCGAGACTGCTTATTATTTTTTTAACGACGTGTTTTATATTGCGCGCGTTGGACGATTGTTTCTGTTTGTCTCCGCGCTAAATGTTCCGGCCAGTGGTTTACTATTATTGTCGAGCTGCGCGCGGATTTGGTTTCGTGATAAAATATTTTCGTTTTTCTGATTTTTCTTATCACCAACAATAATAATTATAGTTTTTAAAAGCTGTTCGAGTTGCCGTCCCCCGTCCCCCTCCCGTCGAACGCGTACCTTATTCGAACGATGGCTTAATTGTTGAAAAAAAAAAAAATCGACCCCATGGATTGATTTTCACGAGTAAATGACATTTCGCAGTGATGACGTCGCGTGCTATTGCGAATTTCCCCGAGTTACGCCATTACGTTGGTATCACTGTGCACCGTGCTGATATTTGATAATGTTGAGCGCCACTGACATCGGACGTGCGAGTTGCGAATTGCTTTCGGTGTCGCAATAAAGTGCAGACGTGCAGTGACGTTCAGACTTCTTTCTCAGTCCTTTCTGTGGTATTCGGTTTATTTTTATCTCTTCTACAGTTCTGTTGTGAAATGTATGCGTTCAATTTTGAATATTTATGTTGTATTTTAATTTTCAAAAAACGTTGAGAATTTTATACTTGAAAGCTGCCCTTAGAAGCTTAGTAATATCGCACTATGATGATGAACATGGTTGATGAATATTTTTGAATTTTTTTTGAACTCTCTCACTGAGTGCGATATATACAATTATTTCGTTTTGGCTAGTAAATATTCTACCGAATTGATACTGTGTTAGGTATTGTTATTTAAAACTTAATACATTTAATTTAATTCTTTTTAATTGGGAATATTTTAATATGAACAAATGTATATAGGTATTTAGTGGCCGGATTAAGAATGTCATCGATAACCAGGCATTGAATAAAATGGCGCCATAAAACAATATACATTTTTTCTTAAACATACCTTGTTCTTACCATTTTTAACGTTAATAATTATTATATAGAAATTTGTTTATTGTACATTTTTGAACTCTCTCTGAAATCATGAGGATTAAAATATAATTTATTTTGTTGGTACTAGCTATTATGATTAGTTTGTCTATGTAGTTTTAAGATGCCTTTACACTCTTATCGTTGTCGTCCATAGGTCCATTGCTTATTCTGATTTTATGTTTGAAAATAATCTGAGATGACAATTGTCATCTTATTTTGAATTATTTTATCTCTAGTATTACTATGAGTCTGTTGATTAATATAATGTGTTATGATGAGAAATTTGTTTGATGATCGTTTGTGATCAAATTTTTGAACTCTCTCACTGAACGCTGAATAATAATAATCAGGAATGTACTTTATGATTCAATTGTCATCTTATTTTGAATTCTCTTGTTGAATTATTTAATCTTGAGTATGGCTATGATTCTGTCGATTGATATGATGTGTTATGATGAGAAATTTGTTTGATGATCGTTTGTGATCAAATTTTTGAACTCTCTCACTGAACGCTGAATAATAATAATCAGGAATGTACTTTATGATTTAATTGTCATCTTATTTTGAATTCTCTTGTTGAATTATTTAATCTTGAGTATGGTTATGAATTTATGATTCTATCGATGATTAATATAACGTGTTATGATGAGAAATTTGTTTGATGATCGTTTGTGATCAAATTTTTGAACTCTCTCACTGAACGCTGAATAATAATAATCAATATATTATGTAGTTATAGACTATATCTTGTGATTGATAGATTTATGTTTTTATTGATTATCAATATAGGTAGATATGGTTTAATGAAAATTGTATGTAATAATTCAATTATGACTTTATTTTGAACTCGTTCTGAATGTTTTATTGGTAGGTGTACCTACTTTAAAAATGTTGTGATCCTGTTTCTATATTATAATTTTATGTGTTATGATGAGAAATTTGTTTATGATTGACAGTGATCAAGTTTTTGAACTCTCTCACTGAACTCATAATAATATATGTTATATTATGTACGGATTAGCTCTTATTATTAAGTAGTAAATTTATGTTTTTATTGATTCAATTTATGGCTAATGAAAATTTTATTTCATAATTAAATTGTGATTTTATTTTGAACTCTCACTGATTGTTTTATACCTTGAATTTGTTTGTGAAATGATATCTCTGTATTATAATTTTATGTGTAATGATGAGAAACATTTTTAATGATTAATTATGATCATATTTTTGAACTCTCTCACTGAACTCATAATAATTAAAATACCTTTGTTTATAATATGTTGTATGTTGTCCCTGTAAATGTATGCTTGTATTCATTTTATTTGATAATGATAAAAACATTTTTTTTAATTTAAATTCTTTCCATTCTTTGAAATTTCGCTATATTTTATTGATATTAAGATCTGTCTGTGACTTATTGTGTTTGTTATAGTTTTAAGTTATCATCTATAAAAAATCTATTATAGAAAATATAGGTAGGCCGACTTTATTTTTTTCATTCAAAAACTTGTAAATATTTTTCTAGGACAATTCTAAGCATGACATCAGATAGTACCTATATGCAATAGTTTTATAAAATAAAAATAAACAAATGCCATTTGTCAGACCATATATCATAAAAATAAAATAAAATAATCAATTTACTCATCTGAAATATTTTAGTTGCGTTAACCACCCACTGTGTTTGAACAGATGTCTCTTTTCAAACTATTATTATTATATTAAATCGCTTCCTCTAGTGTAATGTAGTAAACACCTGTGGATGTTACCCAAAAGCCTATTTGTTAATTTTTTTTTTTTTATGTTTCAGGCTTGGTATATGCATCAATTTGCCAAAGAATAAACGGTTATAAGCCTAATGGTTATAATATGTGTATTTGATACAAATGGTTCAAGCGCTGTACAAAAAGAGGTTTGTTAATTTTAAATTACTTATTCAGAAAAATATTTTTGTATGATTTCAATTTTTACTTTCCCAATTTTTTGTTTATAAACATTATTGATTTTATTGATTTAGACCTTAAGCCCTAATCTAATCGAATAATTGAAGTCGGATAGAAACAATGTTATTTTAAATTGTTAAATTTTTCTTTCATTAAATAATTTGATATTGTTGAGCAATTAATGGTTCATGCGTAAGATTGGTAAAATTCTCATAACACTTAATATAATTAACAATGTTTAGTAGTTATCATATAATAATAACAAAGTATTATTAAATATATTAATTCTGTAAAAACAAAAGATAATAGATCTTGCCTGGTATAATATTAAAAAGAGCAAATATTAATACTAGTTTTGAATAAAATTCATCATCAGGTATAAAGAACAATCGATTTATTTTGATTAATACAATTCTGAGGAAATACAATAATTATAAAAATTGATTATTATTTCAGTCCAGACATTTGAATTAATATTTAGAAACATGTAAAATAAAAGTTATTTAAATATTAAACAATAAGTTTTTTTTTAAATTTAATGTAAATACCTAACAAATATTTTAATTATAAAGATATTGTTATTTTTCTAATGAATTAGCCAATGGTAATGGCTTTGTTACAAATTAAATTCTTCAATAACCAGTCTCAAAGAGTTGTTCTTATATAATAATCTTACAAGTGGCTTATACTTTTGTGGACAATTAACTTTTTCTTGAAGTTCATATTATCTATTTAAGCTTACAGCCATTGATGATCAAAAATTGCAACCTTTCTGGTAATTTTTAATGTTTTGGTTAATTTGTTAACAATAATTTTTTAAATTCCAATACCAGTATAATATTTAATGTATAGTATTTTGTGACATGTGTATTAATATTATTTATAGATATTAAGTATTATGTTTAATACCCAATGTGTTTGATATATATTGTTAATAGTTGTTAAGTATACTATTGCTTTTACAATAATATTTTTATATTGAATATTATTGATTTTTGTTTCAGGAGGAAATAAAGACGAACGAAAGTAAAAGCTTAATGGTAAGTTCAAAGATAATTTACTGATTAAATTCTAATTAGAGAGTAATGAAATACATTTCCATACTTACTTATTCATCAATACATATTATTTAAATATTATTATACATTTTTCATTTTATTTACATTTTTCAATTATTTTGTTTTAATGTTTTGTTGTATACTTTATTGAATATTGATAACATACATTCTTTAGGATTGAACAAATGCATAAAAATGTACAAAATGTAAATATCATTAATTTTATATAGTTTTTTAAATTGTCGAATAGTTAATTTGCCTTAGCTGTATTCTAATAAAAATAGGGTTAAAATGGATTTAGATATATTTTGTTTCAACTTTCATTAATAAATGAATTACTAAAATTATCACTTTAAATTATTTATAAATGTTCTTTAAATAATATTCATACTATTATTTTATTTGTTTACTAAAATGTATTAAATGCATGCATTTATTATATGATTTATTATTTGTTTAGGATGAAATTGTGTGTGCCACAAAAGTTACCTTTGCACCCAATTTAAGTTGTGGTGAAGCCTTGTCTTTAAGTACAGGTAATTGATATACTACATTTTGATAATAATTAAACATAATTGTTGATATTCTTTTATTTTTTTTATTTTACTAGAACTGTGTAATGTCATTGATAAGGCTGATCAATCTGCTGTAACAGCAAGAAATAAGATTACCGGGGTGGTAGTTGGAGGAGGAGCTGGCTCCTTCTGCCATTCCCGACAATCATCACCATCGTTTGTATTGCATTTGCCCACCACCCCCCTAAATTGGTCTGTGATATCCAGCTCAACATTTAGATTTACTAGAGATCCTCCGTCCCATCAACAAACACAGGTAAATAATTTTCGAGTTTCCTCTATATTTCAAGTAGAGTAATAATAATAATTTAGTACTATTAGTTACATAAAAAAATTATTTTATTATACATTGCTTTATACATTTTCACAATTGTTACAAAAACATAATTTTCTATCAAACCAATGAATACAAAAATTTGAATTATTTTGTTTTAGGATTTGTATGGTACGATGGTAACTGCCAGTGATGTTGATAGTTCTACATGGGGGGGAACTGGAAGACAAACCTTACTGGCTTGCTACTCTGGTGCTCACATTAAAGATGTTACTACTACTATTAGTTTTAGGGTTAAGTCTAATTGTTCAACAAGTGATAATGACAGTGATGATCAAAGCGCAATGTACAAAACCATTCCATTTAACAAACTTTATGTTGATCCGATCGCACAGTATAAACGAAATTGGGGTATTTCCACCATATGTCGTTTGTTAGGAGGTGGTGAAACAACTCTGGCATCTGGTAACGGTACAGCTACAGCTGGCTGGGGAAATCCCGGCACTACACCAGTACCTGCATCTGTCACTGGTACTTCTAATTGGAATACAAGTCCACTTGTTGATGGCCAATCTCCACCAAATGCTGTTTCTAATGGTCCTTGGCAACAAAGTCCACAGTCCTCTAGTACCAGCTCAAATAATACTAGTCAAACATCTAACTTAGGTATTTTATTAGTATACATATTTATTTCTTTTATAATATGTATTTATACATTTATTATTTGTTTATAGGTAATAAAGGACAAAATTCAAACTCTGGATCATCAAGCGGCAATGGTACAACGTCTACATCACAGGCCACTAATCAACAAAATACTACATCATGGGCGCAGGCAGCTGGAAAAAATCTACCGACCTCTTCTGGACCTCAAGTTTCTGGTAATTCATCAACGACAACTACAACAGCTAGTACTACTTCTGGCGCAGTTTCTAATCCTCAGTCAAGTAATTCACCTCCTACAAATGGTGGAAATGGAGCCGTGAACTCTTCAACTAAACAACAACTGGAACAAATTAATACAATGCGAGAAGCTTTATATGCTCAAGATGGATGGGGTGGTCAACATGTTAATCAAGATAGTCAATGGGATGTTCCTCACAGTCCGGAACCGAATACTAAGGATGGACCATTAACTGGATTAACCGGTGGTCCTGGATGGAGTAAAGTCAATAACGGTACAGATTTGTGGGAAGCAACTTTAAGAAATGGAGGACAACCTCCATTACAAGTAATTTAACAAATATATAAACATTTATTAATTTCACTTGTTGTTAGAGTCATTTCTAATGTTATTTATTTATAGATTCCAGTACAAAATACATCAAAGACACCTTGGGGGCATACTCCAGCTTCCAATATTGGTGGTACTTGGGGTGAAGATGATGATGTTAGTAGTGTCAGTGGCGTTGAAGGAAATACAGGCAACTGGGGCATAAATCCATCTACAACTATGGGCAATCAATGGGGTCAAGGTCAACCTCCTCCACAAGGACCTGGTGGTCCAATGTGGGGTGGTCCGCCTAAGAAAGATATTGGACCCGAAGGTCAATCCTGGAATTCTGGCAACACTGCTTGGAATGATCTCAATCGGCCACCAGGATCAATAGATCAGGGTCCTCATCGAAGAGATATTTTACCAAATGGAATAGTTGATCATAGGTAATTTTCACAAACGTATATAATGAGTTTGGAATAGCTGAAAATGCCCATTTTTAAATTGTCATTAAAAAAATTTTTTTTACCAAAGCAGAGGAATTGGAAGTGATGCTCGCGGTGGTATAAGTGGTCGTTTGAATGGAACTTTATCTGGCGGTGGGGCTGGTATGGAGCCTACTATGTGGGGTGGACCACCACCTCATCACATGCAACATCATGTTCAACCGCCATCAGTTGGGCCACCACCATCAGTTATAGCTACACCAGGTGCTAAACTTGGTCAAGGACCTGTGCCGCCAGGTAATTATATATATTTTATAATTATTTTAAACACTTTTATCTCATAAAATAATCTGAATTTAAGTGATTTTAAATTTGACTGCAAAATAATAATTTGTATTATTTTGTTTGTTAAATGAATCAATAAATTCTCTGATATACTAAGTGTTTTTTGTTTAAATGCTTTATTCTTAAAATTTTGCATATCTATACAAATTAATTTTGAGTTCATGTTCTATTTACTTATTACACGTGCATGGAATACAATTTCAATTAAATACTGATTATTTAAATATTTTGCTCTAAGAAAAAAGTTCTGACAATATAGAAACTTAATATTTTATATAAAATTTTCAAAAATATTAATTGGCTTTTAAAACTAATACAATATATTTAAAAACGAGGCCAAATTAATTAAATTTTTTCTGAAAAGTTTGATTTTATTCTGATAATTAATTTTTATAATTTCATTAAGGTATTTCTTTCTGGCTCTGCAATTTAATTAAAGAAAAGATGACCTTAAATTATGATTTTAGCTTAAAAAAATATTAAAACTAATAAATTATAATAAATAATTATATTATTAAATAAAATATAAACTATTTTAAACTTGACATTTTTAATTAATAGTATTTTCCTTTAACTATCTAGCAATGTTATTTTCATCAAATATCCTATATATTGTTATATTTTTACAAGTTAAATCACGCCATCTTTCCAGACATTAGTTCGTTAATCTTAACTTGATCTCTTGCGTATTTTATTATAATTTTAGTTTTCATAACAATATTGCAATTTCGATAAATTTTGAATTTAGAGTTTCTGTAATTGTGTTTAGTTCTTTTGTTTAATTCCAAAAAAATCAGTTTGTAAATATTTATTGTTTACTAATAAATTATGCATATTAACATTAAATTAATTGGGTTTGTTAAATTTACAATATTAATTTTAATGTTTTTTACTACCTGCTTCTTTTTTATGAATTAAAATAAATAACACCATTAGTAGGTATAAGTATATTTATATTGAATTCCAGAATTCGGTGTATAATGTAGTGTATTAAAAAAATATAACATGTTCTCTATGCTTTTATAAGAAAATAATTCAGATAAGTAACTCGATTTGATAACACATTTGTTATTTACATTTTTTTTGTACACAATTTTTTTTTTTTTTTTTTTTTCATCTTAAACAATGATTTATTCATTATGTTTGTAAAACATAGTAAAGGTCTAAAATTTACAATTATAAATTAATACTAATTTTAACAATAGATATAAAACATAAATATTGTCTGTTTAACTTATTATATTCTACGAGTAAATAGTTAACTTAGTACTTAAAAAATGTTTATAATAGTTAATTATTTATTTTCGATTGATTTTTATTTAATATTTGTACTGCATTCGTGCATGTCTAGTGCATGTCTAACTTTAAATTTATACAATTACCTATTACTTATTAGTAATGTTATTTAAGTTAATTTTTGGCCAAGCCAATATCAGACATAGTCTTTAACTGTTTAATAATAAATCTTCAAGCCTTACTTTAGACATACAAGCTATTTATTTAAATGTATC